>OY720039.1:2142242-2742242 GCA_963082485.1 Eudonia mercurella | reverse complement strand
TCGGTAGCTGAGTGACAAAGCGTTCAGCTTTAATTCAATTCAATTTTACTTAAGAGCTGTCCACTCAAAAGAGTAAGACAGTTTAAATACCTAGGACATATTATTACTGATGGTCTAAAAGACAATGCAGACATTGAACGTGAACGCAGGGTGCTGCTGTCTGGGGTAACATGTTGGATCGCAGGTTTGCTCGTTGTTCGACTGAAGTCAAATTAACATTATTTAAGGCTTATTGCCAATCTTTTTACACGAGCAGCTTGTGCAAAGGGCATACAGCGCTCTGCGTGTTCAATATCATAATGTTTTCGGAATGCTGTTGCGGCTGCCGCGCTTCTGCAGCGCGTCCGCGATGTTCGCCGATGCACGTACGGATGATTTTTATGCGATCAGGCGCAAACGTATCTCCTCACTGCTACGCAGAGTGCGTGGTAGCAGTAACAGCATTCTGAAGGCAATATCAGTTAAATATGATTGCCCAATACAATTTTTATTTATAAAATATGTTATTTGGGCAGTTAAATAGCTTTTAATGTACAATTTTTTTTTTAATATTTATTTAATTACTAACATAGTTTATTAAGTGCCCATTGTTACTAATCATAATTAGATCTATTGTTATCTTTTGATAAATGAATTATTATTACAATTATTATTATTTATATCTAGGAGGCTTGGGTTCAATTCTCAAATTGTTTCGGAATTTTCATTGCGCAGCCTGGTGGTGGTTAAGCCAATCCCCCTTAATTGTAGCGATGACTTGTTTTTAATGATGGAGGCCTTTGCTCCTGCTGTGGGGCAGTATATAGGCTATGAACTTACTAACCGTTGACGCACTTGTATCCCAACGAGACATTTGCAGTCATACTACCATACTACCAAACAATTTGTCTAATCAGGGAATTTAATCTAAGTCAAAGGTTGTATCGATTTAAGCATTTTTCCACTAATAAGCCAATATATTTGAATAAGGTATATTCCCAAGTCATAATGTCTTAAGAAATGTTTTTATACTATCGAAGTCACCAATTTCAATATCATGATGTTAAGTGAGTTAGGGTTTCAAAAGTCAATTTAGAAAACCATCATTCTTCCAAACAAGATTATCAAATTTCTTGACGAAATAATAATGAAGCATCAAATGCGCAATCCCCATTACTAAGGATTCTAATTACAGGGAAGGTTCTTCCTAAAATTAATTGCTGCCAGGTTGTAAGTATATAAATACTACCGACTAGTCTTCGCGCAGAAACTCGATAGGTTATGGCACAAGTCGCCAATTAGCGATTTTGGTTAATTGCTGGGCCCTTTGCTGAGTATCGACAAACTTAGTAATAAAATCTTGATCCCTCAGGTACAGTTAGAGCGGTTCAACCCTTGTTCAATTGAATTGGATTATTACTACACGCTCAGAAATGGCAATGGCAAAAGCAGACGGACTATAGCTGGCCTAAATTTAATCGGTTAAGTATCACGTGAAATTAGTAACGTCTTGTATAAATAGGTTTTAATGTAAAAACAAAACAAAAATAAAACTTAACGACTTTATTCATAATAATCGTAATGAAAAATACTGGCCTCCGACACACAAATAGATCTTAGAGTACCTAATTTTGGACATTTAGATCAAGTATTCTCCGCTGAAAGACTGATAGTCACTGTTCAGTTCAGCTGTGACCAAGTATCATGTAAGTAAGTTAAAATGTCTGGCATCTAACATTAACATTTCATAAAAATTAAGTATATAGCCTATACTGTTCCACTGTTGGGAAAAGGCCTCTATCATTAAAATCAAGTTATCGCCACAATTGACGGGTATTGACTTACATTACACTGTCTTGGTATTTTCAAAACGATATTGAGCCGGTATAATGAGACAAGATTGAAACGTTATTGGAGTTTAACCAGCTGTTGCTAGGTTACCATTCCTATTTCAATTGAATTCTACGAGTTGTACAATACAATACTAACCTCAGAACAATAATAGGTTATTGTTCAAAGGTAGTTACTAACTAACACCGCCCCTTAATAGGTCCCTTGTAATAAGGCTTTGTTAGCCCTATTTTTTAACGGAACATTGAATACTTTTCAGCAGACAAAGGCATTGTTAAAATGTCACCTGCCATTTTATTCGTTGGCGGTGAATATTACTCGTACTATAATAAATTCGTAGCACATAATAGATAAGTACTACGCCGTAGCTTAAAGCCTATCGATCGAAATTATGACGTAAATTCGTCCTTGTTATCGTATGGTCCTTAATATTATAATTTATATTATGTTTAGCGCGGTAAATAACTCCACTCTTTCTGATGTTAAGTACAAATGGAGTCTAAACGAGAAGACAACTGGTGCAGCGTAAACAACGCAGCATCAGTAACCCTCACCCTGCCAGCAAGGTGTCTCTTCACGCCTCGTTTGAAAGACCTCATATCAAAGACTATTATATCCTTCGGAAATACGACAAAGAAATGAGTCACCAAATTAACGAGGTTTTGTGGGATTTTCTACCAGTAAATGGAGAACCAAAACTTTCTTATCTCGAACTCCTTCGTGCTTCGGAAGACACGTAAAGCCGTTGGTCCATTAGCAGTCGATAACAACCACCAACCCGCTCTGAGCCCGCGTGTTGGTTTATAGCTCGTTCTCTCTACTTATCCAAGGGAAGGCTTCTGCCCTAGCAGTGCGGATATAAAACGAGCTGGTGATGATGATACATTCTAATTAGAGTAGAGTTTCTCCCTATCCATCCGGAAAGCTAGTGCCCCAGCAGTAGGGACTGATGATGGTGATGATGATGATGATGGTGATGATGATGATGATGATGATAATGATGATGATGATGATGATGATGATGATGCTGTACTTTAAAAATATTTCAATAATATTGAAATATGAATGAGGCGTAGTGCAAAATATCGCCCAAATGCGACCGTGGAGCGATAAGATTTAATCTCATCACCGCAAAGCGTTCTTCTTAGGTGATACAGTTTTGATTCCTTGAATATAACATTAAACGTACTTTGCTGCTGCTCGGTGTATAAAATCAGTGTGTTGCTTACTTCTTTATGAATGTACTAGCTGACCCAGCGGACTTCGTACCGCATTTCTTTTTTTTTAAATGTAGCCTATGTTACTCAGCGCTAATGTAGCATTTTATTGGTAAAAGAATTTTCAAAATCGGTTTAATAGTTTTCGAGTTTATTCGTTACAAACATACATACAAAAATACAAAGCTTTCCTCTTTATAATATTAGTATACATTAATCAAACAAACTCAAAACACTTCCTTCATCATCATCATCGTCATCATCATTCTCAAAGCCAAAAGACGTCATGTTTTGTGCTGATCGCATCCAATTACTTACCACATAATAAGTATGATACTTTTGATGATATGATAGTATGATACTATTAGATCGGGAACATACAGCTACATACTTAAGACAACCAATCAGATTCAAATAGGTGCTCCAAGATATCGTCTTTCTTATCAGCTTTCAATAGCTTTTCACACTGCATTGGAGTTTAAGCCGGCTTGCAATCTTGCATTTTCTTTTATATTTATATTATAATAGTATCTTTGATCAAGACTTTAAGCAACTATTGTCAGATAACCTATTCCTTTTCAACGTGAGCGTATACTTAATACAGTACTAGGACAATATCAAAGCATTAAAAAATAGCAAATTACACTAATAGGAAACCAACGCTTTTTGTATTAAAACTTCTTTGCAATCAAATCAATTACATATATTCATAATGATAAACCGAGGTTTTCCTGAGCTACTAAGCCTAAAAACTTTTCAGACAATATTAGCTACCTACCTACCTAGGAGCAGCTGCCAATGATATACTCTTGATTCTAATTACCCTTTTCTACGGTTACGTTTCTACTTTCTTTAACATAGTAATTAGAAGTGCCACCACGTTAACAAAGCGATAGAACCTCGTTCTTCAAGTTCACTAACAACTCTGTTTGTGCCAAAATTCCTGTTGTAGCTTAAAGCTTCGCCCAAACAGAGGCGGAGGCGATACGGTCACGGTCTTGGTCTGCCCGCGTGAGTACATTTAGTTCACACTACGTTCTACTCGTACTCAATGGTAGCGGTAGCAACTGACCGCCAAATGATCACTGATGTCCCGATAGTCACGCTTGGATTTTTCCCGATCCAAACCCGCGATCCGATCCGAACTACTCGAGAATCTAATAAGGAAAGGGGATACGCAAGCGTGAAGTCATTCCCCTTAGGAACTTTCTGACGGTGTTTCGATCACACGGATTAAACGAAAGGAACCCTTAAAATTTCTCGCCCCCCCCCCCCAAAAAGTCCGATGACGCTAAAAAGGAGCCTGATGCCATCAGCAAGCTCTCCATTTTCATCAAAACTGGTGTTCCGCGTGTCACCATAGGCACGAATGTCAGCGAAAAGACACGAGTGGTGGCGAGTTGGACGGGGCGAGCGGTTGCGGGCGCCCGCCTGCTGATTGTGGCCTACCTGCGCTTATTTTGAAATCATCATCATCATCATCATCAGTTCATTTTATGTCCCCGCTGCTGGGGCACGAGCCTTCCCTATGGATGGATAGAGAGAACGGGCCATAAACCACCACGCGGGCCCAGTGCGGATTGGTGGTTGTTAACTACTGCTAATGCAGCCGGGACCAACGACTTTACGTGCCTTCCGAAGCACAGAGGAGCTCGATATGATAAATTTTTGGTCACCTATCCGATGACCGGCCTTTGCGAAAGTTGCTTAACCTCAGCAGTTGCAGACCGGGCGCGTTAACCGCTGCGCCATCGAGCTCCTCCTATTTTGAAATACTTCATAATTGTACTGACTACTATATCCGAACGCGACTGCGACCGCAGACCGCCTCTGCTTGGGCGTGGCTTAAAGTCAAAAGTAGCTGACACATACACGCGTGTAATTCGGAAACTCTACTCACACGCGAATACTTACCTTAACAATAACAAGGAGTTAGGCGGACTGTGTAATTGTATTAGACGGATAAATTGTATAGGAACGCGTATTCTTGGAGTACGTTTATGCAAATATATTCGTGCGTAACTTTGCGGTTGTCATAAAGGGATGCAGGCTCCAGTGTGTTATATCAGTTACGCAACGATTACATTCCAACTTCGTTGCGACCCTTGTGTTTTATCTGAAACCACATCACACCTTCTCTGAAACTATTTTTTCAAATTAAACTGTGTAAATGTTGTAATGAAAAATGCCCTTATATTATTAAGGTATTTTTACTAATTTTGCGCTGTTGTAGCTGCTGCTGTTAGGAATGTTAAAGTAACAAAAATTAAGAAATAACATATTAACTTTTTGTCAACCTTAATATGTTTAAAAGTAAAATCTAAATGTTGTATTTCACGTTGTTAAGCTTTAGTTCATACTGTCTCTCTCTGCGTCCTTTGAAAAGTTTAATCAATGACTAACAATCAATACTAAAATATCTATTGAAGAACAAATATTTATGCATAAAATTAAATAGTAGATCGACAACAAGAGCATAAAACGAGCCACTACACCCGAGACGTGCATATAGCCACCCGAGCCGGTACGGCGAAGGTGGATAGTCACGTCGAGAGTAAAATGGGTTTTATACTCGAGTTTTACACTCTGCTTTTCACTTCGATTGCAAGGAAATAAAACAAGGATTAAGCAACTTAAACAGGAATATTTAATTAATTTTTATAATATACACACAATTTTCCTTAATTTTTTATTTATTTTCAGTTATGTGACGTTCGACTATGGTCTGAGCCGTAATGCCAACTTATTATAAATATTTGCGTTATATTTTTTTTTCGTAAATGCACGCCCGTATTAATCGTAAATTTGTATTTATATAGTAATACATATGTCGTAATTAAATTAAGATATAACCTAAATCTCATAAAAATATATTAACTAAATGAAGGTGTATTGTGTATGTGGCTGTAAGGCCTAATTGCCTTAGTCTTAAAAGAAGAAATTACTTTATGCACAAGAGCATACAAACCCATTTTATGCAGCCTTCTCTCGACATAAAGAACAACTTTACGAGCATGAGAAGCGAAAACATACTTTTCATATAGCCTTTTACATAAAACTAAACGAAATATTTAAATAAAGTATTTGTAATCAGAAAAAAACAGAACTAAAAAGCAACCATTTATTTTGCCTTACGGTACAAAACAAAACAAATAAAATACAATAGATGCAATTTATTTGGGTACAGACGCCAGCACACCAATCAATACAAAACTGTAAAATTTCTTCAATATATGCTCTACTGCCATATACATAAAGTTCAAAGTCTATAAAGGTTTGACAGTTTGTGATAGTCTGAAGTGCAGACGTGTGTACTCAAGTATAGGTCGCGCCAAACTCCTAGTCCCCTCTGAAGTTGGCGCGATTCGCGTCGCAGTAGTAAAAAAATAGGCGTCAGTAGGGCGAAGGCGGGGACGAGCGGTAGGGCCTGACTGTACAGCTGCGCAACGAAGCAACTTCAGAGGGGACTAGAAGTTTGGCGCGATCTCAGGTCCACATTCCTAAATGGTCCACATGCCTGAATGGTCCTCTTCTCTCAGACTATCTATTTTCCCAAACTGTCTACTTTCTCAATCGGTCTACTGTTTCATACCGTCTATTTTCCCAAACTGTCTACAAAGCCGTAGTGTATGTATTTAGTGTATAATATACAAAAACCATCCTAGAAGCAAGCTGAAGTGGCAGAACATCATAGCTACGTAAGAGGTTTTCACCAGATGAATAACTAACATTTAAAAGTAACCGCTTAAATAGCTATGTTATCCTGGTACTTTAGGTTAAGAATGCTAACCTTAAAATGTTGTAAATAATACAAGATAATTTGTATTTATTAAATTTGATGAGAAAAGAAAGGTAAAGGAGGTATATTATTATGAACGGTCCTATGAATACACGAGTGTCATCTGCACCATTAAATTTTAAAATTTATTAAAAAAATAATAATTCATTAATTAATTTTAATTTTTAATTTTTTTACTTTTTAAGTGGACTATACAGGAAAGTGGACTATGCAGGAAAATCAAGTAGATCATATGGGAAGTTGGACCATTCAGGCAAGTGGACCATTTAGGAATGTGGACCTGAGGTGCCTGAAGGATTACAAAGTAGTATAAATTGCAAGTGATACTCATCATTACACAAGTCCAATTTTTATTTTGAAAGTTTGTTCGTTAGTTAATGTTAGTGTTAGTTACTAGTATTCTAAAATCAGTTTTGAACCAAATACATTTGGCTGCATTTAGTATTATCCGGCTAAATATACATGTACCCTAACTTGCTGTTTTAGCCGTGCTACGTGTATAACAAATAATTTTAGGAATAATTTCTGAAACCTTCAAATGACGTTTAGGTACTTACTATTCGTCAGGTATTCATAAGCCAGTGGGTACCAAATGAAGTACGAAGTGAAATAAGCTCATAGGCTTTATTTATTCAGCAAAGGTAGGAGAGACCGTTTCATCGCAGAGCAAATCTCAAGGAATCCTATTGAGTCGGTAACGGTATTTTATCGGAAATCTTATTGTATCGGGACTCTATAATATTAATACTTCGCTCAAAGAATGCAAGTACTGTCCGAGATGTGTTGGGTACTTCTGTTACATGTCGGATGAAGTGTTGAAATATTAATAGTGTATTGTTTCTTTATAAGGTGGCTGGCAAGAGCTGGATGGGAGTAGCCGTGGATCGTGCTCCGTGGCGTGCACTTGGAGAGGCATATTAGAGTATTAGTTCACTGTCCAGCAGTGAACTAATACTCGTATAGGCTGATGGTGATGTTTTTTTTAAATCTCACGCGAACACTACACTTTGATCTTCTTCTTCTTCCTGCCCAGAGGCTCTATTATTGAATCGTTCGTCTAAAATTGGATCGTCGAATGCGACTTAAGTCACAGTCGCCTTCCAAGTCGCATAGCGGTTATTTTCTGTATTTTTGAATTGGTCGTCTCCGGTGTTGCCAATATATGTCAATAATTTGAGTTTAATCCGCTTCACGCATAAAAAATGAAAACCGATAACTACCACAACAAAAACGGAACGTAAAATACTCATTCTTTATGGCTATGTAAGTACCTAAGTATTTCAATTCAATTCAATTTCTTATTTTTAGTTCCTTGTAAGTTGGTTGACACTTTGATATATTTGATGTTTAATCTACCACTCGCCGCCAGCGCTCGCCAATCAACGAGTGGTTGTGACCACTCGTTGCAATCGAGCGATTCAAAAATACGGAATTTTCGATGTCGAACGAAAATTAGTAGAAATTGAGCGCTAGTCGCGACGCGAACGATTCAAAAATAGAGCTCCTGGTCCCATGTTACTTGGGGTCGGCGTAAAATGTTCGCTCCTTCCACTCTCCTCTATCCGTCGTCACCTCTACAGTCACTCCCTTCACATTCATATCATCGGTCACACATTTCATCCATCATCATCATCATCATCATCAGCTCATTTATGTCCCCACTGCTGGGGCACGAGCCTTCCCTATGGATGGATAGGGAGAACGGGCCATGAACCACCACGCGGGCCCAGTGCGGATTGGTGGTTGTTAACGACCGCTAATGCAGCCGGGACCAACGGCTTAACGTGCCTTCCGAAGCACGGAGGAGCTCGAGATGATAAATTTTTGGTCACCCATCCGATGACCGGCCTTTGCGAAAGTTGCTTAACCTCAGCGATCGCAGACCGGGCGCGTTGACCACTGCGCCATCGAGCTCCTCATCCATCATCCATCTATTCTTTACAATTCACTACACTTTAATAAGATTTTCAATATTTTGATAACTCCCTGAGATTTATACATCATGCAGGTTATTTATATGTCTGCATCACTCTTATCTGATACTTGATATCTGAAAAATTAAGTGGTATTTGTAAGTATGTTAAGCAACTCAAGTCTGCTAATTCAATATTGTCTCAATACGATGTCGGTGTCATAATTTTGACATTAGGATAATAGGAAAATTTTCAAAATCAAGCACCAATATACGATTGATTGTTGTGATGTTTAAAATTGCCGAATCGGGGTCAATGGGGTCAACATCCAATGTCGATGACGACTAGGTACGTCAACAACGTATGTCAACGTTGACATCGAATTAATCTCACTATCGGCTTTCAAAGTAACTGGATAATATTGACTGAATTTGCATGAGTCAGGTTCAATTACGATAGCCTAATGGTTGGGCACCTGACCCGGACCTTCAGGGTAGCGAATCTACATTTTCGAATATGACTCTTCTGATTTATTGAAGTTTGTTCGGTGAAGGTAGATAATTTGTTACTTTTGTAGGGTAGATTTTTATTCGGACTTCAGTTTAAATGTTTTCTAATAGCCGTCGGTCGGTGCCCGGTATAAAGGCTTCTTTAATCGTTTAACCGATGTGCGGAATATTATATTACTTTAAAACGGTTAATCAAGAAAGACGTGAATAACAGGTGCTATGGTGTGTGTCTCGTCAACATGGGGGGCCCCCATCAGACTACGATGCATCATCAGGTCAGGATTATTACATTCTTATATTTTTCAGGGAATTTTCTGAATAAATGACTATAAGTAAGCCTTTCCAGCCGTGTTCCAGCTGTGTGGGCTATTCCAGCTGTGTTAAAATTTTCTTAGATTATACAATTGTTACTACGCCTTCGCATTGTACACATTTAGCCTAATAAAATATTTTTTTTCTGAATTCAGTTAAAAATATAAATTGTCGAACGTACGCGACGTAAAACAAAAAACTTTTAAAAATAAAATTTTCGTTGTTGGCTGGGAAAGTAAAGAGTCATGTCTGCGTTTTTGTTTTATTTTCTAAAATTTGAGTTTTGCTAAATATTAATGTGAAATAATGGTGGATTATTAACCGTTAAGCGTTCGTGAACATGCATGAGTGTTGGCAAATGAAACAAAACAGTGCAACGTCTCTGTTCAAATTCTCTTAAGAAGTTCGCGTGAGGTCTTAGTAAAGCTCAAAATCGTTGCTGAGATACTGAAGAGGTTGGAGGTTATATCATTTCTCACTTCTCATTACTTACATTCATCAACATCATATATTAGTTTGACACTGGCGAAATGTGCTAACCACAGATTTTCAAAGATAAAACTTAATAGTGATTGTAGAAAATAAGATATATTATCCTAGTTCAAAGAGAACGTAATGCGCTTCTACTTCTTGAGTGGTGCTTGCTTAAATTTTAGTTCATGAATATACTTGAAAATTGTTGCTACCTAGCTTGAAAACGAGATGAAACTTAAGTAGGTGTGAGTAAATTATATAAAGGATATATTTTTATCAAACACCTAACCGAATGACATAGAAGTTCGTGCTTCGTAATTTATGATCGGAATTACTTTGACTCTCTAATATTGAGAAAATACATCTATATATACATAACAGAAGCAAAAAAATAATTTTAAAGCTTGTTAATTGATGTCATCTCTAACGTCAAGCAAGCAAACGCTGCTCTACAATGTCACTACAGCTGCTTGCAATTACAAAAGCCTGTTATAAATTACGTCGGCGCACTCCTAAATCTTACCTTAGAAAATTAAACATGAAAACGTAACTACAAGTCGGGGTGCTCTCACTCGTGTAGTTGTACCATGTCCAATTAGGCTAAAATTACTCCTTTAATAAATGAAAATCCGGCAGAGCCTTAATTTTAACCTCGCCACACGATTGCGGTGGATGCGTTAATAATTCAAAAGCAAATGTACATTGTGCGAGTGCGTGGAATGCACGTTCTTTAGATGTTTGTGCACAGTTATGTTTCGCTCAGTAGGACTATAATTCACCAATACACAGAGTAATGTCGCGCTCAGTCGCTCACTACTGTTACTAAAATATTACTGCTTGTTGTAGTACTACACTCAAGTCCTCGCGCGCCATATGCACTACCGGTAGTGCATTAGGGGGCCCGCTAATTATACCTACGGCGCGAGACGGGTTAACACACAGAAGCTCACTATTGTTACTAAAATATTACTGCTTATTGTAGTACCTACACTTAGTAACACACACAGTAATGTCACGCTCAGTAGAACTACACTTAGTAATACACACAGTAATGACTCGCTCAGTTTCTCACTATTGTTACTAAATTATTACTGTTTGTTATAGTACCTACACTTAGCACACACACGCAGTAATGTATTGTTCACTCGCTCATTATAACTCTTAGCAGTTTATGGTGATTATTAAACTAACACCAAACAGGAAATATATAGGCTGCTCTATTATATACGTATGCAAATGTGACGTAAATTCTGTATAAAAATTAATACGAAAGATGTAAACAATATACCCACATCGTCGTGAATGCGACCAAAAAGTTAAAAACGGAATAACGAATGGCGCAGTACTGTTTTATATTTTTGATAAAAAAGTGTACAGGCACGCAGCGCATTGACGACGATCTGATAAAGGAGGACAGGAACTGATAAATGCCTGCAGCGCACGACGGGAGGGCATGCTCTTTTATACAAATTTTAGAATATTCATGAAAAAGAAATGGGAATAATGGTGGAGCGACGCTATTCGCAAGGCTGGCAAGAGCTGGATGAGAGTAGCCGCGGATTGTACTCAGTGGCAAGGAGATGTATATGTCCTTTGTCCAGCAGTGGACTAATATAGGCTGATGATGATGGTGATGATGAAAGAATATAGAAACCTAACTAAACTTAATATTACTGCGACATAATATTTGAAGCCTCCTCTCCCCCCGTTGAGCGTCGAAGGGGATGAGATTCTCACATAACCCATCATGGGTCACCCCTGGCCTCGGTGTATAGTACAAGGGTGCCTGTGCAAGTTATATTCGCAATTCGATCACGTTAACGAAAACGAGAATTTGTATGGCAAAATTTCAACTACCTCCCTGTCCCCCTGTGACCATGGACCCTGCAAAGGGTTCGAAACGTCAGGATAAACACTTTAGAAAACAATATAGAAAACAAAATTTTAACTCTTCTCGTATGTCGTCAGGAGGCGCTGCTTCAATGCCATACACATTTTCGTTTTCGTAAACGCAATTGAATAAATACGGATAGTATACAAAAACGACACTAGGCACGCTGAAGTCGCCAAGTGACGCCCTGTGGTGTAGTGAGAGGTACCAATAAGTATGTAAGTACACATAAGAATAAACATAGTAATATGATATCAAACACGTGTATGCCTTATAAGGACTGTATTCATTTTACTGTAACAAGACACTTGTAATATGAACTGATATCTACCCAAATACGGACATTGTTTATAGTAACAGTACACCATGTCATTTGATATTGTGACCTAATTTCTTTTAACTATAATTATTATTATTAAAAACCCACTATATAAAGGGTTCATGTATTCCTAATAAAGTCAGTATTATCCAACATTCGTGAGTGTCATTGCTATCCAGACGTCCCCACATTGCACCCTGTCGCAGACCATATATCTGTAGTCGCGCCCCCGCCCGATCCTCTAAATGCCACTACACATTTACAGAATACACTAAACATGCACACTAGTTTAGGCCCAAGACACCGTACTCGTAGAACAAGGGTACGACCAGCCAGTTCACACGCGCTCTATACCAGGTACAAACGTGTACCTGGGCGCTTCCCACCTCCACGACCCCGTCAACCAGAGCCGAGGTCCGAGCCTTTAGAGGCGCCCTTGGGTTTTCCGCTCCCCGATCCCCGAATACCTCGGAGAATCTAGTTGGGCACGGGGACGCGCTCTAGTGCGTGATGCCGTTCCCTCTAGAAAACCTCTGGCGGTGATTAATTTCACACGGCTTGACGAACCCTTTCACGCTGCCCACAAAAAAGCCCGGTACCTAAAACTGACAATTACCAGTGGCTATTAGCAAACTCTCTCAAAAAAAGTAGTCGCGCTGCTTTCATACTAATAAAACGCATGGCTGAGTACTACGCAGCCGTGCGACAGCTTCGCGTATTAGACATAACATATGCAGGTGCATATGGTGCATATGTACGACATGCGAACAACATTCACAAATTCGAAAGAAATCAGACAGAAAATGCTTCGTTAAATTAAAGGTGTCGCTAAAGGTAACCGCTTAACGCGTTCTCGTCATATTCAATGAAACATCAGAAACAAAGTAGAATGTTTCTATTCAATAAAATGCGCGTCTATCCATCGAAGGTTACGTAAATCTAATAGAACCTTCGGCGTACCCCACGCGCGCACCCCGGTCACGTAGGGCTGTCAGTGCGCGGGTTATATCGCTCTATCTGATGGTACTTTATGCTCTTTTCACTTTTTATCAGACAGCTAGTGTATTTGAGCGAAACAGTTGGTTAATGGCGGGGAATTTGGCTTTTTTATATAGGTTTTGGAAGGTATTGTTTGTTTTTTGCTTTTTATTTGTAATTTTGAAAGCTTATTTGGTCTTAGTTTGCTTTAATATCTGATACGTGTATAATATCAAATTCAAAGGTACTATTGTTTCATAAATAAAAATAAACTTGATTCAGTTTTGTTTAATTAATTAATTTTTGCTTTGTACAGTTTTCCATTAGTAAATTAGCTTTTATTCTCTTCTTCTGTTAAAGCTTTATCATTAGTACTAGCAGTTTGCCCGCGACTTCATCCTCGTAGACTTCGTATTATTTCGTACAAAATAAATACTACATTTCCCAAAATATAAAATAGGAACATTATAAAAACTATTTGTTTTGCATGCATTCCGCATAATATAAATGCACCCTTTTCTCAATTCGTTACCCTCCAGTGAGAATGTTTGCTCCTGAGACTTATAAATTAAAAAAATAAAGAAAAAAGATCTTATTAAGAATATGCGTTTACTTCTTGGCGGGAAAGTGAAGAGTCATCTCTGCGGTTTTGTTTTATTTTCGAAAATTTGTGTTATATCGAATAATAATACGCCTAACTATAAAAGTTAGGCATATCGAGTCGCTGAATTTTTTTTCATCAATGGATGACTAACATTTTTCTAGTTTATCATTTTTATGTATACTTCTGGTCAGCGTACGCCGATAAGCTAAGTGGCACTTTTTCTTCCAACTTGATTTACAAATTTTGCGATTTCGTATTGATAACTATTTTTTATCCAAATAAAATGTAACCTATGTTACCCGCAAGGCATGTAGCATTCTATCTGTGAATGAATTTTTGGAATTGGACCAGTGGTTACAAAGATTACCCTCAACAAACAAACAAAGTCACAAACTTTACCTCTTTATTAATAGTCTAAAGATAAATTACCGTCTATATTGAGGAGTATTGCTTGGCTCGCCACGCTTGCCAAATATGAATTTGTGGTCAACCCACTATGCATTGAAAACTCCACAACACACTTTGGCCGATTTAGAAATTGAACCCAGGACCTTTGGATTTAGAGCTGAGCGCTGTCTAGCTATCTCTATATTCATAGATATTTCCACTAAAAATAAAAATATACTTGGACAGTTATTATTGACTGCATTGGAGAGTACTCCGTTGGATAGTTATCCTGTTGTTTTTTCAAGTTTTTTCCCTTCCTGTACACGAATATATGATATAAATACAGTCAAATAAAAAATGGAGAAAAATAGTCCATAACATATTTCTATGACCGCCCGTGATATACGTTTTCCTTATTTACGCAATTTTTATGGACCCACATAGTTTATGCATTTGACCTATGTCAGAATTGTGGCAGGGAAAATATTTCATTGTTGGACGCGCGCCACAGAATTATCGGCTTTGTTCAACGGTTGTAGAACAAAGCCGATAATTGATATGTATAATTGTCATCAGGTTGCACAATTGACTTAATTTAATTGCATGTCAATAATCTTATCTCTATTATTATTATCATCTATCTTATCTTGTATCAGAGGCTAAAACTTACTTTAGGCTACAGCACCAGGATAGTAAGTAAATATATTACGAAGAGGCTAACATGTCTGTGAAAGACAAAAGTCTCATAATGAAAGTAGATTATAAAAAATGATCTTATCTTCGAATTTTTTTGATAGAGTTGTGTCTTATCTTCGTTTCTGTAGTAGATAAACCGCTGTCGGTTGAGGGTTAGATTTCGAACGGGGCAGTTAGTTTGTTGTGTTCCGACAGAAGAGATAAGATAGCCATTTTCTCAGTTGTTGGACCTCGTTAAAGCAAAAATCGTCAAAAGTTAGTGCTAAGCGATTTCTAGTTATAGAATAATTTAAAAACACACAAAAAGAACATTTATCTATATACTGTTGATAAATGGCCGATTTAACTTTTTAGTTTACACACGTTTTTCTCGTTTATTATTAAGTAGGTAATAAATTACTATTATGGGCCTTGTAAAATCCACTTTAAAACTAAAAGTGAGCTCACTTAAATTACATCACGTAACAGTTCTTTAAAACTTTATTAATAATTTGTTACCTTTCGAAATTAAAAAAACATTGTGACTTTTTTAGTTGATGGCTTTGTGCGGTTAGCACATTTAGCCAGTGTCAACGTTTTCTAACAAGTATAATACATAAATAAACAATATTTCTTTCCTGATGATGATGAATGATAATAGAAATGAGAAGTGAGAAATTATATACCCCCCAACCCCTCGAGTATCTCAGTATAGATGCGGCGCTTTGCTAAGTCCTCGGGCGGACTTCTTGAGAGAATTTGGAAAGTGACGTTGCACTGTTTTGTTTCATTTGCCAACACTCATGCACACTCACGAACACTTAACGGTTAATAATCCACCATTATTTGACATTAATATTCGACATAACATACATTTTAGAAAATAAAACAAAACCACAAACATTACTCTTCACTTTCCCGCCAAGAAGTCCAAATTGTGACTTTGACTAAATAAAACTTTTTTGAATTAAGAGTATTTTCACGCTATAAGCCAAATGGAAATATTAATGGCCGTTGTCACATTTCCATGAAAACATCAACCTTTTATTTTGACTGACGTAATGTGCCTTGTATTAAAATTAATATCCAGTTTATTTTAATATTGTATAATCTATTTTTATCATCACAAAACATGTAAAAATAATGTTTGCTACAGCGCAAGGTTACATACACATTATTTTTGTACATACATTTTTTTATCAATGATTTGCGATCGCCAGCTACAATTTGGAGAAGTAGGAAAGCCCAAGGTAAGGTCACAGACTATGGTAAGGCAGAATGACAGCATACGTTAATGAAACGGCTTCGCCTATACTAGCTTTAGGATTATGTGTGACTGTTTAATTTCTACAATATAGTATATATTAAATGATTGAATTGAATAATCTATCTAATATATAAAATTCTCGCGTCACAGTTTTCTTTGCCATACTCCTCCGAAACGGCTTGACCGATTTTGATGAAATTTTTTGTGCTTATCCGGTATCTATGAGAATCGGCCAACATCTATTTTTCATCCCCCCAAATGTTAGGGGTAGTCCACCGCTAAATTTTTTTTTATTTTTTCTGGCAAAACAGCGTTTGCCTGGTCATCCGGTATCTATGAGAATCGGCCAACATCTATTTTTCATCCCCCTAAATGTTAGGGGTAGTCCACCGCTAAATTTTTTTTTATTTTTTATGGCAAAACAACGTTTGCCGGGTCATCCGGTATCTATGAGAATCGGCCAACATCTATTTTTCATCCCCCTAAATGTTAGGGGTAGTCCACCCCTAATTTTTTATTTTATTTTTTATGGCAAAACGACGTTTGCCGGGTCAGCTAGTATAATATAAAAATCAATTGCTGTTCGTTTGAGTCGCTAAAATTCGAGAATGGCTAAACCGATTTGGCTAATTTTGATTTTGAAATACATGTAGAAGTACAAGGAAGGTTTAAACGGTGAGAAACATAAATAATAAGTAACGAAAAATACTAAAAAGGACGATTTAATTTTCCAATACAAAATGACTTGTTTGTTTTGTTGTCATGGAAACTGTCAAAGCGGTACGAAGTCCGCCGGTTCAGCTAGTTATCAATATAAATAGATATGTATATTTCTGAATATAACTATATATATATGTTGCGTAACCTTTCAAATAGTGAGCAATGAACCCGTCGTTGGGAGCACAGCTGTTTAGCAGCGAACAATATATTGAGGGCTCGGCACCCGCCCAGAACTTTGGACATATTGATCAGTATGTTACACGACGTGGGCAGTATGTGCTTGGAAATTGAAACATGCTGTTACGATATAAATTACACAAAGGATTAAATGCCATCCCATCCCAATCTTATATACACCTAAATGAGTAGGTAAAAATATGTTCAGACGATTTAAAAGCAGTTATTTTTAAGTTTTTTGATATATTTTTTTAATTTTTATATCTACAAAATGAAAACTTTATTAGAATAAATCGAACAGCCTCAGGAAGAATGAGAATCGAACCCGAGACTTTTGATTAACCAGTCACAGCAGAGCTACCGACGGACGCCCCAAGGCTAAAAAACCTGCTTTGACTTTGAAACGTTGCTTTCAATACGAACTTGCGTGATTCCTTAATACCATTTCATTGTATGATGTAACTTTTGCACTTATTTTTTTTTTTTTTTTTTTGTATTTTTGGGTGTTGTGATTGTCCTTTTTTGTGTTTGTTTGTGATGGAAAGTGTCCTTTTATGATAGGGCATTTTCCAATATTTTTGACGCTGTAAGGGAGAAAAGAGCTTGACACTTGCTGAGTTTCTTGACGGTTCTTCTCAGTACAAGGTCTCCCGCCCAGAGTAGACTTACGAACCGATGGCATAATGAAGTTCATAAGAGCTATTTGTAGCCTAAACTGAATAAATGATTTTGAATTTTGAATTTTGTAGGTTTTAACGATCTGGTAAAGGTCGCGGAAAGCCGCTGGATGCGAGCAGCACATAACCGGTCGTTGTGGAGATCCTTGGGGGAAGCCTTTGTCCGGCAGTGGACGTCTTTTGGCTGAGGCTTTACATATACAATTTATGAAACTCTGGCTCCTAAGCTAGTAAAAACCGTAATATGAAAGCAATGTTTCAAAGTTAAATATTTTTTTTGTTAATTTAAATAAACTTAAGTCCACATTTTTGCCTACTACCCATTCAGGACGTCTATTTTTTAGCTGTGGAGAAGAATGGGCAATTTTTAACTTCAAGTCTAACTAAACATTAATTTATTGCTACGAAAAAATTACAGAAATACATAGCTCTCGAAGATATTTTTCTAACTATTGTGTTGCTAGCTTTTTTTAGTTTATTTGAATTGTACTTATAAAATGTTAGTTCATAATTGGTTTTTCATTTGTTTACTATTTTTATATTTTTATTTTAAAATTTTATTGTCAAAGTGATAAATATTGAAAACTTTACATTGAACAGATGGAGAAAAAGAAAAAACCCAGCTCTACACTCAAAGGCTCTCCCAAAATCCTAAATTTTTGGTAGATTTAGCATTTTAGTTTTAACTTTTTATTTTTAATATTTGGATTTTTTATAGCTTTGTCGTCAAATAAGTGCCTGTAATGCCCCGGTGTAGATTGCTTGCGTAAAATCGTTTTACCACCCACATGTAACCTGACTGTTAGCAGTGAGTGGGTGTCAACGTAATTATTATTATAAAAATTTTAGAGGTTTCTCAGGATATTCTATGCTGTGTAAAACTGGATATTTCCTTGTAAAATTCATTTTAGTATTTATAGTGCTCTTCATAAAGAAAAGCAGAGGAGAAAGCTCGTGGAGCGACTTGCGCGTTAACATTACGATTTTAGCAAGTTAAGCACGATAGCCAGGGGGTCGACCGCCTAACTCTTTCGCTTTCGATCGCTTTGAAGGCGAGGCGAGGAGGAGGCGTCATCTTGTCATTTCAAAGCAATATGAAAGCAATATCAAAAGCTATAGGCTATAGCTTTCGATATTATTCGATATTATATTTCGATATTATATTAGGAAGCGAGGCGAGGGCCTCGCCTTCAAAGCGATCGAAAGCGAGAGAGTTAGGCGGTTGGGGGGCAGATAGTTAGATAGTAGAGGTAGATAGATAAATATTTTTTTTAAATGCACAGTACAACAGTGCATGCACACAATTAGCACAAAAAACAAAAAATAAACAAACATAAAACTATTTTAAACTATGGTAACTATGCTGGGTTACCGGATCAAGTCAAAAAGTTTGTTGTCGTAAGTTTGCAGTCGATAAAACCCACCAATTGGCATTTTGTCATCGTGGTGAGTTGAGTTCATTCAGTTATCACTACTATGTTCATCTGTGAAGGCTTGAGCACAATAGTGGGACGATTCCAGGCTGATGATGATCATTATCATCATCATCATCATCATCATCATCATCATCATCATCAGCTCATATGTCCCCACTGCTGGGGCACGAGCCTTCCCTATGGATGGATAGGGAGAACGGGCCATAAACCACCAAGCGGGCCCAGTGCGGACTGGTGGTTGTTAACGACTGCTAATGCAGCCGGGACCAACGGCTTAACGTACCTTCCGAAGCACGGAGGAGCTCGAGATGATAAACTTTTGGTCACCCATCCGATGACCGGCCTTTGCGAAAATTGCTTAACCTCAGCAATCGCAGACCGAGGGCGTTAACCATTGCGCCATCGAGCTCCTCCTCTTCCTGATGATAGATAGATAGATAGATAGCCTGAAAAAATCTGTATATATACATAAAATGTAATATTGTAAGATATAATAGCCGTCAAAATTAAACTGTCATTCTTGCTATAATAATAAAGTTGTGTTCGTGACAAAATGTATACGTGTCGGATTAAACGAGTTTTCAATGCGCAATGCAAACACTATGTTTTCCATTGTCTTTTTAGATTTTCATGGGAAGGGTTTTTAGATGAACAAATGTGCGTTAGGGGCATAGTTTGTTATTTGTATTGATCTCATTTCATTTTGTTTTTGATTGATCTCCCTAAAATTGATCATGCCGTTGCCGTTGGTCTCGACTGCACTAGCAGTCGTTAACAATCACCAATTCGCACTGGACCCGCGTGGTGGTTATTTTTGTTCAGTTGCCAAACTGAACCTGGCTTTCGATCGTGTCTTTAAGTGGGGATCTGAAAACCTGGTCGAGTTTAATGCCAGCAAAACTCAGGTTTGTGCATTTTCGTCCAAGGTAACTCCCTTCCTTACTCCTCCCTCTCTCCCTCCCTCACTTTAAATCGCAAAAGAATCCCATTCTCATTTCCATACAATTACTATTTTTTAAATCGTCTTGTCAGTTGCTAAAAAGTTTCTTTATTGACCAACCAGCAGTGGCGAAGACTCCATATAACCCGATTCCCATCGGCTTCCCTTTAGAAAATGGTCAACAATACTTATGGTGCACTGCGCTCAGTCTGCGAGTGCTAAGGTTAAGCAACTTTTGCAAAGGCCGGTCATCGGATGGGCGACTAAAAATTTATTAACTCGAGCTCCTCAGTGCTTCGGAAGGAACGTAAAGCCGTTGGTCTAAACTTCATTAGCAGTCGTTATCAACCACCAATCCGCACTGGGCCCGCGTTCTCCCTATCCATCCATAGGGAAGGCTCGTGCCCCAGCAGTGGGGACATATATGAGCTGGTGATGATACTTCATACAGATAAATATCACTTCCTAATGAGCTATATTGATTCATCCATTTAAGACACAATGTTTATGATTACTTACGTATAATTTTACGCAAATGTTGTTGCGAACAAATTATTCTTTTGACAAAAGACAAAGTGTTGAAAATATCCACGAGCGGGATTCGAACCCGCACTCCATGACATGCCGGATAAGGTGCACTGCCAACTATGCTATCGTGACTCAATCCAGCTCACCGAAATTAATCAACACTATCTATTTTTTACTTTATAAGCCAATTCTTAACTGATCTTTCAATATTTGTAAAAATATTTGTATAATATTTGTAAAAATATTAAAATCGGATGTTGATGACGTAGTTGCCGACATTGAATAGGGCTCCTTTGGCTTATAAAGTAAAAAATAGATAGTGTTGATTAATTTCGGTGAGCTGGATTGAGCCACGATAGCATAGTTGGCAGTGCACCTGGCCCGTGGGGCGCGGGTTCGAATCCCGCTCGTGGATTTTTTTCAACACGATGTTCAGTAATATGAGTCTTTGTTTCTACTTTTATTTTAACTGATATGGTTTTTGGTGCTAGGTTTTTGGATTGCGGATAGTGCGGCTTCTCTTCTTTAGATATCCAGCCTTCGCCACTGCTAACCAGTCAACTACTCAATTGCAGGTATGTTCTATATGTATGTACCTCGCTCGTTACACAAATAAGCCAATATTCATACGACAAATGAAATGATTCCACAGACAAACATTGGCAATATCCAAACGCGACTTACAAATGAAACATCAAAGTTAACCAAAGACAGATCAACCAAATTGATTACCTCTTTAGAATAACCACTCGCTGACCAAGATTGAGTTCGTTAAGTTTCAAAGGAGAAATCTTTTCAGTAACGAACAATAAGGATTGTTCAGAGTTCGGGATTAGAGATGGGCAGGCACAGTTATACAAATATAATATAATATTATTGATTTTATACAAGGTAAAAGTTAAGAGGATGCAGCGCGGACGCAAAACTGCGAGTTTCAAGTTTCTTTATGATAGCGAGCGACCGGCGCGTGGCAGTGATGTAACAACGCACGACTACGAATACGCACGCACACTAATATCTGTACAGAGTAGGCTGGTGATTTAATTAGAGCATTGTTTACTTTCGTAAAATCATAGGCGTTTGGGTAAAAAATAATAAAAGTCTTAATATTTTCATATTCATGTTTTTCAATTGAAATATAAGACAACAGTGACCTGCGGAATATCAATACAAACGTTTTGATGTCGGATCATTGTTTCATTTGTGCTATATTTACAAAGTTTCAGAAGAAATAAGTTTTTAGCTATCTTTATTTTACGTATTGTTTATGCAGTTTCTGGGTATTTGTTTCGAATTTCAAGATAACCATGGCCTTGTGAAAGGATCAAGCTAACCTACACTAGTCCTTTTAATGTATAAGACCTATTCAGCGCCTAGCACTAGTGACTTAAAAACACGTAAATTTTCAAATTCCGCGCTACACCCCCTTAAGATGAAACATTTGCGGTTCGAGGCAGTGGTTGCCTGATGACATACCTTCATACCTTCTCAGGCATCAGTCTCACTAAAACTTAATTTGTATTGTAATGTACGTAATTATGCTGTGTAAGTTTGTGATAAGTAATAAATACATTTATTATTATTATTATTCGATTAAACTTATGGGAAAATATGTATGACAAAAAAAACAATGTTTAATCGATACAATTCGTTAAAAAAGTTAAGTCACATAAAGTTTGCATTATAAATTAACAAAGTAATGTAAGTAACAGATTATATGTTTTGTATGCTTTTATCGCGTTTCGTTTAATGGAGCTTAAAAGACAACTCAAACTTAAAAAATACGTTTTAGATCAAATATTAGTTTTCGGTTACAATTTTTTTAAAAATATTTACCCGCTATAAAATAAAAAAATTAAAAAAATTAAAAAGGTTAAGGTCGCCCATCTCTATTCAGGATTGAATCTAGAGTTTTGTTATATTTCATTCGCGACGGCTCACGATTGGTGTAGACGATTCCAGTCATCAATTTGTCGGGATTAGATTTGGTGTTGGGCACAATTTGTTGCCGTCTCACTGATTACGTCATCATTTCTGTATTTCACTGAGCCTCTTTTAGGCGCGCTTATAAGACATATGGCGGGAACGTGGTGCGGAACAAATGTCTTGCGAATTCATGTCGCATGTCGGCCATTACAATTGACGCTACGATATTTATATTGCGGCCCGGTTTCGCTCGTGTTGCTTTGTATTTGTAAACCACTCTCGAACCACGCTCTGTCGATTAGAAAAATCTCCGCATCAAAATCTGTCGAGTAGTCCCTGCGGTAAGCCCGTCCTTAAAGACAAACAAATGCGTTACGGGGACGTTCTTTTTCAATATTCAATTCTTATTAAAAATTCAAAATTATTGTTTCAATTTAGGCTACAAAAAAACACTTATACAGGGTGTTTGGTAACAGGTGTATCTTCCCAAAACGTACTCATGTTAACATGTGTATATAAGTACTATGCCAATGTCAAAAAACGGAAATTGTAAAAAAATATTTTCGACTTTCCATATTAACTCGATATTCCATATTAGCTGATAGTTCATTTTGTATGGAGAGTTAATTTTTTTTTTTACAATTTCCATTTTTTGACGTTGACATAACATTTATAAAGGCATGTTAACACATACGTACCTAACGTTTCGACGTGATACCCTAGTTACCAAACACCCTGTAAATGTAACTACGTCATCGGTTCGTAAGTCTACACAGGCCGAGATACCTTGTACTGAGAAGAACCGGCAAGAAACTCAGCAAGGGCATTTATTATTATATTTTCTACTCAGACGGCATTTTCAGCTTCACCGGGGGCGGCGAGAAACTTAAAGGGTTCCTCAAGCCGTGTGAAACGAAGCACCTGCGGAGGTTTCCTAGGGGGAAGGCATTACGATCGGATCGGGGAAAATTTATACTATGATATAGTACATATCTTACTAATATTATAAAGAGGAAACCTTTGTATTTTTGTATGTATGTATCTATGTATGTATGTTGCAACGAATAAACTCAAAAAATACTGGACCGATTTAAAAAATTCTTTCACCATTAGAATGCTACATTAGCGCTGAGTAACATAAGCTATATATATAAAAAAAACGACAATTAGCTACTTAAAATGTGTGTTTTTGATGATGATAATTATTGTTGTTTTAATGTTTCAATTATTTTATTTTGTATTGTGTGCTGTACTTTAAATTCAATTCCATATTGTTATGCCCAAATTGGGTCATGTATGATACTCTATTTTAATATTCGTAACACCCTGTCAACATAAGAAACAATAAATTTATGATTTACTAGCTGTGCCCTGCGGTTTCACCCGCGTTAATTAGCGACTGTTCCACTCCTATTAGTCATAGCGTGATGTAATATAGCTTATAGCCTTCCTCAATAAATGGACTATTCAACACAAAAAGAATTTTTCAATTCGAACCAGTAGTTCTTGAGATTAGCGCGTTCAAACAAACAAACAAACAAACAAACTCTTCAGCTTTATAATATTAGTATAGATGATTTAATTTTCCAATATAAAATGATTTGTTTGTTTTGTTGTCATGGAAACCATTGATATATATTTTTTAATTCAATGATGGAAACTGTCAACATGGTACGAAGTCCGCCGGGTCAGCTAGTACTATTTATAGTAAGTATATCAGTTAGTACTTCATTATATGTACCTATACCAATTTTACCAACGAAGTTTTAGACGTTTTTACTTATTTACTCTGGTAAGCGTCACTTGACATGGCTTGGGAGTCACCTCAGCTAAGGAGTCATTAGTACCTACTCGACCTGATATTAATAGATAAGATAAAAGCCCTGGGTTCAATTCTCACGTAGGACAAAGTAGGTAAGTTTCGTTTTATTCGATTTCGGTAAAGCTCGGATATGTGACCACCGACCCGCATTTGGTATGCGTGATGGCTTAATCAATATCCGTCTGACTGACTTGATTTCAGAGGAAAGATCTTTGATTAGCAGAGGGTCAGTATATTAGACATTTATTCTCTTAGTTGCCTACTGCTTTTTACCAAACTATATCACTTGAAACACCAGGGTGTACACCTATATAAGGTCACATTTTATCAACTGCAAATATTTTGAGAATAAATTCTACAACATATATAAACAATTTTTATGAAAAAACCTTAAATTTTTATACGCTAGTTTTCAAGAAAAATGCCAAAAGACATTTAGATTAAAAAGAAAAATATAGCACTTTCGGTAGTTTCAATTCAAAGGAGCTGAAACAGAGAGGCCGCAATGCCTTCACAGCTTACACGTGCCCCTAGTTTCATTAAAAAAAAACGACAGAGAGGCCGCTCTTAAAAATATTACAATTTTTGTGTCAGGAAAGTGAAAAAAAAAACTAGCCTGAATTTTTTTTAAATGATGGGGCCTTATTTCTCTGATATAATTAAATGTTTTGTCAAAATATTTGCAGTTGATAAAAAGTGACCTTAAATAAGAAGTAAGTATATTATAGTCTATAGCTTTATTGGACCAACTATCTCAATATCCTTTAACTATCAGCAACAAAACTGAGTACAATATAAACCCCCGATGAAAATAGAACTTAGGTACATCTAAGTATAAATTTTGTATAGGTACAAACCTTAATACCAAAAAGATATAACCCGTTTTCAAAACACAAGGCTTTTTGTATTAAGAAAAAGGAGCACTTTCAAATAATAATGTCTAGAATATTCGATATGTTCTATGTATGCAAATGGCGTGTTACTACTTTATTGTCGTAAAACAAATGAGTTCTTTACCCTCGGGTGCCCGAACCTATTTTACCAGTGGCTGACAAGCATCTAGAAAATATATTAAAAAGACTTTTTACATTACTGTCTTGTTAATATTTGTATTGTAGTACTCGTAGATCATCTTTTTGTTTAAGTACAATAAGAACATTTATAGGTACATATCTCATAAAAACTTCATAAAATATATATGAGACAAGATCAAATACATTGTTCTGATCCCAAGGTAAGTAGCTAAAGCACTCGTTTCATGGAAATCAGAAACAACGACGGTACCAGAACCTCCCAGATCCGACACAATATCGAAAAGTTCGTTTTCGACATTGACCCGACCGGGAGAAATATCTCATAAAACTTCATAGTTCAATATTATTCAAACAAAAGTCAATTCTATAAAAAAAAATTTTGGTAAACACAGTAGCCAAATTTAGAGGAGCTCGATGGCGCAGTGGTTAACGCGCCCGGTCTGCGAGTGCTGAGGTTAAGCAACTTTCGAAAAGGCCGGTCATCGGACGGGTGACCAAAAATTTATCATCTCGAGCTCCTCCGTGCTTCGGAAGGCACGTTAAGCCGTTGGTCCCGGCTGCATTAGCAGTCGTTAACAACCACCAATCCGCACTGGGCCCGCGTGGTGGTTCATGGCCCGTTCTCCCTATCCATCCATAGGGAAGGCTCGTGCCCCAGCAGTGGGGACATAAATGACCTCCTCTATATATTTATCTTTTCTTTTTATCTTTTCATCATCAACATCATCACCATCATCTCAGCCAAAAGACGTCTACTGCTGGACAAAGGCCTCCCCCAAGGATCTCCACGACGACAATTTTATGATTTTCATCAATTTTATTTCGCACAGTGTGGTTCAGTTCACAATCCTAATTTCTGCAGAGCTAATGCACGATCCGAAGTGTAATGTAGTGCTCACTTCAAGGCTTCCTTAAGCTCGGTCGTTCGTCCCCCTTACGTAATTCATGAGGGGCGGGTTAAACGATATATGCCATGCTTTGAATAAATTGCTTGGTATTTGATGTATTGTCTGTTCTTGCTCGCTTACACAAATTGTTCGTTCTATTTTACGTTGATTATTGGGTAACAGGTAGGTATTATTTATACTATATTAACTAGCTGTGCCTCCGTGCTTCGGAAGGCACGTAAAGCCGTTGGTCCCGGCTGCATTAGCAGTCGTTAACAACTACTAATCCGCACTAGGCCCGCGTGGTGGTTTATGGCCCGTTCTCACTATCCATCCATAGGGAAGGCTCGTGTCCCAGCAGTGGGGACATAAAATGAGCTGGTGATAATGATGATGATTAACTAGCTGACCGGCGGACTTCGTACCACTTTGACAGTTTCCATGACAACAAAATAAACAAATCATTCGTCCGCTTAAGAACACCTTATTCCATGATGGACCCCTATAGCAGCGCCCTACCGGGTCCAGTTGTAAATCTAATCCATTCTCGAATCCACTTGAACACACCGTGCCGTTTAGAAGGAGTTCAATAACATACACACGCACAGAAGATTTATATATATAAAGATGTGTGAAGAGACATTCCGTGCACGGAGGAGTGTGAGATTTAGTTTAAGTATCAACCATAAGTACCGTAAGATAAAATTTATGCATACTAGGTAATATTATGTAAGGTTTGAATGTCGCCTACAAGGCGAACATTAGTAAAAATTGTGTTTTATTAAAGTGATAAATTCAATAAAAATGCAGCCAGTACTTAATTTATTTTTCAAAATTATAATTTCAAAGTAGATACCGGAGAAAACTAATATGATTTTATTATTATTTTTGTATATTTTTGTTATGGCATCAATGAATTTAACCAATATTTTGTTATAACAATAGACTTATTTATAATTTACCACTCGTTAAACTCAATTTTTTTTCTTTTCTTAATTACAATCAAAACTTTTTAAAATGGCTTCAAAAAATACTTCTCTTTATTTCTCTACCGTCTGTAGTTCAAACAGCTGACGAGCAGATAATAATTAATTAAGAAAATGCTACGCCATAAGATTTTCGGGATTAGTGATGAATGGAGCAATTTTATTGATGCCGCAAAATAAGGAGATTGCAGAAAGTAAGTGAGCAACGCGCACATAGACGACCTATGCTCGCGCCTCCCGGCCACGGAATCTCGCAACAGCTGCACTCGGACCGTTCCGCACTGGGTGCCGTTTGTGAGTTTTGTTTACTCATCATCATCATCATCATCAGCTCATTTTTATCATCACTGCTGGGGCACGAGTTTTCCCTATGGATGGATAGGGAGAACGGACCATAAACCACCACGCGGGCCCAGTGCGGATTGATGGTTGTTAACGACTGCTAATGCAGCCGGGACCAACGGCTTTACGTGCCTTCCCAAGCACGGAGGACCTCGACATGATACATTTTTGGTCACCCATCCGAAGACCGGCCTTTGCGAAAGTTGTTTAACCTCAGCACTCGCAGAACGGGCGCGTTAACCACCGCGCCATCGAGTTTTGTTTACTATCCGTATTCAATCAATTACGCTTACGAAAACGAAAATTAGTATGGCATTGAAGCAGCGCCTCCTGGCGACATACGAGAAGAGTTAAAATTTTGCCATACAAATTCTTGTTTTCGTTAACGTGATCGAATGGCGAATGAAACTCGCACTAGGCACTCAGCAGTGCGTATGGACTGTTCCGTGATTCGTGTCCGTGCATGGGGTCTAGGTATGTGTATCTGAGTTGCTCTTGCCCGGTATGTATTAGCCTATCTTCTGGGTTTTCTTATTTAGTGGTAATGTTTTATAATACTAGTGAAGGCACTACAAGATTGATTGTGATATATAAGAGAATTGATGAAAAGAATAGATTAACGAATAGATTAAGATAAATTATTGTCATAGGAGTGTTGGTTCAGATGAAAAATTGTAGCAGAAAATTATGATGGAGTGTGACCTTTGATGTCAAGTGACAGTATATTAATAAGTAAAACCGTTCATTTAGTCCCAAAAGAACGTTGGTCGTAATTAAATTACCTGTTGTTTATTATTTTTTATTTATTAAGACGGTAAACAAGTCCGCTTGACGGAAAGCGGTCACAAAACGTGTCTTTCGAACGACTTAAAAAATGTTAAAAATTTATTTTTTTCACACATCCGACAATTGAACATTGTCACTGTTGCTTCGCTTTCACGATTGTAAACGCGCGTTGCTGCGCCACATAGCATAACGGCAAATGTAAACCCAAAGCTTTCAACTCAAATGTCGATACAAGCAAACACATTTTAAAAGTATCTACCTACTTAACAAAAAACCGAATTATGCAAGTATAATGTTCCTTGGAAAGTTTGTAATATAAATAGTGGACATTCCAAGTTTCAATACGTCTAGAGGTTTTAGTGTTTAAGTTCAACATGAAACTATGTCACCTAGACTACATAGTAAAATGGTGTTAAAAATGTGCAAAGTTATGGACATGATCCAGCTTTAATAAACCTGACACCGTTCTGGTGGTTTAATCATTAAACCACAGAAGCGTTATGATAAGTTAATCTTTATTTGTATCAAATGTGGAACATTTCGAAGGTTTTAAGAATTAAAAGGTCGATGACACATTTATCTAGACTAGGGTGTTACCATAAAGATACAAAACAAAATTTATCTACAAAGGACTTGGACCTAGGGAGCTGAAATTTTGCAAAGGTTCCCTTAATGACGTAGAAGAAGGAATAAAGCCGGATCTTTCGAAATTCTTACGGGATCACGGGACACAGGTGATCACGAGGATGAAGTCGGCACATGACTCTTAAATTTTTCACTTTAAATCTTAATAGTTCACAAAATCAAAAAACTATTTCCACAAACTTGCAATTATTTTGAAATTGTTATCTAACGACACCCCACACTATGGGGTAGACAAGAAAAAAAAATTACATGCCCACTTCACGTGTAGGGGAGGTAACCTAAAAAAAAATATTTTTCATAATTTTACTTCACTACTTTGTCGGCGTAATTAATATACCTTCCTTGTTGACTACGGAACCCTAAAATAGTTATTTGTTATACAAGAGTGCAAAGTTGTTTTTTAACCGCGTGCTCAATTTTCAAAAGAGCACCAGGTGAAAAATCTTTGCACTCGAGTGCAACACCTAACTTTTCATCCCACCTCAGCGAGGAAATGACTAAATGCAAAATTCAAAATTCAAAATTCAAAATCATTTATTCAGTTTAGGCTACAAATAGCTCTTATGAATGTCATTATGCCATCGGTTCGTAAGTCTACTCTGGGCGGGAGAACTTGTACTGAGAAGAACCGGCAAGAAACTCAGCAAGTGTCAAGCTCTTTTCTCCCTTACAGCGTCAAAAATATTGGAAATATCCTATCCCTATCATAAAAGGACACGTGCAAAAAAAACATTTACAATCACAAGATACTTTTATTTCAGTTTAGGTATTTACTACTACATTATGAAAGGTAAGTATTACAGAATAATCTTTAAATTATAACAAACAATACTTAGGTATAATTAAGAAAAATTGAAAGTAACGTTGCTACAGTTACTAGGTGTAATATTTTTGTTAGGTACTGTAATGTTGGTGTTAGTAACTTGTGTACTGTAACACCCCGCTGGGTCGTTACTTAAGGAACGGGGGGTTGTATCGAATAATAATGCTTTATAGCTTTAAATATTTATATTACTTTCAACATGAAATAATAACAATCAATTCGTCGTCGCGACCCGTCACCGAGTCCGCGATGTTCTTCTTTTTTCTCTTCTACTATATTTTAATGCAGGCCACGGTGGCTGCCAGTAAGTATGCCCGAGCAAGGAGTCTCGGTTGCTACAGTCCTGATAAATTGGGCACCATGGAGGTAGAAGCAAATAGGTTTAATGCTGTTTTGAATTCACAAACTTAGTGCACACGATGTTCTAAATTCAATTTACTTTATCTTCTAGCTAAGGGATAAAAACGGCTTTTGCACTCAGATATCGAAGAGCAAAAATACTCTTTCCGAGATGGGGGGATGAAAAAGAGTTTATTTTGTAGAATTATATATATTTTTTGTATAAAATGTGTTCTTAGGAATATTCAGAGTTTTTTTGTAAGTTAGGTGTCACAAATAATCCACTATGCCAAGAATAAGGTTAAAAAGCGATACATCCGAAACTCTACACCAATTTTAGCTATCATCTCAACGCATTTCTAAGTAGTAATATTAAAGTCGATCGCATAGTAACTTAGTAAGCTAACCGCCAATGATTTCCTGGTGTGTACTGTGATAACAACATAGTCGAACAATATTCAAATTAAATTCCTTTCCACTATCCAATATTCCTCTTTATCGCACAACCCGAATACTTGGTAACTTCGCGCTCACGGCGGCTTAGCTCATAACAGAAATACCAGATCCAACCGAGGCTTTGCTCGCTCAGCATTGTGGTAGAACAGGCAATATACGCTGATGGAGAGCAGTAATTATAGTTATATACTATACTATACTTTTACTTGTGGGGGTTTGTAATTACCTTTAAGATTTTACATAGTTTAATATTTTTTGTATAAATAACTGTAAACCTTTCTTAAAAATAAAATAAAAATAAATAAATAAATAATCTTATTCCCAGGTTAGCATATGCTGAGCTATTTCCAATTGCTTTATGTTTCAAATATGATACTTATTTTAATGTAAGTAATTTTTGTTAAAGAGAAGCAATAAATGTTTTAGTAATAAATTAAATGAAATATATTTATTAGAACACACAGTAAGTACAAACTTATAAAGGTACGAGACAAAAAACAAAACTGAGAAATGTGTCCTAAAGGAACTTATTATAATGAAACAAGATCCATCAAAGAATATAACTAAATGATAAAAATTATAAGTGTAATAAAGTTTGTAAACAAATAACCTTAATAAATAAATAAATATGAAGTAAATAATACATTTAAATTTAGCGGCGAGTTGAATTGAGCCACGATAGTATAGTTGGCAGTGCACCTGACCCAGCATGTCATGGGGTGCGGGTTCGAATCCCGCTCGTGGATATATTTTTTCGTCATTTTGTCTTTTTTCAAATTTAAATTTATTTTATTTATTTAGGAAAAGCTAACAGCTACATTTATGCTTAATATTAGGATTAGAGAAAAAAATTTCAACAATAATGCAGCCCACAACGCTGATGTGATGTGACATAATATTTTGTGTGGAACCGCTAATAATAATTACAATGGTAAGTAAGGACAAATTTAAAAATAAACACATTATCAATGTTCAAATAATTTTTAACGCAAATTTTGTTGCGAACAAATTACAAAAACACAAATGTTGAAAAAATTTCCACGTTAGTGACGGTAGTTGTTGACATTGAATGGGCGCCTTTGGTTTTCAAAGTAAAAAGTGTTGAATAATTTCGGCGGGCTGGTTAGAACCACGATAGCTCAATTGGAAGAGCACCTGACTCGGAATGTCAGAAGGGTGCAGTTTCAAATCCTGCTGATGGAAATTTTTTCAATATTTGTGTTTTTTTTAAATTTTATAAAGACATTACTTATAATGTATTTTATAAATTGGTATGAAATCACAAATTCTTTTTAAGAATCCTTGAGCCTATTGTCAGGTGATCTTTTTACTGTCCCGAAAAAGACAGGGGAATGATAAACACGTAGATAAAGGGAAGGGACAGTAAAAGTTTTCGGGAATGAGGGAGTAATAGGCTATTATGGTGGCGTTACTTTCGTTGGCAGATAAAATTTGTAAGCCATTTTCAGCTCTTGCTTTGTAAACGATATCAATACGATTGTGTTTGGTGAAGTGAGTTTTGGTAAAGAAACATTGTTTTTTGATGGTCGCCATAGTAAAGTCAAAAAGTAATCTATATATTAATACGTGAAACAAAAACTTTGTACCCGTTTTTACAAAACTTGCGCGAGACGGAGGAGTATGAAATTTCGCACAATTATAGTTTATATAGAGAAGGTTATCCGAATGTTAATATTTTTTTAAATGATGTATAAAAAATACATTAAATCAACAAAACCAACACTACACACACTACCATGAATTTGACACACACGCATATGTATTTGACACATACGTATTGTTTGTCTTTAATGCAGCCGTCATCTGGCAATGCCAATCAAACTCACATTCTATCTTTTTAAATTTTTCAATGCTTAGGATACAATCCGTGCATCCTTAATTGCATCCTTTACGGTCGAATTTCGACCACTGGGCGACCACTAGTGATAAGTAAATATAACTCTCCCACTGTTGGGCAAAGGCACAAAATAAGTCTCCTAATTTTGTGGCAAAGGCCTCCATCATTGAAATCTAGTTATCGATGGACGGGTAATGGCTTATATCACCACGCTTACCAAATGCGGGTTGGTAATCACAAACACGGGCTATGCATCGAAATATCCGAAACCGAAATACACTTTGTCCGAACTGGGAATTGAACGTGGGACCTTCGTTTGGGTATTGTGCGCTTTGCCAAACCGATTCTCATGAAACTTTGTGTAGGTATATAGAATTTTTTTGTCGAGTCAGTTTTTCGAAAGTTGAATGAGTGAATGAATGAATGAAAGATCTATAACTACATCTTTTATTTTTAGGGTTCCGTAGTCAACAAGGAACCCTTATAGTTTCGCCATGTCCGTCCGTCCGTCTGTCCTTAAATGTTAAAGTGGTTCTCAAATGAAACAACACGATACATGAACAAAACTTTACTTGGATACCTAAATTGAAAAATAAAACCGTTTACGTAGGTATCCAAAAATTAAACTAAAATCTTGGCTACTTATATAAACGTCGAAAACAAAATTTATCATAGCGCGAGGAAGGAATCAATCAACGCCATCTAGTTTGAAATATGAGAACTAAAATCGTCACCACTTATAAAAGTGCTGATAACATTTTTGGACATTTTAAGTAAGCTCAATCTGATTATAGTTCTTTCTCACAGGTATGGAGCACAGTATTTTTTTAAATACCCTACGCACTTAACTGTAATCTTGCATGACGTTAATTGACGATAAAGCCGAAGGTACCTACTGGCAATCTATCTCTAGCTGTCGGAACTCTACAATGCTACAAACATTGATATTATGGCGACATAATAATATTATTTCGATAATATAGTGGTAGCTAGCAAGGCGGACAAATAAGCCCTACCATCAACCAAACCGAGTACACAAATATGTACCCCTCGCTGGGAATCGAACCGGGACCTCTGGGTCATAGATCGGTGGTCATAACCACTAGACCACAGAAGCGGTTAAAAATACACTACTGTTACTATTGACCCGTGTTACTTTTCTCCCCTACATTATTGATTGATTATTGTCTCCCCTACATTATTGATCGAAGATTGGGGTAGTATGGGAGTTAAAGTTACTCACGTCCGTAGGTTCACCCTTGAGACCCTACACGTGACCCCTGGGTGGTGCTAAATGAGTGACACTGTCTGAGTGGTAGAGCCACGTTGTGTTGCAGCACGAAATGGGCCGGCTCGCCCGGCGTAATACCACCCTCTCACAGAATATCGGCGTGAAACAATGGCACTCGTTGCTGTTGTGTTTCGTCCGGTGAGTGTAAGTAACGGAGGCCCATCTCTCACCCTTCCCCCTCCCAATTCCTACTTCCTCCTCAAGATCCAACTCCTTCCTCAAGGCCGACAACGCATCTGTGATTACTTTGGTTTTGCGGGTGTCTATGGGCGGCGGTGATTACTTTCCATCAGGGGACCTGCTCGTTTGCCTCCTTTTGAAAAAATAAATAATAATAAAAGTATTTATTTGTTCAAAATTACAAGTTTCACTATTAACTTAAAACTAATAACATTGAACAAAATGGTAATGTGGCTCAGCATCAAACAGCTGAATCGACAGCTATAGCTGATCTGATGAAAAAAAGATCTTTAAAGCTTTTTAAGTGTACTATTAAATATCTTTAATTTATCGATGGTAAAATTCGAGTTTTGCATGAACAATCCATAAATCCATCGGTTGCAAATACCTTTGGATAGATGGCACTAATGTCGCTCTAAAGCATTTCAAAAAATCAAAAAGCAGTGACAAAATTCAGCGCTTACGTCAGCTTTCCCGGTAGCACAACGGTCAGTGCAGCCGCCCGAATTGCGGAAGACCCAGGTACGATTCCTGGCTGAGTCGGGTGGGCGTTTAATTTTTTCACTGTATTTTATATAAATATTTAATTCAGCTTAAGTGTAGCAATTAACACTTAAAAATAAAAGTAAAAAAAATCCATAAATGTTCTGGAGTCGAAATTTAGGGATCGCAAGTTTACTACAGTAGTATATATATATTATTATCGAAGTAAATAGCTCGTTGGCATATCGGCTAACCTGTTTGGCAAGCAATCCCGTCTGTTAAGTAACTTTCGCGTTTCGCTGACTGGATGGAAAGGTGAATGAGATTCAGTAAAATTACGGGGAAAATTATTTAAGCCGCTGGATAAGCAACGGTCTTGTTATCATACCCATGGTTACACCAACCGGATTAAACAGACCAAATTGAAAAGGTCACAAAGTCTTCTGTACTTCAGATAACACGTAATACCGTTGGTCTCGGTTGCTACTTGATAAGGTTAAGGTTATCCCGCGCTAGGGCCGCATGACTAGTAAATTCAAAGTATTGGTGTATCGCTGAAATCTAATTTGTGTCACTAGTTATATTAATCTCTTCTGAAGCCTGGACGCTAACCCTTAAAGAGGAGAATCAGCTTCTAGTAGCAGAGAGGAAAGTTCTTCAGAAAATCCTGGGTCCAATAAGGAGGGAAGATGGTAGCTGGAGAGTTCGGAAAAACGCGGAGATTGAAGACCTCGTGGCTAAGCATAACATAATAGTAGAATACAAATCACACAGACTCCGCTGGCTCGGTCATATGCTGCGAATGGGGGAAGATCGAAGCGTCAAGAGAGCATACTTGGGTCGACCGATCAGATGGCGACCAATTGGTCGCCCCAGGTACCGCTGGAGCGATGGGGTGGAAGCTGACCTGCGCGACCTCGGAGCCATCAACTGGCAAGAGACTGCAATGGACAGGGTAAAGTGGCGAGTTCTCGTTTCGGAGGCCAAGACTCACTTTGGGTCCCTGCGCCAATGGAGTAAGTAAGTAAGTTATATTAATAATACTAAAATCACGGATTCATTCAATTGCAGATCACCACGGATCCTGCAAAGGGTTCGTAACGTCAGATAAGTTATTTTAAACTAGATAAACTAAACGCGAGTAGATCCGTTTAAAGTTGTATTATTTAGTAAAAAAATATTTTTTTGAAATTTTAAGTAATCTACACGCTTCCCTTAAAATTCTGTACAAAACGCACTATGAATAATATAGATTTTATTGTGATCTAACAATACGCATTTATCTATATATTAATACGTGAAGTAAAAACTTTGTACCCGTGTTTACGAAAATTGCGCGGACGAAGGAATATGAAATTTCGCACACTTATAGTTTATATAGTAGGGTTATATTTATAAACGATGGTGTTCGATACAATTTTGTATTAACAAAATATTATTTAAGTAACGACGTAATCTCATAAAAAAGGTATATAAAAAAAACCCGACTGAAATATAATTAAAACAGTTCGATATCCTGATATAAAAAAGTATGAGTATCAACCCAGAAAAAGGAAAGGATTTCAATTTTGCTCTAAGTGCTCATTTCAAATTCAGCAACAACATCTCATAGGAATACAAAAGCGATCGAGCGAACAACAAAATAAAAGGGGTTTAACTCTTGATTTACTTTTATGTCGGCAAATCACGCGAGATGTTCATTTCTAGGATTCCAATTTACGACTATTGGCTAACGTAAGACCAGGTAACTGTGAAATGTAATATACAGTCCGCCTATAAAATATTTCAGGCGAAAACACCAAATTACCGGAGGCACGCAGTAAACTATTTATAAGCTCCCTCCCCCAACGAAAGTAAAACAAAACTGTTGCATTTTATGGGAACTAGCAAAAAGGCTAGGACTTTGTTTGTTCAACCGTCTGAAACTTACCTGTTTGTAATTTTTTCATGTTGGCAACTGTAGTAGCATTGTTGTGTTCCGGCAGCAAGAGATAAGGTAGCTAGTGCCTCAGTAGTTTAGGATCCCGGGTGAAGTGCGCACCTTCGGCCTTATCAACACTCAACATCAGGTGAGATGAAAGCAAAGTGCCTAATGATGATGACGATGATTTTTGTTAAAGAATTGAACACAAATCATTTGTTTTTGTCCAAAAAATTCTGCTGTCTCTGATCCAGCGTGTAGCAAAATTTAATATTTTAACTAGCGTTCAATTAATTGGAGACATACAATTCTACAAACATGGTCGCCCATGGTCCTTCGAGCCGGATAAAAACCAGCGACCTACCAAATCTCTAAAATAATCACCAAGATATATTTGGTTACTTCGCAAATAAACAAAATAATTTGACAAATAAGTAGACTTTTTATGTTCCTAGCATTAATATAATGTCTAATGCCTTTATGATTTCATAAAGGTACACGCGAGATAGTATCAAATTCCTAAGTACGTTTAGTGTTTACTTTTGTTAACCCTGAAGACGCTTTGCTAAAAAGGCTGCCGCTTCAAAGTTTAAAAGCATTAGCAAACCTCTTTAGCTAGAGAAAGATAGAACTACAAATAATAGACTAAAGTTATGAGTATGGCCCATTTCCATAGTGAAAGTCAAAATATCCTTAGTCAAACTTAGGCAAGATAATTGAATTAATTACTCCGCGGACCAGTCATCGTAAAACTAGCTTAACTATGACGATCGTTACGCGCTATTCACTACGGTTTTTACATCATAATAATGTTACAAACAAGCTCGATAGCGCTATAGTTAACGCGCTTGGTCTGCGATTGCTACTGTTAAGCAGCTTTCGCAAAGGCCAGTCATCGGATGGATGATCAAAAATGTATCATCTCGAGTCTCTCCGTGCTTCGGAAGGCACGTAAAGCTGTTGGTACTGACTTGCGTTAACAAATGCATTTTACCTTCGGTTTTAAAATGAACCACATGTAGGGTAAACCTAGCTTTCATTGGAAAAAGAATGTCAATACTGTTCACTCATGTAAGGATTATCTAAGATTTGCGCTAGCTCTCTCTAGGAATCGTCAAATGCTTACAAGTCATCTATGGGACTAGTATACTCTGTGATTATTGTTGGCGGCACATTCCAATGGCTTCACAGTGAAGCCGTGACGTCATCGAGCAAGTATCAACTTCACTCATCTTGGATAGTGAACACTCGTTCGAAGTTTGTTGACACTGGAGAACGACGCACTCAAAGCGAAATGTGTGCTCGCGAACGGAGTACATGAGATTTTCTATCTGGAAACGGAAAAGTGGCTGGTGTATTTTATTTATAACTCGCTTCCCTTTGCTTTTTTATGTTACTGAGCCGGCTAAACACCATTAACCTTCCCTTATGTAAAACGCCCACTGTGTGTACACTTGCACATCAAGAAAATTGAGGGATATCACATATAAATCATGAATTTAGAAATAAAAAGATATTTATAATTATTTCTATCTAAAATTGTAATTAGTGATTATTAATTATCCTGAACAGCTGTTAAAATTCGACTTCAAAATTCCCCTTAGATATTTATCAAAGAAATCCTATTAAAATTTCCTTTTCGAAAGACAACCCTAGGTTTTTGTTCCCTAATTCCAAAGCTTCTATGCCATCCATCTGATTGCTATGAGATTGAAGACGTAGTTGCGGGCATTAGTATTAAAGTACAATTTCAATTTTTTTCTACAAAAATCAGTACTCTATTAGTTCGTAATTCTACACCGGGAGACCTTGTACTGAGAAAAACCGACAAGAACAACCGCCCTCACTTTTCGCCCTTTCTTTTACAAATGTCAGAAACAGAGAAGCTACTTTGTTTTTTATTAGCTTTCATATGTGAAGTAATGCCACTAGACAGCTACAAACCAACGCAAAATTCAAAATGTTTTATTCAGTTTAGCTCTTATGAATGTCACTACACTACCATTGACTGAACCATAGGAGATATTAACTTAAGACAGTAAGTTAAGTAAAGGGTGTTATTTAAACGGTTAGCAAAGGATTCGTATTTTTGTTAGCAAAAAAAATGCTAGTTGGGCAGTAAAAAAGCTAGTTGGGCAGCAACTTATGGTCAACAAATATTTCTAAATCAGTCTGCAACCTATATCATTCTGAACAGCAGTCTTATGCCGCTCCCCTCTTCCATGACAGGCCCTCGCTACGCTGCGCTTCGCTTGGGAAAAAAAAATAACTTAACCTAACCAACAAGTAAGAATGTCTTATGCTGACCGACTGTATAATTCTGCTGACCAAATAATAATAGCAGCTCATTTTATGTTCCCACTGCTGGGGCACGAACCTTCACTATGGATGGATAGAGAGATAGGGCCATGAACCACCACGCGGGCCTAGTGCGGATTGGTGGTTGTTAACGACTGCTAATGCAGCCGGGATCGAACGGCTTAACGTGCCTTCCAAAGCACGGAGGAGTTCGAGATGATAAATTTTTAGTCACCCATCTGATAACCGGCCTTTGCGAAAGTTGCTTAAAGTCAGCAATCGCAGATGGAGCGCGTTAACCACTGCGCTATCGAGCTCCTCATCATTATACTGTTTATGAATAAATGTTTTTTTATATTCTATTTTCTTTAATGAAACATATTTTGCTTGCCAAAATACCACAGTCTAGTTTACAGAAATTCATTAACATAACAAAAATAAGCTGAAACTTAAGTGCTGCTCAGACTTCGGTCTGCGGCTAAATATTTACTCATGTGCTTTAATGTTACATCGTTAAACTCATATTCCGAGGACGTGTCGGTTGTGGGTTGTTTCCTTCATAAATAATTCAAATTTGAACGTCTGATATCCTTCTCTTGTGATGCCAAAACGTTTTTATTTGACATGCTTGTGACAAAAACTTACGAAATCGTTAAGTAGCGCCAATCAGTTATTTACTTTAAAGCAGCTAAAGCAGCAGTTTATTTTGCTTCCCTTTTTGCCCGATTTTGCAATCCTCACATAAATAAATAAATAAATGTTTCCCACACTCACACCAATTCACACCAAGAAAAGCTTCCTTAAGAAACTCGATATATGGTTAGCTAGACAACGGATAAACATACTTAATATACTTAAATACATACTTATTATACATAGAAAACACCCAGACCCGAAACAATATAGAAAAACAGGTATTTCTAAGTTGATCCGACCGGGGATCGAACTCGGGACCTCAGAGATAGCGACACCATGAAAACCGGTGTGCAAGCCACTCGACCAAGGAGGTCGTCACATAAGTTTTAACCAACGAATAACATTGTCATTGACTTCTTGGCGGGAAAGTGAAGAGTCATGTCTGCGGTTTTGTTTTATTTTCTAAAATTTGTGTTATGTCGAATATTAATGTGAAATAATGGTGGATTATTAACCGTTAAGTGTTCGTGAGTGTGCATGAGTGTTGGCAAATGAAACAAAACAGTGCAACGTCACTTTTCAAATGCTCTCAAGAAGTCCGCCCGAGAACTCAGTAAAACCCCACATCTTTACTGAGAAACTCGAGGGGTTGGGTGGTATATCATTTCTCACTTCTCATTTCTATTATCATTCATCATCATCATACAGAAAAGAAATATTGTTTATTTATGTATTACTTGTTGGAAAAATTACTTTGACACTGGCTAAATGTGCTAATCGCACGAAGCCATCAACAAAATGAAAAAAAAAAAAAACATTGTCATTGTGACATATTTACTTAAGAGAATCTGTAATTACGTCAAAATTATTCAATGAATAACCTTTAACTGACGATTGAAAAATCAGCCCTTATTGATATAAAAATAGGTAAATAATGGATTCAGAAGTTCATCATCATCATCATCATCATCAGCCTACACTAGTCTACAGCTGGACAAAGGCCTCTCCAAGTGCACGCCACTGAGCACGATCCGCGGAGAGTAGTCTCACACAGCTCTTGCAGCCACTTTGTGAAGATCGTCACTCCATACACTACGTCACTACTATACAGAAATCCATGGCATAAAAAATACTTATAAAATATTGGGTCTTTATCTGTGAAGTTATGTTTTTTGTTCACTCATTAATAAGTCTTTAAAAAAAAAAAAAAAAAATAATTAAAGTGTTTTACTTCTAAAACTCAATACCGGATGTTAATTTACACATATTAGGAGTATGTTACTTAGGCTTCAGTAATAACAATGAACAATGAATAATTTTGTGTCTATATGTATAGCCCATTTTTTTTAAAGTCTAATCGCCGTGGTGGTCACCGGTGACCGACAAACAATAAATTTTCTATTGTCTCTGGTTTTGCGGCAGTCAACGTGTTATTTTTTTAGAATTGACCTTTTATTTCATAGTAGCTTGGAAGAGACTTGTTAGGGTTCCGTAGCCAAATGGCAAAAAACGGAACTCTTAAGGACTCGTCATGTCTGTCTGTCCGTCCGTAAGGACGGACAGACAGACGAAGACACGACACAGACAAGAGACTTGTTAGGGTTCCGTAGCCAAATGGCAAAAAACGGAACTCTTAAGGATTCGTCATACGTCAAGCCACTTTTTTCCGAAACTATAAGTACTGTTGAAACTTGGTGACGTATGGGTTTGATGAAAAATTTTTTTTTCATCAAACCCATACGTGTGCGGTATCTATGGATAGGTCTTCAAAAATGATATTGAGATTTCTAATATATTTTTTTTCTAAACTGAATAGTTTACGCGAGAGACACTTCCAAAGTGGTAAAATGTGTCCCCCCCCCTGTAACTTCTAAAATAAGAGAATGAAAAAACTTAAAAAATATATGATATACATTACCATGCAAACTTCCACCGAAAATTGGTTTGAACGAGATCAGTAAGTAGTTTTTTTTTAATACGTCATAAAGTACAGAACCCTTCGTGCGCGAGTCCGACTCGCACTTGGCTGGTTTTTTCTTTCTTTTTCAGGTGTGCCATATTTTGCTGATGAAACAAACACACTGCCCTACAATTAGTATAGTGTTAACATAAACAACTGCTAAAAAAATTAAAAAAAAAACATTAGTAACAAAAATATTTTTTTACAAAAAACCTTCATACAAAACGTCAATTTCATAGGTAACCTAATATTTAGTCGCGTTAGAGCGTTCGACCAGTTAACAGCTCCTGAGAATGCCCCGTGGAGGGGCGGAACACGTGTCGTCGTGTATCGGTGTTGTTTGCATGTTTACTTGAATATATCGCTCATTCTGAATGTGCATTTATATTTGCGGGCAGGCGGTGCTTACAAGCTGCATCCAAGCTTGTTAAACGAGTATATTAGCGACATTAACACTTTATACCTATTTTAACTACACTTTCATATAAAATCTAACATATATGTTAACAGTTACTGCAAACTTTTTGCTCTAGTGCTCTATCTACTTTATAATTATGCTTATACATAAGACATGTCATTATGTACTGCAGTAAGTTACTGTCCCACTGCTGGGCAAAGGCCTCCATCATTAAAATCAAGTCATGAAGACGCGTTTACTACAAACATCTAAATTTTATCGCTATCGCTTAACACAAGCTAGATTTGTATTCAACGTCAATCGATATTCGATCTTAACATTTACAAACATCACAACATATCAGCTAATAGTAGGCTTTCTTGCGTCTTTAATAAGATTTATACTTTCCGATCAGGTTCCCAACCTGGCCACAGGTCCCAGCCCGACCCTCGTCAAGATAACTAACTGATAATAAACGATACGGCGTGGGAAATAAGTGTCTAAATGTGTTCGTATTACTGGACCTAGTGTGAGTTTTGTATAATTATCTGTACAGGGCCGTAGCGAAGGGGGACATTGTAGGGCAATGCCCTACCTTAAAATACCAATGCCTTCATCATCATCATCATCATCTCAGCCAAAAAAACGTCTACTGCTGGACAAAGGGCTCCCCCAAGGATCTCCACAACGACCGGTTTTGTGCTGCTCGCATCCAGCGGCTTCCCGCGACCTTCACCAGATCGTCGGTCCACCAATGCCTTACCTTAATAAAATACCTTAATAATCAACTAATAATAAGCAAAGTACTGTAAAGCAGATTTTAGAGGGAAAAAATACTAACGTATAGTGACATCTAGTTTTACAGTCATAACATATAGGGTGTAACAAAATTCCCTTAAATGCCGAATGGGGGTCATTCCACCTATCAATACAAACAACTTTTACTATGGCACCAACTTCGAATGTATTGTTCCTGTATATATCACCCCGACAATTACATAAGTATTAACCTGACTCGCACATATTCGCAAATCAAGGACACCAAAAGTCGATTGACCAGAACAGATCAAGTAACATTTTTACTTCCGCCCTACCTGTAACCACAGCTGCCCTACCTTAAATTCAAGTCTAACTACGGCCCTGTATCCGTATTCATTCGATTCCGTTTACGAAAACTAAAATTAGTATGGCTAGGAAGCAGCGCCTCCTGGCGACATAAGAGAAGAGTTAAAATTTTGTCATACAAATTTTTGTTTTCGTTAATGCGATTGAATGGCGAACGGAACTCGCACTATGCTTTTCTCAAGCACGTTGATTTCTAAGTTACGTTAAGCATTCTGTGATCGTTTTAGTTCTCTTTTTTTTTTTCATTTTGTTAATGGCTTTGTGCTATTAGCACATTTAGCCAGTGTCAAAGTAATTTTCTAACAAGTAATACATATATAAACAATATTTCTTTTCTGTATGATGATGATGAATGATAATAGAAATGAGAAATGATATAACACCCAACCCCTCGAGTATCTCAGTAAAGATGTGGGGCTTTACTAAGTCCTCGGGCGGACTTCTTGCGAGAATTTGAAAAGTGACGTTGCACTGTTTTGTTTCATTTGCCAACACTCATGCACACTCACAAACACTTAACGGTTAATAATCCACCATTATTTTACATTAATATTCGACATAACACAAATTTTAGAAAATAAAACAAAACCGCAGACATGACTCTTCACTTTCCCGCCAAGAAGTCTCATTAGTTCTCTTTAGTTGATGACATGAATATCTGTAGGTAAAGTAGTGACGTATGCGGTAGTGACAGAAAACAATAGTCGATAATGTCGCTAATGTACCCCCCTGTTCTATTTGTTGTTTGTATACAAATTGTATTTCTATTTTTTTAAACAATAAACTATTCCAGAAACACAAATGTTGAAAAAATTTCCACGAGCAGGATTTGAACCTGCACCCTTCTGACATACCGGGTCAAGTGCTCTCCCAATTGAGCTACCGCGGTTCTAACCAGCCCGCCGAAATTATTCAAAACTTTTTACTTTGAAAGCCAAAGGTCAATTGGAGGAGAACCTGACCCGGTATGTCAGAAGGGTGCAGCTTCAAATCCTGCTCGTGGAAATTTTTTGTAATTTGTGATTTTTTGTAATTTTTTGTAATTTTTTGTAATCGTGTTTTTGTAATTTGTTCGCAACAAAATTTGCGTTGAAAATTATTTGAACATTAATAAACTATTCAATTATCCCTAGGCCTTTGCGAAGCATAGTTTATAGTCAAAGGCAATTTACTTGCATAGTTAGATACATACTTTATTTTTATGTTGTGTAAAAAATAATTTTAATCTCTTCATGCAGTTTTGTCGTAAAGAAAGTATCGAAAAACGAATAAGTTTTGCAACTTTACTTAAAATAAGCTTAGCTCGAAATATCTACTGAGTAGTATATTTTTAAATGCATAGCAAAGCACGGAGCAGCATATAAATCAGCCGTAAATCGACTTTTCATGCCATTTAAATGCAGTTTATTACCATCACTTAGCGGTTGGAGCGTCTGATCTCGTTTAACTGTGACAAGTTTGATGCCGACCGGATTAGCCTTCGATTCATCGTCCCACGAATACTAAGTTCAGGACTAGACTTTAAGAGGAACTATTTAAATTTTGAATAAAGATATTGTTAGAGCACTTTATGTATGGGTTGTTTTAGTTGGTTCCAACTGTTTATTCTATGAACATAAAGGATTTTTCAAATCCCATCTTGTCTCTTGTTTACGTCAAGAACGGGATCTGCCTGCATCGTTTTATGACTTTCTGTAGTCGACATTAAATCACAAAATATTTCTTAAGCACAATAATCGTCAAGGAAATTGTGTCATAGTTAAAAAAAGTATTTATTGTGTGGAAGTGCCTAGTTATTTAGAAGTATTATCATGTATAATTAAATATCTTAGCCCCTCAAGCGTCGAGCGACCGATAACAACTAAAATTATTTTGTGTCTAGTATTCGCGCGCTCGAACTCTTAGAGTAACTTAGAAATAATTTTGTAATAATTTGGTCCATGTGGTATTTACCTGTGTGTAAGTGTTTGTTACATTTAGTTATGTATTTGCCCAACTGTTATCTGTTTGGAAACAATGTAAACAAACGTTGGTGAATCTAATAAATAAATAATTAAAATTGGTAAATTAATTTGAAAATACGGTATGACGCATTACTTAATGTACCTACACAGTTTTGTAAACTAATGCAACCGTTATCGAACACTATAGTCATTGTACTCATTGTTTTCTTATCAAGAAAGTTATTATAAGCTAAGTATTAATAAAAGCTCTTAAGCCACGACCTTTCTCTGTGTGCACGTCCATTTCGTCGCACTACACAAGTTAGCCACTCACTATTAGACGAGCGGTGGGACCAGCACTTCGGTTGGTAACTTGGATCTTCAAATTCAAAGACAACGCTTAACTCAATCCCCAACTCTAGTGACTTTGTTGCAAATGTACAAGCAACGACATATTGATCGAGGCATCGTGAATGATCCTTTTTATTATAATGTCACCAGATCATTTTATGTCTCCACTGTTGGGGCACGAGCCTTCCCTATGGATGGATAGACAGGACGGGTCATAATCCACCACGCGGGCCCAGTGCGGTGCGGTGGTTGTTAACGACTGCTAATACTGCAGGGGCCAATGACTTAACGTGCCCTCCGAAGCCTCCGAAGCACGGAGGAGCTCGAGAGGATAAGTTTTTGGTCACCCATCCGATGACCGGCTTTTGCGAAAGTTGCTTAACAAGTTGACCGCTGCCTGGCCCAAACACAATAGAAATTCACTTGTTTGTCGGTCAAATGGCGTTTAATGTATTAACTTCAGGAATCGCAGACCGAGCGCGTAAACCACTTCGCTATCGAGCTCCTCTTCAAGAACATACTTCTTTTATAACATGATTATATGAAAACAAAGGTCATCTTCATCAGTTCATAAAAGTCTCACGGGACTCAGGCAGGCCTTCCCACTTAAGCAATAGCGCACACAAAACTCACTACAATCTTGTGACCAATATCGACTATAGTGCCTCCTGTTAGCACAAGAATACTTCACTTCCGGATACCAGTATCAAATTTTAGTATGTTCTTAGCCATCATCATCTGTCTACAAAAGTGCGGGGAGACAAACTTTTTAGCGCCTGGATCCCCTGTAAAAGGAAAAACAAAATGGCGGCTGTCGCGTCAAGAAAAACTGCATATAACTTTTGAAATAATACAGTTGACATATACGTGTGGGGTATCAAATGAAAGAAAATTAGACTTAGCCTTACGAAGCACGCAGGAGGTCATCATTACATAGTATAAAACAAAGTCGCTTTCCGCTGTCGGTCAGCCCCTATATATGTATGTATGCTTAGATCTGTAAAACTACGCAACGGATTTTGATGCGGTATTTTTAATAGATAAGAGTGATTCAAGAGGAAGGTTTATATGTAAAATACATGTATAGAATTGGACCCGGTACTCAAGCGGACGAAGTCGCGAGCGGGCCGCTAGTATATATCCTACTAATATTATAAACGCGAAAGTTTGTAAGTATGGATGGATGTTTGTTACTCTTTCACATAAAAACTACTGAATGGATTTGGATGAAATTTGGCATACAGATAGTTTATAACCGGGATTAACACATAGGATAGTTTTTATCCCGATTTCCCCACGGGAATTAATGGAAACTGTCAAAGTGGATGTTTGTTACTCTTTCACGTAAAAACTACTAAATGGATTTGGATGAAATTCGGCATACAGATAGTTTATAACCTGGATTAACACATAGGATAGTTTTTATACCGATATTCCTACGGGAATGAATGGAAACTGTCAAAGCGGTACGAAGTCCGCCGTGTCCACTAGTATATAATAAAAACATTATAACATGCACAGCTTATAACGCCTCGGTGGCCAAGTGGCAAGGCGCTCGACACGATAACCGAAAATTCCAGGTTCTATTCCCATATCGGGCAAAATGTGTTTTAGATTTTTCGATGCATATGATGATACCCGGGTTTGTAATCACCAACCCGCATTTGGCAAGCGTGGTGATCAACCATCAGTTGTAGCGATGACCTGATTTCAATGATGGAGGCAAAGGCTATTTATCTACTATGCACAGCTTTAGTCTCCACTCAACTTCCACGCTTCATCACAATAATCGTCAGACAGAACGAACGTATAATTGTATTGTAAAATAATAAATAAATAAATTTTCTCTATCTCACTCTGGCGTGGCGTCGTCCGTGCGATCTCCGCCCTATCCGATTTCGAGTTTTAGTTTCATCGCGACGTTAATCGGATATTCAGAGTGCGTTCCGAGCATAGATTTAGAGTCGTAGATCGTTTGTTCCATTGACAAATTTGCTCGTTTCTTGACATCCTGTTACAGAATAATTATGTCAAATCGATGGGATACGATGAAGATACCGTGGAGGTTTAGTTCGCAATGATTTTTGCAGTTCTGCTTGATTTTCTGTAAATGTGACTAATGTTGAATATTCCACAAGCGTTTAGTGCACGTACATGAGTGTTAGCTGGCCTATCGAGGTGGGTTGTGGTGCGTAAGGTTTAAAGTTTAAACGATTGCAGGCAACAACCGGGAACAAGAGACTAAAACTGCCTTTTTGTTAATTTCGAAGCTGCTTATCTAGCAGCATTGCAACCTTAACCCATTGCGTTATCATGCTTATTTTACTAATAACATCACTTTTAACCCTCTTATTCCTCTCTGTTACATTTCCCAATTAATAAAACCCAATTTTCTTAATTGTGAAAAAAGGTTTACAAACATTTTTGTAAAAAAATCTTTTAAATAATGCCAGTCAACAAGTTTGCTATCATATTCCGTAAAATTTTGAACATCCAAACACGCAATTAACGCTGAAGTATTTAAGGTTGAAAAACGAGCGTAAAAAGACGAGCTGAATTATTATATAGGTACTTACCTAAGGAGAAAAAATCTCGTCGTTACGAATTTTCCCCTTTATTCCGGTGCTTAGGAAGCTCTGTAAGTGTAGTGGAGTGACTAGAAATCTACGCCTACTCATTCCACCCTAATAGGCTCTTTTACGTGATCCGATTTTACAAGCCAGTATTGCTGGTGTTTCATCTTTTTTGCTTCCTTTTGTTGTACAATTGTTAGATATAAGAAAATTGCTGATTTGGAATAAGAATTGTATCTGAAGTTTGACAGAATTTGAAATTGTGATGATCTGTCGGATCGGAAGTCAAAGGTCCTGGGTTCGATTCGAAGTGGTACATATTTGTACTCGGTTTAGTTGGTGGTAGAGGTTGTTTTAAATACGCCTGGCTAGCTACCACCATCTTATCTAAATATGTCGTCATAAAAACAATGTTAGAAACATTGTAGTGTTCTGACATTGTAAGATAAGATAAACAAGTATCTTAGTGGTTATGGACGAAATATGAGTGGTTTTTACGACCTCCGTAGTCGAGTGGCTCGCACATCGGTTTCTGGTGTTGCTATCTCCATGGTCCCAGGTTCGATTCCCAGTCGGGTCATATAGAAAAACGAACTTTTTAAAAAAATTTTGGGTCTGTGTGTTTGTGTTACCGTCGCCGTCGTGGACGAAACGGTTGTAACCTGATTTCATTAACACAAGTGCTTAAGCGTAGTTACGTAAGTGTCTTTGGAGTTAGAGCAATGTATGCGATGTTGTCTAATATTTTTAAAAACAAAATAAGGTCACTAACACCTGTTTGCACTAAACTTATGAATCGCCTAAGTCTTGGCTTAACTATTACCCGGTCAAGTTAACTCGGCAGCTGACTCGAAAACGTCGCTTACACTCAGGTGCCGACTTAACTTGACCGGTAGTAGTAGTAGTAGTTAAGCAAAGACTTAGGCGATTTATAAGTTTAGTGCAAACGGGTGTAAGCCGACTAAATAGGTACATTAAAACGTAAATAAAAAACTCGAATTATTTTACAAAATGTTGCTGAAATGTTGCAAAATGTTGCTTACGTCAGCGTTTGGAAAATGGTCGAGGAAAGACTTATGCCCATTTACACCAACAGCCACTAAATTTAAGGTAGCCCTAAAGCCATGTTAGGTGACAGTTTTACTCCGACAACTATCACTTAAACGGCTTAGCGGTTTTAAAACTTGAATCGTTGGTGAAAATGGGCACGAATAAAATAACTAAGACTTTATGATATTTTACGAGGAGCTCGATGGCGCCAATGCGATTACTAAGGTTAAGCAACTTTCGCAAAGGCCGGTCATCGGATGGGTGACCAAAAATTTATCATCTCGAACTCATCCGTGCTTCGAAAGGCACATAAAGGCGTTGTTCCCGGCTGCAACTACCAATCCGCGCTAGGACCACTTGGTGGTTTATCGCCCGTTCTCCCTATCAATCCATAGGCTCGTGCCCCAGCAGTGAGGACATAAAATAAGCTGTTGATGATGGTGATGATGATGATTATGATATGATATGATGAAAATAGATGAAAAAAAGTTACACAATATATTATAGACTATTTAATTTGATTGTTTTTACTTTTTTTAATGTGTAATTTAAAGCCCACAATAGAATATTAAAATGCGCTACATTTCAGTACAATAAACGTTTTTTTTTCTATTGTTATATTTACTAACTCACTAAATCTCTGTATTTTTCTGTAAAAGAATTTATCTTTAAAATTTGTATGTGAAACAAAATACAAAATCCTCTTAATACGAAGGTACGTAGAAAACACTCAACAAAACAAAGATGTAAATCTTGGCGCCCAAACACGTTTAGCGCATGACGCGAACAAATGAACATCGCTCAATGCAAAGTTGAAATAGGGAAGAGGTAATTATTCAAGGAACTCCCACCAGCATCCGTTTGAATGAAAAATTCGATAGGACGGAGTGAGGACTTTATTAATGGTCCTCTAGAAATATCCGGGCCGGGTCGTGCATACGGACTGTCATTATCAGCGGATATAAATTACGGCGGCGTGCCGGGGGGGTGGGGACGGGGGGGGGGGACGAGCGACGTTCCGCGACAAGAGGCGAATTGGGAAGTCTGCAAATATTTTGAGGATAAATCCAACAGCATATATAAACTATTTTTTATGAAAAAACCTTAAATTTTTATACGCTACTTTTCAAGAAAAACGCCAAAAGACATTTAGACATTCGATTAGACATTCGATTACAAAGTAAAATAAAGCACTTTCGGTAGTTTCAATTCAAAGGAGCCGAAACAGAGAGACTGCAATGCCTTCACCGCTAACACGTGCCCGTAGTTTCATTCAAAGGAGCCGACAGAGAGCCTCAATTTTTGTGTCAGGAAAAGTAAAAACAAAAATATTTTTTAAATGCTAGGGCCTTATTTCTCTGATATAATTATAGAGGTTTTGTCAAAATATTTGCAGTTTATAAAATGTGACCTTATATAATTTTACGCAAATAAGATTTTACAAATCAGAGTATCAGAAAGGTATAGTAAAAATGAAAAGATCCAAAGTATATCCGATCTAGATATTGTATGCATAGTTACTAAGACATAATACTAACTTTAATTTGTCATGCAATTTTTAATGAAATATTTATATTGTGACGTCACATCAAAATAAGCAAGTCACAGCCCTAGTGGTTTAGTAAACTCTAGTACTTTTATTATGATCACTGCGCGCGCCTGACGCGCTTGACTTCAATAATATAAATATTTAATTTACAATTACACGACAAATTAAAGTTAATAATAATGTTTTATTACAACACATAGGTATTCGTACAAGCTCTAGATTGGATACACTTTGGATCAAATCAAATCAAATCAAATCAAAATATTTATTTGCATAATTAAGTGTATCATTCAGGTGAAATATATTTTTTGTAGCTTTTTAACTTAGTGACCTTTTGCAGGTATTACAAATATACAGTTTAAAAATATATTTAAATTGTACATAAAAATTAAATGATAATGAGATAAAAATTTAATATTTAATAAATTAAAATAACAATATATTAGAAATTAAATTACATTTACCAATAAATAAAAACATCAATTATTAACAATAAAATTAAAATATTCATCTACATAATAGAAACAATTTTCAGTTAGAAATACATTTAATTTTGCTTTTACACTACAGCATTTTTTTCATTTTTAATATAATTTGGTAATTTATTAAATATTTTTATGGACATGTTGTAGTGGATCGTTTCATTTATACCACACCTTTCTGTTAAACGTTGTCTACACACACTACTCTTGTACAAGGCTCCTTTCCTAGTCAATGTCAACAACTCCTAAACTATTTTCATCCAGACATCTAAAAACAATTGATTCTACTCTCTAATATCGTTAGTCTGCCATAAATTTCACATCCAACCCAAGTCATATTATCATCTAAGTGCCTTACAAATAAACAAAAAATAAGCTCCGAATAGTAATTGAGGAGCTCGATGGCGCAGTGGTTAACGCGCCCGGTCTGCGAGTGCTGAGGTTAAGCAACTTTCGCAAAGGCCGGTCATCGGATGGGTGACCAAAAATTTATCATCTCGAGCTCCTCCGTGCTTCGGAAGGCACGTAAAGCCGTTGCCGGGACCAACGGCGTTCTTAACGGCTGCATTAGCATGCAGTCGTTAACAACCACCAATGCGCACTGGGCCCGCGGCTCGTGCCCCAGCAGTAGGGACATAAAATGAGCTGATGATGATGATGATGATGAATAGTTATTCCGTGTTTTGTCTCTTTCACTCTTATTTAAAATGACGTTTACATGACAGGAACAAAACACGGAATAACTATTCGGTGCTTATTCTTATATCCAGCACCCGAAATAACTCAATAAGTACTTTAGATGACAACTTTAACTTACGCAAAGCAAATTGAAAGCAGTAACATAAAGCCCAGCCGAATATACGCGTATAAGTCTAAACCTTTTTAAATAAGAAATCGAGAGCTGTACCAAATGGCCGTTAAAAAATATCCTTGCGGCGTGCGTGCGATCCTTCATTATCCGCGGATATAAATGGGAGGTCGTGTGTAAGACATGAGGGGAACAGCTAGATGAGTTGGGACTTTTGTACGGAACTGTTGTTGGACATTAGTTCCGTACCAATATTAATATTTATTTATTTTAGGGTAGCTAACAGCTTACAAATTTAAAAAATACAACAAAAAAACAAGCTCCCACATTTAAGATACCTACTTAGAGTAACAGTAAAACTAAACTTTAGATAGTACAACATGTCGTCAACAACGGTACTTATGCGCGTTCTTTATGCTATTGATACTGTCGAAGAATACGTTATTATGTTGTGGTTGTGGTAACGCTAATGGATGATCTGTGTGTTGATTGGGATGGTAATCAGCATTAGCAGCGATAATCAAAATTAAATCATTATTTAATTTATTTAATAGAATGTAAGTAAAAAACAATGAAAAAAATCCATAAGGGTTCCGTTTTTTGCCATTTGGCTACAGAACCCTAAAAATTGGTTTAATTACGAAAAAAAAAATTTTTTCGCTCCCATGCGAATCGCTATCGCTTAATAAAAAATATTGTATTGTAATCGTTTTTTGATAAGAACTTTAAATAAGTATATATAATAACGAGATATTGTAGAACAATTTTTTTAAAGTCAAGCACTTGGCCAGGTGGTTAGGTGAGATGAACACCTGATGTTAAGTGATGATAAGGCTGAAGATGGAATCGCACTTCACCCGGAATTCTCAACTACTGAGACCCTGGCTATATCTTATCTCTAGCTGCCGGAACACAACAATGGTGAAAACATTGATGTTATGGCGACATATATAAATAAGATGGTGGTAGCTAACCAGGCGGATAAACAAGCCCTACCACCGACCAAACCGAGTACACAAACATATGCGCTCCGCTGGGAATCGAACTCGGGACCTCTTCAGTAAATTCTTTCATCATCATCATCATCATCATTTCAGCCAACGGCACAAAGGCTTCCCCCAAGGATCTCCACGACGACCGGTTTTGTGCTGCTCGCATCCAGCGGCTTCCCGCGACCTTTACCAGATCGTCGGTCCACCTTGTTGGAGGCCAGCCCAACGTCTTTACCAGTAACTTCTTTACTTAAATTTAAACGCTAGTAGAAATATGAAACAAAAATCTGTGTGATTTTTTTTTAGGTCTTTTTTGTATTGGTTTATTTTTTTTAATAATTGTTTAGGTTTTTTTGTAGGTCTATAGCATAAGCAAAATAGATATGTACTGCATTATGTAATAGACTCTTTGTTGGCAAAATAATAAATAAAAAAATAAAAAAGTCATGTAAATACTCTGGGTACAATGCCGGGGTTTGACCACTAAACCTCAGATAGCTAATTTGAACGGAAAATATCGAGATTTACGAGTTACAATTTGCTATATTACCATACAAATTATTGTTTTCGCTAACGTGCGTTACGTTCACGAATAAAACTCTTTTGTAAGAGAAGTCTAAATTAGATCAATTAAGCTGAACAGACATATAACAAATTAGTTTTTCTTCCATCCAGCCAGTATAGTATGCGAACAGGCCACCACAGGTACACTAATAAAACAGAAGATGGTTTAAAATTCGAATGCCGCTCGGATATCTGCCGGGAAACTTCGCGCGCGCGGCCGGAATACAAAGTCTGCCTGCTCCAGTACAGCAGGACATACACTTGGAGATGTAGCATGTAATGTATCTGTTACTGTATCTATCTATAACCGACAAACTGCTGTGCAGTTTGGCAGATAATTTTTTTGTAGAAAACAATTTATAATTTGAAAACAAATTTACAAAAAAAAGTGTGTACGTCTCGTCCGCAAGCCATTGCACACTGCAAGCGCCTCTATGGTAGCACAAAGGTTCAAGTCGCTTCGTGCACTCTGCGATTCTCTGACGAGCGGCTCGCAACAGGCTCCCGGTCGATCCTTAATACTCTCCCGATTCTTAAAATATCAGTAATAACAATAACACAATAGGCATAGGCCCTAGACACCGTACTCATAGAACGAGAGTACGATGACCCGATTCACACGTGCTCTATGCCAAGTACAGACTGGGTGCTTCTTCCCTCCACGACCCGGTCAGCCCAAGTGGAAATCCTAGCCTCTAGACGCCTCTAAAGGCTGTTCCGCTTCCGATCTGATTTGAAGCCCTCAGAGAATCTAGTAAGGAAAGGGGACACGCTTGCGTGATGACATTTCCTCTAGAAACCCTCCGACGGTGTTTCGATCAGACGGCTTGAGAAACCCTTTAAGTTTCTCGCCGCACCCAAATAAGCCCAGTGGTGCTGAAAAGGCAGCCAGGGGCCATCAGCAAACTCTCTCAAATAAGAGTGGTGGGCTCGCACTTATGTACTCAATTTATACAGTATCATCAGATACATTACATGCTACACCTCCAAGTAAATACCCTGCTTTCGGATACACCGGCGCTGGCAAGCGAGTCGCCAATAACCCCTTGTTCCATTGCGACTTGTGTCGTTAATTTTAAATCTGGAGTAGATAGCAAATTTCTGTGAATTTGTACTAGCTTTTTGTCACTTTTGTGTCTGAGGTTATGGTATGGTTAAGTGTATGAATAAGTGTTCAAATCAATTCAAATCATTTATTTGCATGTCAAATGTTTTAGAACATAAATGGCATATGTACATTGCTAACTTAAAACTTAAACATTTATCGTCCTGTACTATGTTAACAAAGTTAAGTATGTACTTTCCTACGCTAAGATTAATAAAATAGAATAATTTATTCTTCAGCGTGGTTTAGATATGTCACATGTAAAGCTTTTTTATTTAATAACGCTTGGTGTAGATAATTATCTTTACATTACTAAATATTCTTCTTCTGAAAACACTATTAACAAATTTACGGATACTAGAAATAAACATCATGTGCAGTTTAAGAACTTAAATCTAATTTTTTTAAAGTTGAATTTTTTTTTTAAGTTATTGCAAAAAAAAAACGTAAATAAAAACAAAAAAAAAAATGTCGGATACATTACAAAAGTATCGGTGTCACTTGTATGCCTCACCAATGCCCAAAAAAATTGTTAACATCAATTTTCTTTTCATAATAGGTAGCTAACCGAACCTAACACAAAGTTCCTCGTTAGGCCTTAGCCTCCATTATATAGCAATAACGAGAACGGAGTGTCCCAAAGACGCCCACGCATTGTTACAACACTAACGAACTCATCCCAGGTGGCTTTTACTACTAATGTGGAGGTAATCTACTCGTGGTTCCCTCCAAGACCAGCCTCAGGCGGACCCGTGTCAAAGCGCGTTTGTTCGGTGACAACCTTTATTGTGCTGCCATATTGTTTCCTATTTACAATGGTACAGTACTTTGTGCTTTGGAATGGTGTTAATACTAGCGGGATTTGACGGAGAACTTCGCTTTATTGGCTGGTTGGTAAATAGTATCGCAATTTAGATAGTTTTTCTTAATTAAACGTTTGGTTCGGTTTGTCGAAGTTAGGGAGAGACATTGTTAAATATTTATGATTATCTATACTAATTTTATAAAGCTGAAGAGTTTGTTTGTTTGTTTGTTTGGTTGAACGCGCTAATCTCAGGAACTACTGGTTCGAATTTAAAAAAAAATATTTTGTTGAATAGTCCATTTATTGAGGAAGGCTATAGGCTATATTACATCACGCTATGACTAATAGGATACGAGCAGCTATCGCTAATTAACGCGGGAGAAACCGTAGAGCACAGCTAGTTTGCATATAATTTTACGCAAATATTGTTGCGTACAAATTACACTTTGAAAAAAAAACAAAGTGTTGAAAAAATTCCATGAAATCTTTTTTCAAATTGTGAAAAATATTGTCATTGTTTATTATTGGGTTAAACGCCTCGGTTGCAGAATGGCAAACACTCGGCTCGAAACTCGAAGGTCTCGGGTTCAATTCCCAGGTCGGGCGAAGGCCGTGAGAGTATGTATGAATTATGAGTGATATAGATTTGTTCAGTGTTAAATAATACTCCCCTCTAAATACTGATTATTAGTAACTAAGATCTAGTACTTTACTAAGATCTCATTTCTCGTTTTCGTTAACGTGCGAGTTTCATTCGCCATTCGATTACGTTAACGAAAATGAAAATTTGTATGGCATTGAAGCAGCGCCTCCTAGTGTTAAACGAGGAGAGTTAAAATTTGACCATACAAATTCTCGTTTACTAAAACTCTCTTCTCTTACTACAAAACAATATTTTGTCTCTATCTAATAATATTACCTAAAAAGTTTTGAGCATTGTCTAGCCATCGTTTTGTGGTAAAGCAGTAAGCTTTCAGTTTGATACACTAACTCGATTGAAGAAGAAAACTCGCGCTCAGAATTCCGATCGCTACTCGTAGTAGTGTACAAGAGCCATACGGTTGAACTCGCTGCGAATCGTTGCGACTGAAACGTGTCGCCAGCATGTTGCATAAGGCCTTAGCCAGGTTGCGATTGCCAATGAAAACCCGACCCTATCACAAGCATATTAGCTTCCTTTTCTGTGCCGCATAAAAGCGTACAGCCTGCCTGATGATAAGGGATCACCGGAGCCTTTATTTTAATATTATTAACGTTTGTGTGTTACTAGCGCGTTTCCGACTATGAGACATTAATTATTACGCTTTCATGCCTGGTAATATTATTTCGACTTTGTTGGTAATCCAGTTTTAAAGAATTGAAAAATAAAGGTACCTACATGAAACAGTTCAAAATGAAATTAAAAAATACTGTTTTACTTAATTACAAGGGTAGGGTAAAGCTACAGAGTACGCACTGCCGCTATCAAAGAAAGAGTAAATAATTAGTGGCAGACACACATTTATACAAAGACAAAAACATTGAGTAACAAGAAATTAACTGACAGACAGACAAATTTATAATCGATATAATATTATTATTATCTCTTTATTTCTTTTTTTTCTTAGCCTAGGTTTGTTATAATATTAATATAAAAGTAAAATACAAAAGCACATACGAAACATAAAAATATTATAAAAAGCCAGGCCTAGGGTGCCACCGACAACAGGGTAGGGCTCAAGCTAACAAGTAATATTATTATTATCTCTTTATTTATTTTTTCTCATATAAATTTACATTTTTAAATATTTCCTAAAAACAAAGTAAATAAAACATTATATTATTAGCACTGCGAACTCTTGGGTAGTGCGTGCTCTTTAGTGGATTTACCTTCTAATTGTTCACAATAGAAAAAAATTAACCAAAGGAAAGTTTTAATGAATATGTTATAAAATGTTCAAATAAACAAGTCCTACCACCAACAAAACCTAGTACACAAACATGTGCCCCCCGCTGGGAATCAAACCCGGGACCTCTGGGTCTAAACCGGTGGTCTTAACCACTAGACCACAGAGGCTGTCATGTATTTTCTAATGGGCTATGGAGATCACTTTTACTTAAGTAGTAAAGTGCCTGTATACCGTCCTAACGCTCGGCAAAAGCCTCCATCATTTAAATCAAGTCATCGTTACATTTGATGGGATAAAAATCATCAGCTCACCTATGTCCCCACTGCTGGGGCACGAGCCTTCCCTATGGATGGATAAAGAGAATGGGCCATAAACCACCACGCGGGCCCAGTGCGATTTGGTGGTTGTTAACGACTGCTAATGTAGCCGGGACCAACAACGGCTTTACGTGCCTTTCGAAGCAGGGAGGAACTCGAGATGATAAATTTTTGGTCACCCATCCGATGACCGGCCTTAGCGAAAGTTGCTTAACCTCAGCACTCGCAGACCGGGTACGCTAACTACCGCGCCATCGAGCTCCTCATTATGGGATACAATTGACTTAACCGAGAAGTTTTTATTTAAATAAAATGATAGGTATACCTATGTACTAAAAACTAAACTTCATCCCGTATTTTTGGTTTCGTGACGTACTTCAGCTATGCCGATGGCAGATAGGACACGCTTTTTATAGTTCACGATAATTCCTTTGAGGCTGTTTTATGTGTGTCTAGACTTGGCAAGTACGCTTCAAGCCAAAATAAATGTGTTAGGGTTGGCGAATAACAATGTTTCGTATTTTCGTTTGTGGGAGATAATAATATATTTGGTGTTGACATTTTAAATGATTTTACATACTGGTGGTTTGTTGTCTTTGACATAACTACTGTTTTTTTTCGATCCAAAACATGAAATCAAAATTCTCATTTAGAATGTAGCCTCTTTACTCGTAATAAGAAAACATCGGTTGACTTTTGTAAGCTAATGTAAAATGTAAACTTTTATTTATATTGACTGTGTTCAGATACAGAAAGGTTATATTACATTCATATTTATATATTTTTTAAACCTTTTTTATTGAAATTATTTATTATATTTTTTTAACTAATGACTGACCTAAACACACATCTGCTTTAAGCTATTATGACTTTTAAAAATAGCAATTCAAACTTCTTTGCCGCGTGTACACGAGTACGTTAAAGGTAGATTCACTGTGGTAGATTAATGGAGACAACACAACAATTTAGACAAATCTAATTACTTTAATATCCTGTGCGTACATTTATACGTAGATGAGATCCCTATTCCAGGCCGGTCTCGCTACGCTCATTTCAGCGATGGTAGATAGGACACGGTCTTTATAGTTCATGAGTACACACAAGGAGGTATGTACGTCAAAACAAGGTCACAAATAAATCAGCGCTTTTAATAGTTCGAGACACTTATTCGTAAGTAGTAGGTAGTAGTAGGAACTCGATAGCGCGCTCGGTTTGCGATTGTTCGCAAAGGCCGGTCATTGGGTGATGACAAAAAATGTATCGACTCGAGCTCCTCCGTGCTTCAGAAGGCACGTAAAGCAGTTGGTCCCGGCTGCTTTAGCAATCGTTAACAACCACCAATCCGCACTGGGCCCGCGTGGTGGTTTATGGCCCGTTCTCTAGGGCTGTAACTGGTCGTAGCATCGTAGCTACGGTGCTACGAGGATACGAGGCTACGACTACGAACGTACTGCTGGCTCCCCGCAATGTCTCTACTACTATTCAATTAGAACTTGAAACTAAATAATTAGTAGAAAGCATTGAAAAACATATATTCTGTGTTTTTACTAACTATTTTTAATTTCTATATATTTTTTAGCACAGAAAGTTTCATAAGCGTTGGTTTTAGTTTCATAAGGTTTTAAAAAATATTACCTTAAATCACACTAATATTGAAAATGCGAAAGTTTGTGTGTGTGTGTGTGTGTGTATATTTGTTGCTTCTTCACGCTGCAACGGATAGATGGATTTGGATGAAATTCGGCATACAGATAGTTTATAACCAGGATTAACACATAGGATGTTTTTATCTCGATATTCCCACGGAAATTAAACTCATACCTTTCCTATCCATCCGTAGAGAAGACTCGTGCCCCAGCAGTGGGGACATAAAATGATCTGGTGATTCGTAAATACATCTAGCGCCATTATTTGAGATTTTTGCATAAGTACATAAACACACATAACCTCAGTATGTAAGTTAAGACGGGGTCACAAATAAATCTACATTATATTCATTAGTATATCTAGCGCTATTGCTTTAGTTAAAATTCTTGGTGGTTCTGCTCAGTACGATTAATTGAAATTGTGTCGTCATAACACCAATGTGAGTAGCATTATCGTGTTCTGACAGTCAGAGATAAGAAAGCCAGTTCCACAGCAAAGTACGCTTCCGTCTCATCAACACTTGAAATCAGGTGGTATGAAGACCATGACTGATTGATGATTACTCGCACAGAATAAAAAGTCAAGGTCGCATTTGTTTTGCTTAGATACATTTTTTTTCTATCTAATGTAGTATTTAAAAAAATACCTAAAACATAAAAAAACAACATTGGGATACTAATTGAAAGGCTGAAAATCATCATCATCATCATCATCAGCTCATTTTATGTCCCCACTGCTGGGGCACGAGCCTTCCCTATGGATGGATAGGGAGAACGGGCCATAAACCAGCATGCGGGCCCAGTGCGGATTGGTGGTTGTTAACGACTGCTAATGCGGCCGGGACCAACGGCTTAACGTGCCTTCCGAAGCACGGAGGAGCTCGAGATGATAAATTTTGGTCACCCATCCGGTGACCGGCCTTTGCGAAAATTGCTTAACCTCAGCACTCGCAGACCGGGCGCGTAAACCACTGCGCCATCGAGCTCCTTAGGCTGAAAATACTAGTAAATTATTTAATATAAGACAGTCTATGTATTTAAAAAAAAATCACCGACTTTATTCTCTTGTAGAAAGGACTACGTTGCTATCACTAGATTGCGAATTGGATATACTAACTTTTCTCATATTCATCTTATAACTAAAAGTAACATAAATAAATGTGAGTGTGGTCTGGATTTAACTGTTTTTCATCTTCTGGTAGAATGTGTAGCATATAGAAAAAAAAGTTAGTTTGTAACGTTCCAAATAACGTTGTGATCGAACTCTTGAGTTCATCAAAATGATTAATGTTTATAAATTAGTGTAATTACCCACTGTGGTCGCTGATGACCTTAGATGTTAAAAAGCGACCTTAAATAAATAATAATAAAAATATATTAAGAGTTGAGAAAATGGTGTTGTTAAAGTTTTCAAGAGCAAACCGAATTAGACTATTCTTCCAGTATTCGACCCGTGCAAAAGTCAGCACTATCTATTTACTCTTACTTTGTAAGCCAATGGAGCTTAATTCAATGTCAACAACTAGGTAAGTACCTACGTCATCGAAATCCGACCATAATATTTCTACAAATATCAAGGATCAGTTAAAACATATTAAACAAGCTATTATAAGCTAGTTATTCATTTATAACATTTATAAACAATATTTAAATAATTATAAAATATAGTGAAAAAATTAAATGCCCCCCGACCCAGCCAGTAATCGAACCAGGGTTTTTCACAATCCGGGCTGAATTTTTGAAGAAATTAATTTTTTCACTACTTTCATTACTTTATTTTCAGTGCTTACTTCAGCCTTCCCGGTAGTATAATGGTCAGTGCAGCCGCCCGGATTGCGAAAGACCCAGGTTCAATTCTTGCCTGGGTCAGGTAGGCACTTAATTTTTTCTCTATATTTTATAATTATTTAGTTCAGCTTAGCAGCTTTAAAAAAATATATACAACGTGTAACAGAAAGGTGTGGTCAAAATGAAAAGATACAAAGTGTATCCGATCCAGATCTTGTATGTGTTGTTACTGAGACATAATTATTAACTTTAATTTGTCATGCAATTTTAAATAAATATTTATATTAGTGAAGTCATGCACGTCAGGCGCGCCTAAGCAAGCAGCAGTAATCATAAATGTAAGAACACAGCGGTTACTAAACCAATAGTGTTGTAACTTGTTTATATAGTTGTTACGTTACAATAGAACTATTTAATGAAAAAATGCATAACAAGTTAAAGTAAAAAATTATGCTTTAGTAACTCTGCATACAAGATCTAGATCGAATCGGATACACTTTAGATCTTTTAATTTTGACCACACCTTTCTGTTACACGTTGTATAGCTACTTATTTAGATAAGAAAAAAGTATATAATGGGAAGCACTTCAATAATTGAGCATACACAACAATACCATTTTATATTCGTTTTATAATTCTACTAACAAATCATAAGACATACTCCAAATTCCTACACCATTTTAAAATTGTTTTTTAAGTCCCTAAGACTAAATTAAGCTTTATGGTTCATAACGTCCTTTAAAAAGGAATCAACAAAAAATACCTCTAATTCAATTTCAATGAACCATCGAAAATGTATACACCCGAGTGCCAAAACGTGTAAGTAAAGCAACCACACAAAACAGGGAAGTTGTAATGGAGGCAGAAGGTGCAATTCGCTTTATTCCCTGCATGCTACATAGAACCTTAGAGCCGCAACTCTTTTATTTCGAGTGTGCTCGCTATAATCGTATGGGCAGCAGATATGAAAATCGCTTTGCAAAATTCAAATCATTTCAGTCAGTATTTTTTTTAGTTTGTGCTGCAAATTTTGTCAGATCAGGTACTCTTAGGTCTGTCTGCGTTTGTGTAAATGTATTTGTATTCGTGATGGTATATGTCTTCATGTAATAGGAAGGGTTTGTTGTATTTATTGTGACCCTGTAAAACCAAAGAATAAAAGAAACGTCCTATCCTTGCCTGAGTAGTCGTTTCTTCTTAGAACACGGTACGGGTTCTCAATCTGTATAATGACGAACTTACGGGGTTAGTGTCTTTCACAAGAGCTGAAATGTAGCCTAAAAAGTGAATAGTAAAATAGTCACTTATTTAAAATAAATTCAGAATCATAAATTTGTATATTTATAACTAATATGTTGCAATTTATCTACAAAACAAATTTTCAATCGAGATTCGTAAAATGTCCCACAAATTTTAATTACAAAATTAGTTAAATTGCAAAATTATAAGAAGTTACTGAAAAGCAAACTTTTTCAGTACTTATAGTAAATGTTTTTGAAAACAGACAATTATATCTTATAGTAATGCTATTCCGAACAATATTCTCTACAGTAAAATGTTCTACACATATTCCAGCAAAGCAAGCGCACCCAGTCTGATTGTTAAGAATTTTAAAACGTCTCCGTTGAGCAGCATAACATCACAAATGTAAACATACACGTTTCATTTATGCATATCTCGCTGCACGAGTTTACAGATCTGAAAGGATCAACACGACGCCGCTAGTAAACGCATTTGCTGAATATACAAAGGTATTCTTGACCTAAAGAGGTTGGTGTTAGACGCCGTCACTGCATATATTAAGATTTCAGCTTTACAGACTTTTACCTTTTACGTTTTGGGTTTGAAAAACGAAACTTATTTAACGCCAAATGGTACAAATAGTTTACAATCTTGTTTGAATTTGAAATATGTAATAATAAGCGCGTGGAGTTCAATGTCTTTCATAATAAGAATGAACAGAAAACTTCTGGGTAAGCTCGAGTTAACGTCAACCTTCACATGACCTTTCGGTCTAGATTAAGACCAAGGAAAACTTACTTAGCCTACTTAGTAGATTTTGTGTGTTTGTTTTTGTATCCCGAAAGTGCTATATCAACTTATATAACATTTTATTCAACGAAACCAGCACATGTTTAATAAAACTTATTTCGGAAACCCACACATACAGTGAAACATTATAAATAAGATTACTACAATGAACACTGAAACAAAGACAGTTCTTTCTGCAATCCATTCGAGTCAGCTTTGTTGAAATTGAAGCCACTTGAAGGAAACCGTAAGCCTCAGTCCTATCAACAAGTTATTAAGCTTAATCAACAAGTCAAATCCCACAAAAGAAAACAACAAAAATACATAACAAAATTATCTCTCATAACGAATATTCTAACCACTCGCGCAATGACAACAGAAAACAAATCTCGTTTTTCATCGCAAATTATTAAAAGAACCCATTACAGATGTCTTGACAATATCCCGTTGTACTTAATTTAATATGTGCGAAGAAAAACAGACCTGCGAAGACACGTCCTATGGCAGCCAAATTAGATTTTCCCACAAAAGAGATCTTAACGAGACGAGAAAACTTCCAAATACATAATAAACCTATTCCCGAATATAGGGTTGCGACATTGAAATAGTAATTTGGGCTTAAGTGCACGGCAATAGATGTGTCTATTGAAAGTTAGTAGCGGTTGTAGTTTTTGTAGGTTTTATTGATATGAATAATCTAGTGTCAGCTGCAAATGATGAGAATTATGATTGTTTATTAATATTGTGCGAGAATATTGTTTCAACAACTCTGGCTATACTTCCGTGCTGAAAAGGTAAAAAGTAAAGAATTCTTTCTTTCCAAACATAAATAATACCGAAGTATAATCTCCACTGACCATCTTTGAAACTAACTTCATTATTTGCCTAAATGTATTTGTACATTTATAATGAAGCAATTTGTTTTTTAGAACAAATTAAAATAAACAGTGTTATTTAACGTTACATGATCTCTGTTACTTACATTCGGAACTTATCCCTACCAATAGACTATTGTGTTTGTATCCGGCTTGTGCAAATATTGTACAAAGTGAACCTAATTAAGGCTTACATCACAACTACTGCATCGACATCTATACATTTTTGCAAATACCTGTGAGAGTCTAGGTTAGAAATTTTTTTTTCGAAAATGTTTCCTTTATTCATCGTTTTCAGTTTATGTTGTCATCCATACGTTAAAATAAGTGTTCTTTTATCAATAGCTCTTTAGGCTTTCACATAAGACTGAGTTTGCTTTGGCAAAGTTAAATAACACGGTTCGAATGCCAAGCCACAATATCACCATAAAAGCAGCCCTAACAATAAAACAAGAGCGGCAAAATATATGCGCAACCTTATTTTCCGAAATTGCACACTAAGCCGAGAAATGTTTAAAAATTCAATCGTGCGAGTTTGTAACTTACACTGAATGGCGCCCAGGTGCGTCGTCCGCCCACCGCCGAAACCCGACAAAATAAATAAAACGATAGGAGTCAATAGAATCTCGACAAGTGAGGCCTCCTGAAATTGACGGGTTAACCCTTTCCCCAGAAAGTACATTTGCCTTACACGTCCCACTTCCATTCGAGTTTTAAATCGAGGTGAATGGGACTTTTTGATTGATTGGTCAACGTTTCCTCACTGAGTGGTATACTGAGTATGTGCTACTGAAATTGTACGCAAAATTTTGTCCTTAGTAAGTTACAGGATAGTATTTCAAGTTTATTCATACCTAGCTATCATTGTGTGTTTGACTATCCTTCAAGAGAAAATTGATCCACGACTTGTGTATTTTTACACAAAGATAATTGGAGGACTCGAAAATGCGTTAGGCTACTTTTTACACACTACGCATTAAAACTTTTGTGTCTATGATTCAATCTATGCGGACGGAAGCATAAAAATTTGTAAAGCTTTAAAATGTGTCAGTAAAAAAATAAAAATTTTAATATCTTACTTAGTACCTACTAATTTGTAAAAAGCATACCTATTATTATTTTAAAAATTTCAAACTTTTTGCTTTAAATAAAGATTTTAAAACGGTTTTAAAGTTAGTCTTGAAATCGTACTCTTTAACTTATCGTCTGCTTAGTGCTAGATCCGTCCTACAAACAATTGTGTCTGTATTCACAGCAGACAACCAATAAGGGTTGTCGTAGGATATCATATACAGGCAAAACTAATTTCCTATCTAGATGTCAAAGTTCCCCAATTAATAATCAACAAATAATATCACACACAAGCCTACATCCGTGTATGGTCCCAAATAACCAGTGACAAACATTAGAATTTCAATTAGATTTGGCGGGTATTTTGAAAGGCACCGTGGTATTGAACGTTTCTGCGGTTTCCCGTGTAAACTGTACAAAGTAAAGGTACATAGTATGCGATACAACATACCTGACGTAAATCAGTGACGTGGTGTAAATTCCAGAAGGTACGAAAGCTCGTTAGCAACGATAATATACCATTGGTTTATATGGATGACTAGCTATTGTTCGCGGCTTTACTCACGTGGGCAAATTATGTTTGTTCTGTTTCTTCACACGTGTAGGAGGAATCAATAAACGCGTGATTTTTATGCGCGATTTCCATACACACTTTCCACCCTTATTTCACCTCCGGTTTTTCGAAAAATGCTTAGACACGTCATTCTTTATTTTTATCGAAAAATCTGTGGATCGATTAAATTATTCATTTTTACAGTTATAACCTTAAAAACAAAGAAAAACCCTCTTCCCTTTTTTACTCTTTTAAAGGAAAATAAACAAAATCCTGAGACATGTCATTCTTTATTTCTTTTCAAAACGCCAAATACCAATTTTCATGTATTTTACTTCAAAACTGACGGACTTTCATACAAACTTTCACCCCCTGTTTCACCCCCCTAGGGGATGATTTCCGTAAAATCCATTCATAGCGGCTGGTTACGTCACTCAATTAACCTACAGTCCTAATTTCACCTTATTTGCTTCAGTAGATTCGGCTCGGCGATGATGAATCAGTCAGTCAGGACAAGTCATTATTTGTATATAGATTTGCTAATTAACGCTGGCAGCTTACGACGAACGAGATAGAGAGAAGGATCACAACAAAACAAAAGATAATCTAATAAACCTATTAATCGTCTTGGTGAGGACGCAGCTGACGTTGTTGACAAAGGTTATTATTACTTACGATATCCGGTGTTTTTTTTTATTTATAAAAATGTGACGACCTCTTACTATACCGATAAATAAAAAATTATAAATTACTATGATTTGATTACTTATGTTAATCAAATCGGCGTTAATGTTAAAAATATGAATAAAAACATAACAACAGACCTTCAATAATAATTTAAATCAATTATAACGAGGCTTCAGCCTACCTACACAAATGACAAACCGTTAAGAAAATAGAAATGAAATAGAATGATTATTGTATGGGATTGATATAAACGCCATTTATACGTATCGATGACTTATGTCAATCCCTATTTTATTAGCGTTAGGTATAACGTTATCATAATATTATAACAACTAGTACTTGTCTAGGGAGGCTGATTAAGTAACACTTCTTGAAGAACAAATATTAATATTTCGTACGTAGACACCCACACATTCTTTTAAGGGTAATTTAATATTTGTGTTCATAACGTGATTTTGGTTTTGTCGTACCAAAATAAGGGATTATTAAAGATGTCTAATCACACTGTAACAATTCTCGTTACTAATTATTCTAACGATGTAAAAAATCTGAAATGTTTTTTATATACGTCTTGATAAAATTACAGATAACTGTTAAAACAGATTAGATTAACTGCCTCCCAGAGGTTCCAGTTTAAATTTTCATTGGGGGTAGATGTTAATTTACTCGGTTTGGTTGGTAACATGGCTTGTTTGTCCGTCTACCTTGCTACCGCCATCTTATCTTAATACGTCGCCATAACATCAATGTTTGAAGCATTGTTGGGTTCCAGCAGCTAGAGATAAGATAGCCAGTGCCTCAGTAGTTGAGGATTTCTGGTGTAATACGCTTCCACCGTCAGCCTTATCATCACTTAACATCAGGTGAAATGAAGTCCAACTGCTTACGGAAAATGAACGCTCAAGAAAAAAAATTTCTCCATCAAATAGATGACGCACTGACTGGCGCCGGCTCAGCTGCACCCTCTTTCGATAAGGATGTCAATCCCGGTGTCATCCCGACTGATTTCCCGTGGCGCGACGATTAATCCCGCCGAAAACCAACAGGGAAATTATTTATTGGCTGATAGCTTTGTTCGCGGACTGTACGCTTTGGAACAAAATGGATGACAAGTAGACTGGCGAGAGCGACATTGATGTAGCTTTCACATTGTTTTTTAGGTTCACAGTTTAAATTGCTTGAGAATTTTGGTCGTTTAGACGAGGTGTGAGCAACTTGCTTGAGTAGCACAATCCCAGCTTCACTAGATGTCGTAGCATCTTGATTCCGGGTTTACTTAATAATTTGCCTTCTTTTCCATCATCATCATCATCATTATCATCATCATCATCGTTATCATCACCATCATCATCATCATCATCATCATCATCATCATCATCTCAGCCAAAAGACGTCCACTGCTGGAGGCCTTTGTCCAGGATCCCCAAGGATCTCTACAACGACCGGTTTTGTGCTGCTCGCATTCAGCGCCGTCTGCAATCCAGACTTTGTCTACCCCAACGGTTATCGGTTCTGCGGCTAATATGACCAGCCCACTGTCACTTTAACATGCTAATTCTTCAAGCTATGTCAGTTATTCTGGTTCTCCTGCGAATGACTTCGTTCCATAGCTCTCTCCATAGCTCGCTGAGTAATTTTAAATTTGTGGACAAGTCGTACCGTGACGGCTCCGAATGTCATAACAAGTAGGACGCACTAATAAACAAATAAAACAAATAAAACAAATAAAACAAATAAATATATATAGACTTTCCATTTACCTATAATTAATATTAATTTAGTATTAAATTAAGTCAACTTTATTTATAAGTCTGTAGTTTGCCACATGCAAAAGTAAGTTCCATCTACATAAAATTATTCGACATAATTTATATATCGCCTATAAAGTTTATTGGTTTGTACAACAGCTTTAATGCATACACAATATCCCGACGGTAATGTTACATAAAATGCATCATGATAACACTATAAAGATTTTTATCACGTCATTTAACGATTCCGTAAAACGTTATAACGTGGTCCCATAAAGCTCGTAAAATTGACTGTCTATGATCGCTTTAACGACCCGTAATAACTGGTCTATGCGAATCATATACTTTAATTGATTATTAGAAGATAGTCGTTCATTCAATAGATATGAGGTAGTCTGTCCAGTAAAATGAAGTCATGAAGTCAGATGCCTAAATAAGGCGCGTTTACAAACATTCTAACACAAGCTAGAGTAACTAATTTGTAAGATTTTTTAATTTGTTACCTTTGGAGCTCTTTGGCCAGCATTGTAAGCCTTATGACTGTGTTGATGATGAATGCCCACATAGTAGTAATAAAGTTTGATTTGATTAAGTTAACCTATAATAAATTACTACTCCGTTACTCTTTAAATTAATGACACAATAAATGAGGTTTACTATCTATATCTATCTATATATCTATCTATATCTATGTTATGTTTTTATGATACAGTATATTCCTACTGTCGTTATGATTTATGTGTTTATTTTTTAAGTATTTTTAGCATTTTAAGGTAAAGAGCTTTCACCACCAAAAGAGAAGACAATAAAAACTTTTTGCAAGTACCTCCATAAATTAGAAAACAAACACGCCACTTGCGTTAACCTCTGTGTCTTCAACCTCAACACTTCCCGACAGAACATTTACGTACCGCACTATAAACGGCAACCGTATACCGAGTCGTACGTCGTTTGACCCGGTTTTTTCAACAATAAAACATTGGTGGATCGTTCGCGAATTCATGATTTACGGCCAATCGTAAACTGGGCCTGAGCCGGTGCCACCGAGAGACGTCAGCGGCGACTCTCGATACACCATTCGGGGATGTGTCAGGGCTCGAACGCACGCCACGAGTAACCTTGCAAAGCTGGGGGGTTTGGGGGCATTTTGGTAAAGATTTCTGCAAACGTCGCGAGACAGGTTCAGTAAGATAGTCGACGATATACGCAGAGTTGCAGATAATCTTGCAAAGTTGGTTAAAGTTCGCGTTTTGGTTAACATTTTTGCAAACATAGTGCATATTTGCATAACAGGACCTTCGATGAGATAGAGCGACGATATACGCAGAGTTGCTAGTAACCTTGCAAAGAGTCGCATTTTGGTAAGGATTTCTGCAAACGTAGTGCAGGAGCTTCAGCGAGATGGAGCGACGATATACGCAGAGTTGCTAATTATCTTGTAATGTTGGTTAAAGTTCGCGTTTTGGTTAACCTTTTTGCAAACATACTGCATATTTGCATAACAGGACCTTCGATGAGATAGAGCGATGATATACGCAGAGTTGCTAGTAAGGATTTCTGCAAACGTAGTGTAGGAGCTTCAGCGAGATGGAGCGACGATATACGCAGAGTTGCTAATTATCTTGCAATGTTGGTTAGTGTTCGCGTTTTGGTAAATATTTTTGCAAATGTAGTGTAGGACCTTCAATGAGCTAGAGCAAAAAACAACCATAACAAAGATTTACGCGGAGTTGCAATAATCTTGGAAAGCTGGTTAGGTGTCGCATTTTGGTAAAGGTTTCAGCAAAGGTAGTGTAGAACATCGGCAAGGTGGAGTGACAATGTGCAGAGTTCCAATAACCACGCAAGGCTTGGTTGAGGGTCGCATTTTGGTAATGATTTCGGCAAACGTAGTGTAGGACACCCTCCGGCTACATGGAGCGATGATATACAAAAAAATGTGAATACCTTTGCAATGATTGGATATTAACACAATAATAATTGATTGAGCCACGAAAGCATAGTTGGCAGTGCACCTGACCCGGCATGTCATGGGGTGCGGGTTCGAATCCCGCTCGTGAAATTTTTTCAACACTTTGTCTTTTTTACAATAATAATAGCCCTGTGAACCCACCAAGAAAGCTAGTACTCTTCTGTTAGGAGAGGTCGATGGAAGCTGACTCATCAGCATCAGATAATGATGAAGAGTGATGACGAGTGTGTGAGTGAGCCTTTTATTAATTCAGCATAGGCCGAAATCCAGTCAACTTAAATGTTAAAACATTTTAACGAAAATAATAATTATACCTACAAATTGTTGTTAGGAGCTTTTTAGCGCTTTTGCTTTAAATAATTCTCTGGCGTCTCAAAAATAATTAACTTACTACATACTTACAGCTGAGTGAAAATTAGAAATCCATTAAATTAGTACCTGCAAAAAAAAACATCGTTAAAAAGATTCAAATTTCAAATTTTCATTTGCTAATTAAGCAGTATTAGAGCGTTACATTAAAGTGCTTACAACTTAATATATTCGAGTAAAGCAAACAATTTAACGGAATAATCGAAAACTGGGAAGAAACTTGAAGGGTGCTATAGAAAAAACTTTAACTGTTTTTCTACAAAACGATGGCTATTAGTTAGACAATGCCTAAAACAGATGCTGTCAATTTAGAGCTGACATTTTATACAGAAAAATAATATTTTAAATACCTTTTGTAGCCACTGTTTAACTTTATAAACTGTTTTGTAGTAAAAAGGCTACAATTTATAGTTTAAATTTTGTTAAAAAGCTGCCTCCTTTGAGGATATAAAGAAGTTGACAATATCAATCTTTTTGACGATTTCCCACATTAAGAATATACTCATGCGCAAAAGAAACTAAATAATTATATAGACGTGACAGATATAACTAAATCTAAGTAAGATATTATAACCATACACGGACATTGACATATTACCCACTCAGGACAAGTAAAGGCAACCACGTCTGATGATAAATATGACGAGGAAAGATATGTGAAAGAGATTGACCTAACGGAGAATCGTAATAATATGTCCGTTGAAGATATTGTAAATATAACAACCGAAATATTGTTGTACCGTTATGTTTTATTGTTTCATCGTTGTGAGGAAAAATTGTATTGTCATTTGTAATAATTTCTTAATTAAGAACTGCTTTCTTAATTAAGAGCTCGAGCGCGCGAATACCAGACGCAATAGAATTTTAATTGTTGTCAGCCACCTGGTGGCCGATCCACGCTCAAGGGGTTATGGCTAAAATATTACAGACTGGGTATCCAATATCTAACAAATTTAAAAACAAGATATAACATTGCATTGCATTATTGTGTCTGGTTTTTTGGCAAGTCGAACTGTTAATGACTTGCCACGAAACCAGACACAATAAGAGTTTAATTGTTTGACTTTCACCGGTGACCTACATGGTGCTTATAGTTATATAACAAAAAGTCAAGGATCCATTTTAACACTTCTTTTAAATTAAAAGTTACTACATAAAATACATTGTGTTAAAATTCATATTTAATAAAACTTTATTCTCATAGGAATACAGAATTCACTTATATGAGGCTAATCATAATAAAAAAAAAATTACAACCCTGAGGAGCTCGATGGCGCAGAGGTTAACGCGCCCGGTCTGCGAGTGCTGAGGTTAAGCAACTTTCGCTAAGGCCGGTCATCGGATGGGTGACCAAAAATTTATCATCTCGAGCTCCTCTGTGCTTTGGAAGGTAGACGTTAACAACCACCAATCCGCACTGGGCCCGCGTGGCGGTTCATGGCCCGTTCTCCCTATTCATCCATAGGGAAGGCTCGTGCCCCAGCAGTGGGTACATAAATGAGCTGATAATGATGATGATGAATTACAACCCTTGTGACGAAAAATGCATTTAAACTAGGCTAATTATAATTTTAACAATACAAAAAGTAGAAGAAGTAGAATGTAGTGGGTAAAAAGATTTTGTAAAATGTAACTTGTTGGCCGGATCACTGAACGAGAACGATATTTCACTCCTAAAACTCTTGCGACTCTCGAAAAACCGTATTTCAAACCACATCTAAATTAAAATCCCTTTCCCCTTTTGTTGTTTAACGAGGCAAACAAAAAACGAAAATATAAAGAAAGGGGTGTCATCTGCCTTCCACAGTCTAGTACTTACGTAAGCAAGGCACCATCCAGGAAATACATTCATTAAAACTCAACGGGCTTAGCTTAAAATAAAAGTGTCTGCGAACGCATCGCATACAAAAGCTATTCCATTTTACACAGAGCCAGTTATGAAAGGACGCCGTTAATTTACGAGATAAAACTGTGGAACTACGCCCGATTATTGTTATCACGCCTCGGACCAACTAATTAGTATAACTTTATTTTTAAATGGCGTGCTTTGTGAAAATTCTACAGCATTTAAATTCAACGAGGTTTTTGCTGTTCAGAACTCATTAGATTTCATATGCTTTTTTTTACTGTTCATGACATGTCCCCTGAGCCCCCTGTCGGTTATGCCTTCGCGGGCGTCTCCGACAGGTTCCGGACATGGGTTGGACTCGTGGTGGCGTGTGGTTAGCTGTAGAAGTGGGAATGTTCGTCTGCCTGGTTGATGTGGCCAGGCTTCCATTTCGTGCACAGCGAGCGGGTCCAAGTAGCGGTCTCGAGGGGCCCGATGCGAAAGGACTTGCGGGGCACGTGAGTTGCCCATAGTTGGTTGTCATGCTCGGTGGTTTTCACTGAGCAGAGCTCCAACATCTCCGGCACTAGTCTGGATAACTAGTAGAGGTGCCCGCTAGATGCAATACCTCCGGTTGAGCCAACCGCGTAGGATGTTGAAATTGGCAAGGTGCCTGGATGGGTACTGAGAAGTGAGTGGGCTTACAACTCCGCCACCAAAGAGGATAATTGGTAGTCAACTTAGAGTTGACGACCCGAGCAGTGGAATCTGCGAGTTGTGCTCTTAGTGCAACGAGAAGTGAGCGAGCTTACAGCTCCGGTAACCTATCTGGATAATAGGTAGTGGACTATACGTGTCCACGGGGCGACTAGCTTGAGACACTAGTCTTAAAAGTACCGGATGAAGAATGCGCTTCGGTGCGTCCTGATCTGGCGTTATGACCTGACGTAGATGGTCCCTTGTGCTTGCACAAGGATGTCTGACACCTACTTTGTAACCTAACGGTTGGTAGGGGGTGTCAGTATAAACTTAAAAGTAGTGTTGAGTGGGTTGTTCATGACATAGTTAACAAACCCCATCACTCTTTTCTAGGTGGGATGTTGCGTTTTATTGTCTAAAATTTGTGTTTTATTGCATATTCATGTGAAATAATGTTGGATTTTTTGCAATGAATTAAATAAATAATTAATGCAATATGCATAAAACAAAGCAGTGCAACGCCACTTTTAAATTGATTTCAAGAAGTCAGCTTGAGATTTAAAAAATTAAAAGAAAAAACCTTTTTTAAAAACAAGTATTTATTTAATTAAATGCGCTAAAAAAAGCTTTTACTTTACAACTTTTACTATGTACTCAATGCGTCAATACACAATTTATATGATATAACTATAATAAAATATACTATAATCCTATCCGTTCAGTTAATAGCGATAATAAAATGTGAAACAACGGACGTGCTGTCTGAGATTTAATCCCATATTTAATTAATAATGTAAAACTTTGGGTTTATGGAAAGCCGTATAGTTAAAATATTGGCCATTTTTGAATGGAAAAACCAAAGATATTGTTACAAAATTATAATAAAATTTTGTGTACGTGTGCTGTGCGTACAAAACAATTGTTCATACTTTCCAGTGAAATCGGATCAACGGATTGAAGTGATTTTTGTATGTACAAAGGTTGGAATGCGAATGCGTTTTAGGCTATTTTTATCTCATTCGAGTACCATGTTCACGTGGACGAGGCCGGTTTAATTCTTGGAATTCCACTTCGCTTCCGAATTTTGTGTAATCAAAACTGATGACGAACGAAGATTCCTAGTGAAGTGATCATTTGCGAGATCCGAGATGTGATCGACTTTGAAGGGCACTCACATGCTTAGGTTAAGGGTGCACCAAGCAAAATTGCGCGTAAGCATCCTGAAGTGGAGTCGGTCGGGACGTGTACGCAGACGTCACGATGGACTATGGTCACACAAGGTCCTAACATGGCGACCAAGAACTGGACGGCTCGATGGAGATACGATATAGATGATATAGATAGAGTCGCTGGAAAGAACTGGTTTTGAATGGCTATCAACAGAGAGAGATGGCGTGTAAAGGGAGAGGCCTACACTCAGCATTGGGTGGCGACTGGCTGAAGAAAAAGAAGAAGAAGCAAAATTTATTTATTTATTTACTAAAATATTTTTTCACAATTTCATATTTTAGAAAAGTTTAAAAATAGTCACAAATGTAGGTACTTAGATAAGTTAGCACTAGAACGATCGCTGATAACACGATGTGTAATACATTTTAACAACCTGGTTTTAATTCTCAACGTAGGTACATGTTTGTACTTGCTCTGATTACGTACTTATGTCGCCATAACCCCTATATTAGCAGCATTTTTGTGTTTCGACAGTTATAATATAGCGATCAGAAAGCCAGTTCAGAAATAGTTGAGGAACAGAGGAAGTAAATTGCGCTTCCAGCTTCCGCCATAACATCGCTTAACATCAGGTGAGAAGGCCACGTGGTAACTCGATAAGGATTAAAAAATGAACGAAGATAGAGCATTTCAAAACAAGAAAAGGGTACAGAATAACGCACAAAATATTTCTATCTGGCATAGGTATAAATAAATCCTCCAAGAAAAGAAGTTATAGCTCGCGCCTTACAAAGTAGGCCACGTCGGGAGTTCTAGCCAATGACTGGTCATTCCGGGCCTCTTAAATTTGGGCGGCGATCGGCGGGAGTGGAGTTTGATTGCCGTTTTATAGATAGCGGTTGGGGTCATCATGCGGGAAACACACTCGGAATTTAGAGCGAGTGGAAACATGATTCAACTCCTTATTGAAATATATCAGAGACTCACTGAAATATATGAGTAAGTAAGTAAGCTGGATGAGAGTAGCCGTGGATCGTGCTCAGTAGCCTGCACTTGGAGAAGTTGATTTCCAGAAGTAGACAAATATAGACTACTTATGATGCTGATGATGATGATATGATGATGATGATGATTTTATATAATTCGATAGGCTTGCATTTGACTACTATCTCACCTGACGGTAAGTGATGATGTAGCCTACGATGTAACATGCTTGCCTAGAAGGTACCGATTCACTCGTGATTTGAAGAACCCAATATTATATTTGATAAGAAACACAGACTGAGGCAAGGAGTTCCACAGCTTTGCGGTACGTAATAAAAACGTGGACGCAAAACGCTTTCTACGCATGGGTGGAATCTCTACTGCGTAACTATGGCGTCGCGCGGTTTGTCTGGTTGTCCTGTGATAGAAAGGTGATGGAGGAACCAAATTGAACAATTCTATTAGACACTCTCCGAAATGAATCCGATAAAAAATCAAAAGACTTGCGACCTGGCGCCGATGTTCTAAGCTCTGCAGCTTGGCGTGAAATAGTTCGTCATCGTCAATGAGCCTCGATGATGAAGTAAGTAAATAAATAGCCTACATATGGTTCCTGCAGGCTCATCAATGAAATCAAGTTTTTTTAATTATTAGCAATACATTTTATAGGTACAAAATTGGTAAATAGTATCTTATAGCCGAAAATAGGTTTGACTAGATACCAGGTTCTCAGTACGTAAATACAAAAAAAAATCTAGCTACAATTAACCAAAAATTATAGCTACAATTGCTGGGTATTGGCCAAATCACCACTATTGGCCAAATGCTTGGTGATCACAATCCCTAAAACTAATAACTCGAAACTCTTTACCCGACCTGGGAATTGAAGCCAGGGCCTTGGCATATCGAGCCGGTTGCTTTACCACTATGCCAACGCGACGTATAACGATATATGTCGAGAGTGACCTTTCTGTTAGTAATTGCTTTGCAAGACACATTTGAGTGTTTCAACTTGAATCTTATGAAAGCCTTTGAGTTGATATTTCTAATATTAATTTTCAAGTATATATGTGTAGCTTTTCGAAGGAGCGCGGTTTTATTAATATATCTTTGATGCCGCAATAAAATTGCTTAGATAAAATATAGAAGCAAAATATCACTCGAGTCGAATACTTACTGACAGGTTGTATAATCACTGTTAGTGGGTTTGGGTTGGGATTTAATAATCCGTATGATGGAATCATAGGCAGCTTTTAAACTCCAAACAATATCTCTATTGAAATAAGGAGGTTAGTTTTCTTATTTCTTACGGGGAAATAAGTCGCATTGATAAATCTTGTCATTAATTTGTAAAAAATTGTACAAAATTTGTTTTTTTTTAATTTTAGGCTATAAGCTTTCACGCGAGCCCAGTGCGCATTGGAGGTTGTTAACGACTGCTAATGCAGCCGGGACCAACGGTTTCAAAGCACGGATGAGCTCGAGATGATACGTATTCGTTCACCCATCCGATGACCAGCCTTTGCGAAATTTGCTTAACCTCAGCACTCGCAGACCGAGCGCGTTAACCACTGCGCCATCAAGCTCCTCGAGGACGAAGTAAAGTTTAGTAATAATTATAATAAAATTAAAGTATAATGGTTTGGCTCCTCAAGGGCATGTTCGCACGCTGCTCTTACTAATCAAGCGGGAATAGAATCGAGGGTGACTCAAAGGCTTTTGTTGGTAACAGTGTCATGAGACTTTTTAGATGTTACGGTTTAAAAATGGGGATTATTTTATTTGGATTGTAATTTAAGAGAGTAAAATTATAAATTACACTGAATACACAATTTTAGCTTTATTCAGCACTAGCTGACTCGGCGGACTTCGTACCGCTTTGACAGTTTCCATCATTGAGTTAAATATATATCAATGGTTTCCATGACAACAAAACAAACAAATAATTTTGTATTTTTTTTTTTCATTTTGTTGATGGCTTTGTGCGATTAGCACATTTAGCCAGTGTCAAAGTAATTTTTTTAACAAGTAATACATAAATAAACAATATTTCTTTTCTGTATGATGATGATGAATGATAATAGAAATGAGAAATGATATACCACACAACCCCTCGAGTATCTCAGTAAAGATGTGGGGCTTTACTAAGTCCTCGGGCGGACTTCTTGAGAGAATTTGAAAAGTGACGTTGCACCGTTTTGTTTCATTTGCCAACACTCATGCACACTCACGAACACTTAACGGTTAATAATCCACCATTATTTCACATTAATATTCGACATAACACAAATTTTAGAAAATAAAACAAAACCGCAGACATGACTCTTCACTTTCCCGCCAAGAACCAATTTTGTATTTGAAAATTAAATTGTCGTTTTTAGTTTTTCTTTATAACCTATGTTACTCAGTGTTAATGTAGCATGCTAATGGTGGAAGATTTTTTTGAATCGGTCCAGTAGTTTTTGAGTTTATTCGTTGCAAATATACATACATGCATACAAAAATACAAAGGTTTCCTCTTTATAATATTAGTATAGATGTAACAATTGAAAAATAGATATTGTTTTCTAAATTTTCTATATTAGTTTATAATATTGACAACTTCCCGTCACTTACATAACTTTAATGACTCCTTTACTTTAAATTAACCCTTATTAGTACATAACAACAATGGGATGTAATAGAAGGGAACAAGTATTTATTTACAAAAAAAATACACATTTTTTATAAAAAATAAAAACAAAAGTATCTTACTATAAAATTAGTAAAATTAAAAAACTCTGTACTAAAGGACGTTAATTTATGATATTATTATTCTATACAAAACATTATAGAATCTACTCAACAATGTAGATCAATATTGAAAGAGTAACGGGAATAGGAGTGAGAGTAAAAGGAAATCGTTTTGCCTACGAATAAAACCATAATGCGATCAGTCGAATCGCGTTGCTTTGCCCCAGGAGAATTATATGCAATTTGAATGGATCATCCACGCTATATCGACCTCATCATGTCGCAACGTGAGCAACCACGCAAAATTACTCATAAATTAGTCATACAACTGAGCAGGGCTCTCTAATCCAATCTGGAATTTGATGACCAATATTAGGGGTGTCAGACACATTCCGTAATTGTGAATTTATGCATGCTGTGGTCGACCTAAAACGCGGACGTAGGATTACTGCATAAGGATTCGTTATTTTAGTATGATTTTTATCAATTATTCAAGGTGGTCGAGTGGCTAAACGCTCGGCCCGATACCCAAAATTCCAGGGTTAAATTCTTTGGTTGGGCAATGTGTTGTATATGTTTTGGATTTTTCAATGCCAGTACGTCAGTAGCCATCATCATCATCATCATCAAAAAAAACTTCGCTGTTTAATTAGTTTTGAAGCTGTATCTTAGATCTTTTCTGAACGTAGGAAGGTAGGAAGGCCTAACGCCATGGGCATACAAATACCATAGACATTATTATCGCTACACACAAAAGCTCGCAGATCAATCTTCAGTCAGACATCGTTAATTCCGCAGAGCCCATGAAAGCTTTTTCGCTGATTAGGGACCGTTTAGACAGCCTGTCGAGGCCTCGGCCTCAGGGCATTATTACCAAAATTAAAACCAAATAAATTACAACAAAATATAAGTAGCTATTTAAAAACAAACCCTTGTGTCTATCTAATTTAGGTATAGTAAAACAGAATAATATGTGATTGCTTTTTTTTCGCTCGGCAAATGACTCCATCTCACCTGATGTTAAGTGGAAATGGAGTTCAGACGCGAAGATAACTGGTGCAGCGTGAAATCAAACGTAGCATCAGTTAACCTTACTCTGCCGGCCCACAAGGTGCTTATTCACGCCTCTTTTGAAGGACCCCATATCATAGGAAGGAGGGAAAATGTGTGATGGTTTGTAGACTATTCCATCTTTTGAAGGTGCGACAAAAAAATGAGTCACCAAATTTCTTTGTGTGCAATGGGATATTTGAGACAGTGAAGCAGTGACTCCGAAGAGCAGCACGTGTACTCCTATGAAGGAAGGGAGAAGGTGGGATGAGGTCAAAGAGCTCTTCAGAGCACTCGCCATGATATAAGCGGCAAAACACGCTGAGTGACACAACATCTCTACGCAATTGCAGAGATTCGAGAGTATTTGCGACTTCTGCATTGCCGATAACGCGTACAGCTCTACGCTGCAATCTGTCCAAGGCATCGAGAAGGTACTTTGCGGAACCGTCCTAGATGTGCGAGCAATACTCCACGCAAGACCGTACCTGTGCCTTGTACAAAAGGCACAACTGGTCCGGCGTAAAGAATCGCCGCACTTGCTCGCTTTTAATCTTATCACAGAAACTTATTTGACAGAGAAAACTTTTGAAATATGAAATATTTGACTTATAACTGTAACTGTTTCAGGTGGGATTCGAACTCACGACTTTTGGCAACTGCGACCGCTCTTCAAATTCAGCTGTCTAGACTTTGACTTTCCTGTCTAGTTTCTGAAGTTCATAACACTATTGTATATATTGATCTGAACTGCATGTGTTGGTACTGAAACGAAATTCTTGATTTATTTTTACATGTAAGACTGTATTTAAAAACATAAGTTTTCTTGCCTGTATGTCCTCTAAGGATTATTAATTCCAACCTAATGCTGATTGATAATGATTGCAGAAAAAACAATAACAATTTATAACAAGATAAAATTAATTTTACGAAAGCGAATCCCGATTATAATAATATACAACTTGTCAAAATGACAGCATTAAGTTAGCTAACAGGCACACAAATTGTTGAACAACGGAAAACTAACATCGAAACTGTATAATAACGATATACTGATCCGTTGTTCAACGTTATATGCTGCACGCTCGTTCATAATTAACGATAGTTTCTGCTCATAATGCCTGTAAGATTAACGTGTCAGACGAAGCGAAATTCATTTTAAAGCTTTGTTCTTGTTGTCACAACAATACGCATTGCAGTGACAATGTCTTAGCGTACAAAAACATTCTCATTAATGTCCCGTGATGAAGATAGAGTTTTAAAAATTCGTTTTTATCAGTAGGAACAAAGAAAGGTCGAAATGAAACAAGTTTTACGGATCTACTCATGTTAACTTAACGTTAATTTCGCGTTTTTTAAAGAAAGGTTTCATATAAGTTGTACTAAAAAGATCCTTTCGTTTTTATGTGAATGAGCATAGATACGACTTGATGGAGACCGGCCAACACTCCCTAACTGAAGCTTTAGTTCTAATGAATCTATGCCCTATCTATCTAGTACTCCGAAAGACATCAAACAAAACAGGACTGCAGAAGTAGATAATATAAGAGTAGTAGCTTTTCAGTGCAATTATGGACAGACTTCTACCACCATACTTTCTGCTAAATTAACCTGTAGCGCCGGCACTAATATATAAATACCTCTTCAAAGTAAGAGTAGATATAAGCATGTCACAGTTGTCTGCAGCCATTATAGTTCTTGATATTGCAATTTATCATCATAACAAATCTCCATGTCATCTTATCGAAAGTAATTTAAAAATCTAAATGCTTTCTATACAAAGAGAAAAGCATCATTCCGACCAATTGAATATCGATGACGTCGGTCGTTACCAACGGTTTGGGCCGTCACTCTGTCATTGTATAACATCAAACAACGATCTCGAAAGCATTTCCATTCCGCAGAGAAAAGTTCCAAGCATGGTAGGTATTATACGCAATTACATCGCTATAGAGACATTTGCATTCAACACTGCTTTTACTTTGTAATGTGTCTCAAAGTTTAGTGCAAGGCAGGAGTGAAAAGCTTTTTTTTAAGCGAGAACAAAGGCTGTAGAGGTAAAAATGCGGCCTCAAATTGTGAGAAATGTTAATTAGTCCTGACCTTATCTTTGCTCTTCATTTACATAGTAAATAATAACTTAATTGCTTCTTGTACAGTCAATGTTGAGTTTAATTAAATAGTATTAAATAGTTTTACTGTAATTTATAAAAGTATTTAATTCAGCTTCAGTGTAGCAATTAGCACTTCAAATAAAAAGTAAATATTTAAATAGTACACCACAAACAGACTTTTTAATTTCATAATAGGTTGTCCAAATAAGTAAGTGCCATTAAAAAACGTTCAAATTGTTACGAAGTTGATGAGGGAAATTTATAGCCCCAATAAACCACAAGACTATTAAAGAACCATTTTAAGTTTTTGATGCAGAAACTGTAAAAAAAAATAAGATTACGTAGTTCTTTGTTCTTATAAATTAACAAATACTTAATCTGAAATTAGAATGTATCTTATCTTATCTTAGTGGGGCCTGTTGAGGTTTCCCTCTCCCAGTAACACTTTGTCCCATTGGGATCTTTTGTGCAACCCCATCCTTTCACTCTTCCTCCTCTATAAAGATAGATGCCATAAGTTTGGCAACGTCCTTAAGAGCGAAGAGCTGAAGTCCTCCGGTTTCGGATAGGCCGACCCCAGGAGTCCCATTCTTTTCGTATTTGGAATGTATACTTTTTATGGATATGCTAAAATTTATTAATGTAATTTGTATTATATTTGAAATGTGGTGACAAATAAATAGGAATACCTTTTATTGTTATAATTAATTTACGGACAACTAAAGGTAGGTTATTGTACATTTGCCACAAAGTAAATTCGTCACAGAAAAAAGTGTATGTAAATTTGCCACGCTTCTATTTTTATGAAGTAAATTTGTCGTATTTTAGTTTGGACCTGTGACGAACTTACACATATTTTTAAAGCACGTGACAAATTTACTTTCAATATATAGAGTGTACAAAAATGTGAAGAAATTACTTAGTAGCAAATGTACAATAACCCCTAAAGGTCACTTTTCCCCAGCAGAGATATACTCGTAGATATTTCCCAGATATTAATAATTCTGAGCTTTCAATATCCAAATCACTTGAAAACTTATCGCCCGCAGCACTCGCTACCGCCTATCACTCGCGCGCGATCGACGCGCTCCCATTCGCTTATCTGTCATGACGTTGCAAATGCTCGCTGAATGGCGTTTCTGCCATGCGTCATCGTTCCGCTGTCATTACCTGCACGTAGGGCTGCCAACGAAAAAAGGCAGTCTCTTTTTCCATTGCAGCTGTAAAAAGATTTTTACCCGCTGATGAGGTAATGAAAGTCCATAAAAGGCGTGTTAACGCCGACATGACTGGACGCTCTTTTAACGTTACCCTAAATGAAACACGTGGTTGAACAGTTAATTCTTTCTTTGATATTCACTAACGAAATGTGCAGAAATTTTGTGTATTTTTTGTAGCGGAAGCGTCCTGCTTATTTTTGGGCAGACGAAGTCACATGAATTTTATATCCAATTCTATTTCTGTTAACATACTTAATGCATGAGGAGTGTCATAAATAAAGTCTGCCTGAAATAATATCTCTTATTATATGATTTTGACTGTCAGTATGTTTACCATTGTGACATGGTTCACCTGGCTAATGTCAAAATAATGTTTTAATTTGAAATTACATTTTATATAATTCAAAGTTTAATTCAATTAATATATAATTTATTTATTGATTTTATTGCTTTGTGTTTGTATCTGTTTGGTAAATAATTTAAATGTAATTTAATTTATTATTTATTAATTCGTTTTATTGAATTTGTTAATTTTACTAACATAGGCTAAGGTAATTATTGTAATTAACCCAAATGAGCCATGATGCTTAAATAAAAATATATTGAATTGAATTGAACTAAATTATATTGTTGACAACCCTAAAAGTATGATATAGTATGTAAAACTCACGTAACATTGTATCGTAGGAGTCGGCACGTTATTACACTGATCTGGGCCCGACAGACAACTATTTCTATGACAAATTACTCGGTGCAGACGCGACTCCGCGTAGGTAACATGGGAATTCATAAGATAGCAAACAGATGAGTTGAGTAGCTGTCTACGAGTTCTACAGATAACCTATTAACTCATGACATATATTTTTCGGAGCTCGACGACGCAAGGGCTCGTCATTGGATGGGTGACTAAAAATGTATTATATCATCTTGAGCTCCTCCGTGATTCGGAGAGCTCGTAAAGCCGTTGGTCCCGATTATATTAGCAGTCTTAAACAACCACCAATCAACTGTAAGAATGCGTGGTGGTTTATGGCCCGTTCTCCCAATTCATCTATAGGGAAAACTCGTGCCCCAGCAGTCGAATCCTTGTTTTCGTTAAGGTGATCGAATGATGAATTAAATTCGCATTCAGGTATAGGTTCACGTCAGTAGTCTAAAGGAGCGATGGACATTTAGCCAAGATTTCTTTCAGTTACTGACGCCTTTAAATTTCGTTTACCGATACCTTTATTTTTTATATGCTAGTGGACCCGGCGGACTTCGTACCGCTTTGACAGTTTCCATTCACTCCCATGGAAATATCGGGATAAAAACTATCCTATGTGGTAATCCAGGTTATAAACTAACTGTATGCCGAATTTCATCCAAATCCATTCAGTAGTTTTTACGTGAAAGAGTAACAAACATCCACTTTGACAGTTTTTATTCATTCCCGTGGGGATATCGGGATAAAAACTATCTTATGTGTTAATCCAGGTTATAAACTATGTGTATGCCGAATTTCATCCAAATCCATTCAGTAGTTTTTACGTGAAAGAGTAACAAACATCCACTTTGACAGTTTTCATTAATTCCCGTGGGAATATCGGGATAAAAACTATCCTATGTGTTAATCTTGGTTATAAACTATCTGTATGCCGAATTTCATCCAAATCTATTTGGTAGTTTTTACGTGAAAGAGTAACAAACATCCATCCATACTTACAAACTTTCGCGTTTATAATATTAGTAGTATTTTCATGAGTAGTATCCACTTCCTATTTTACTTGGTTATTATCGCTGAGATACGACCTTTTTGCACTGCTGCAGCACACACACATGCCACATAATGTAGGCTTATTTATTTTGAAAATATGTTTTGCTTATCCATTGTATCTTTGTTTTATGTGTGTATGTCTGTGGTTTTTGTAATTAGTGTTTTATGTATCATTTAACTATCTATCTTCCAGTTTGATCCTATGTAACACTAATCATACTTTGTTTGCTTTTTTTAAGAAGCTTTAATATTAGTATAGCTTGAAAGCTTTTTTTTGAGAGCTTATTGCTTCGGACGGCATTTTCAGCTTCACCGGACTTTTTTGGGGGCAGCGAGAATCTTTAAAGGGTTCCTCAAGCCTGAAACGAATCACCTTCGAAGGTTTTCTAGAGGGAACGGCATCACGCTCTAGTGCGTGTCCCCGTGCCCTACTAGATTCTCCAAGGGGTTCGGATCGGATCGGGTTTTGAAAACAAATAAAATAATTAGTAAGCATCCAAGAATCAGGTAAACGACACAACAAATAATCTCTAATATTACACGAAGAGCTCTTCTAAACTGTTTCATTATTTATTACGCATTTTGTCCCTTACAAATCACTTTCAACTAAAACTCCAATTCTCTGACAAAAAAACAAAAGGAACACAACTAGAGATCAGTTTATTTTTATTAAACGTCTCCCACATGAGTGCCACATTTATCTTTAGCCGAAATACAAAAAAACATGTCCGGTAAATAATCCTTAGGGCTTGGAGTCCCAACTGATAGCTCCCTCGAGCATGAGCGACTTCAGACTGAATCGATTTCTAAATTAAAACTCTTTGGACCAACTCCATGCTCTTTTTCAACAAAGACAACCAACAGTGTGTACTAGTTTGTTGTATCTATCTTGTTTATTGTATATACCTACTAACGTACAATAAACATGGTAAGAATTCGTATTATATATTATGATATCCGATATTTTGGCACAGTTGTCCGTTAACAATTACTCTTATGCAAGTGACTGATGATAGTTTATATAAGAAAATTATTGTTAGTTGGTGGTAAAACTTCCTTACTACCAATCTTTTTGGTTATAAATCCGTCTGGCTAGTTGCTACCATCTTATCTGAATAAATAAAAAAATGAAATAATTATGTCGCCAAAAACATCAATGTTAGTAGTAGTCTAGGGAGACGGAAGTTACGCCAGGGCCTCAATAGTAGGATGCCGGGTGAAGTGCGCTACCATCATTGGCCTTATCATCACTTAACATCATGTGAGATCAAGGCACTGTGCTTACCCGTAGATATAAAAAAGGGTGAGGTGAAGGTCACGAATAAAAATAAAAATAATGTGTACATCATTGTACGATTGCGTTTAGGTTGCAATGCCTCTTAAACTCCATCTTAACAACAACGCCTCGGTGGCCAAGAAGCAAAGCGCTTTGCCTAATACCCAAAGATATATATATAATAGCCCGGGTTTGTGATTACGTGGTGATTAAGTTTTAGTATGTCGGAACGTGGATCCACAGCGCGGCGGCGAAATTCTATTAGTTTTCAGACAGACCAGAGGTTAAGCTAATACCCATCAATTGTAGTGATGATTTGATTTCAATGATTGAGTCCTTTGCCCAGCAGTGGGACAGGTTTTTTTATTTTTTATTTTTTTTACTCCTTTCTCTAACATGATTGGAGCTATTGTACGCTAACACTTTCATTCCAGTTCTCTCTGTCTTTCCTCTCGCACTGTTATACCGCATACTACACATTCATACATCATCTTTCATTCCCAGGCAGTGAGTCATCATCATCATCATCATCTCAGCCAAAAGACGTCCACTGCTGGACAAAGGCCTCCCCCAAGGATCTCCACAACGGCCGGTTTTGTTTTGTTTAGTGAGTGCTCTGCCTTTTTTATATCCCTGTTCTATCTATCTACTTTATTAATTTTATATGATATATAATATACATATGAGGCAAATAAATTTTTCAGTGGTGTTTAAAATTTCTTTCCTACTTATGCTACTTTACATTTTTACTTACTACAGTGGGACAGTTAAAGGCTATCTACTTTACTTTATTGGGTCAGCTTATTGGGCTATGACCTCATCATTATTCAGGTAGTAAGGCGTTTATAGGCTGATAAAGGTGTTAGAAAAAATGTTTTTACAAAAATGAATGTCAACGAAAATTTTGAGAATCGTTATAATATAAGAAGAAACCACATTTCTTTCTATATTCAATTTGCAAACTGTGCCAGATGTAAAAGGTCTTTCCATGTCACCCGAGTCGAATTCAATACGGGCTCGGGACCCTAATATAAATTTTATTGAGTGACAAACACGCGTCGGCGATGTGGGAGCTCGCTGCATCTTGACACAGCCATTTTGTACAGCCGGTTGGGTGTTTTAGGGGTGCCAATTTTTGGTACCGTGAAGTGGGGCAACTTTTGAAAGATTTGGCGGAGCTTATACATATTTGGTACCAGTGAATTAGTTACTTTTAAATGTTTTGAAGGAGCTATAATATTTGGTACCTTTGAACGAGGCAACTTTTAAGCGTTTTGGGGGTGTCAATTGTTAAGAATTCAGTGCTTCTTGCACTTAGCCAAAATTGATTTCTTCATGTAAATCTACGGTATGATTCTGGAGGTTCACATTAAAGACGACTAGTTTAGAAGCTACTCTCAAAGTCTATAAAGTGGTACTCTCAATGTTTAGAGCTTTTATTTATTATTTACTAAATCCCCATCTACAATTTCACTTTTATTACCAGTGATCGGAATAGGTAGAGCTATTTTGGTTCATTGACCGCAAACGTATATGTTAATATGGATATAGCTCGGGATTTCGACTACAATCCCGGGATTTTAAAAATAAAAAATAAATGAATTAAGGTAACAGAAAAATGTATTACATTTTTCTGTTAACATCGCGCGATGTGTGGCTTCGTAAGAATTGTCAAGCTTTTAGTTACGTAACTTCTAACTCAAATGAAATCCCGGGAATCATTTTTAAACTGCGGGACGTAGGGCATGTCCATATTATTACATCGTATTATATTTCGTATAAAAGTACCAAAAATAGCTCTACCTATTCCGATCTCTGTTTATTACAGACAAGTATATAAATGCCGCAGTGGCTAAACACGCCCGGTCTGTGATTGCTAAGGTTCAGCAATTTTCGCCAAGGCCGGCATCGGATAAGTGACCAAAAATGTTTCTTCGAGCTCCTCCGTGTTTCGGAAGGCATAAGCCGTTGATCCCGGCTGCATTAGACACAGCACTGGGCCCGCGTGGTAAGAAAAAAAATTTAAATTAGAGAGTATGTGTGGAGAGTAGTGTAGGTTAAAAGTTGTAGTGTGTTGTACCCATGTTGTATGATAATATATTTAAAAAAAAATAGAAGCTTATATACACAATTTCACGATTTCGTTGCTCAATACAAGAATACAAAAACTTTAGAAAATTATTTCTTAAGCTTACGCAAACAACAAAATGAACCACTTTATCATGAATATAACGAATGGCCACTTTTGAGTCAAAATAGATTATGGAAATAAATACAGAAGTTCATTATTCAACCACTCAATGACTAGCCATTAAGCCTAAAGCTTTCCACCTTCCACATGGCAACTTTATTAATTGAAGGGAGGATTTCATTCAAACAATCAAATTGAGTAGGAAGGGAAATTCGATAGTAACACAGTGTTTGGCGGAAAACTTGAAATTAACAAGTCAAATTAACGATTTTTATTGTAATTCGTCTGTCTACACTTTTAATCTTTCGCCTTTCATTTTAATCAACGGTTTTTTCACGTGGTTCAAAAAAGGTATTGTCTCCTATACCTTAGTAAAGTAGTTTGCGTTAATCCTCGTTATAATACGTATTGTTTAAGGGGGTGCAGCGCGGAATTTGAAAATTTACGTGTTCTTAAGTCACTGGTGCTAGGCGCTGAATAGGTCTTATACATTAAAATGACTAGTGTAGGTTAGCTTGTTACCTTTCACAAGGTCGTGGTTGTCTTGGAATTTGAAACAAATACCCAGAAACTGCATAAACAATACGTAAAATAATGATATCTAAAAACTTATTTCTTCAGAAACTTTGTAAATATAGCACAAATGAAACAATGATCCGACATCAAAATGTTTGTATTAATATTTTGCAGAGCACTGTTGTCTTATTTTTCAATTAAAAAACATGAATATGAAAATATTAAGACTTTTATTATTTTTTACCCAAACGCCTATGATTTTACGAAAGTAAACATTGTTCTAATTAAATCACCAGCCTACTCTGTACAGATATTAGTGTGCGAGCGTATTCGTAGTCGTGCGCTGTTGTCACCCCACTGCCACGCGCCGCTCGCTCGCTATCATAAAGAAACTTGAAACTCGCAATTTTGCGTCCGCGCTGCACCCCCTTAATATGTATTGAATAAGTAAATGTCTATGTCTATGTCTAATACATTTATTAAACCATTGATTTATTTCATTTCATTGATATATTATATATTATACAGACGTATGTTTAAATATGGTCACGGGCTGACTCAAGGTTGTAATTAACTACAACAAAACGACCCATTAGCACACAATAGCTATAACAAAATTACCTACACCAATAAAAATGTACGCAAGTTTAAAAAAATGTCAACACTTTTCGAAATTGTTGTAAAACACATTACAATAATTTCGAAAAGTGTTGACATTTTTTTCTACGGGTAAGATGACAGCCGTACGGGGTCTAACTAAATATTTTATTGTAAAACTGTTACCGATTTCTAATAAGATTAAGATAATAGCCACCAATTGCAGCGATGACTTGATTTCAGTAACGGAGGCTTTTGCCCAGCATTGGGCCAGTATATATAGCCTATTTACTTTACAGATATCTAGTCCATATCACTTCTAGTATACTGATGTTTCAGATTGTCGTCAAGCTGATTCTAACAAATTAGCGAACAAAAAGCATAAAAGAGAATTAATTCTCGGGGACTAGTTCAGCAGAACGAAGCAAAAACTTCGATACGAGACCACGTAATGAATTAGGTAGGTGGAGGACGAAACTTTTTCCTTAATTAACTTCTTTGTTTTGAATTATTGGAACATTTGGAACGAAATAGTTCAAAAGATAGTTGCACAGATAAAGATAGTTGTACTGTATGATGTTGTTTTAGAACGTATTTGATATTTTTTGTCGGTTATAGTTGTTTAGATTTGATTTTTAAATTCTTTTGAAAAATTTAATTCATATTTTTATCCACTATTGCCGCTATATTAAAGTATTTCTTACGGGATAATCATTACTTACCTATGTATATGATATTTCGGCACAGTTGCAACAATTACAATATATTTTAAAGTGCATTGTTTTAGTAATAAAAAAACTTTATAATTTATTTATTTATACACAATACAGATTGGCAAAAGCGAAAACATAGATAGTGTACATTATAATTATATTCGTATTAAGAAGAAGTATAGTCCCATAATGAGTGCAACATGAAAAATTAAATATCAAGTCTTTATGAAAGTAGAATAGATGAAATAATTGAAAATAAACATTTAGTAAACTACTAAAAGGCATATATATATACATGCTTGCTGTGGTTACTTGTAATTGTAAGGACAGTTAGTTTTAAGCAATTCTGCATTTTACATTTACCTATATAAATTTAATTGCCGTACTTTATGTTAGTGATCCTATTAAATAAATAAATAAGTCTAATGAAATAGATCTATCAACGTTACTAGTGTAATTATTATAAACCGTGAGTTGATTTAATTTCGTCTCCTAAAATAAAGAATTACAAAACATTTTGATCGCGGTAGAACTGAAGCCCACTCCTTTTATGCATGAATGCTGCTACTGTGCATACAGCTACAGCATAAATTTATGCTGTAGCAGTATGCTCATATTTATGCTTGTAGTATGCATATAATTGTGCTATAGCATTATGCTTGCTTTTTAACGATCACACTACAGCAATGCACGCTTACTGCATCATCATCATCATCATCATCATCATCATCATCATCATCGGCCTATCTTAGTCCACTGCTGGACATAGGCCTCCCCTAATGAGCGCCATAGCGCCCTATCCTCAGCATACGCTTACTGCATATTTCTGCATAATTTCAAGTGTCACTTTAGTGTTTCAATGGTTTTTTTTTGTGTATTCTTTACTGTTTTTTTTTACAAATTGTAGTCGTGTTGTAGTGACATTGTTAAATTAACTTTTCATTTATTAATTCCTGCATTGCTTTATCAACCGTCTCATAAAAAGACACCCGCAATACTTTCTGCGTACTGTTTGCTATACCAAGTGACACAGTGAATTGCGAATCAACTTTGACCCTTCAAACAGTTAATACAAAGACTGGGAACAAAACAGAACTGGTTGAATGCCTGCGGCTAAAAAAGGTTTCATAGAAGCAAACAAATTATACAGTTGTCCAAACCGCAACCGTTTGCGCTAGGTTTCATTCTTATAATTATTGCTGAACTTCCCTTTATAATGAGCAACGAGAATTCTTTAGCGTTTTCCTGTTTGTTGTGCGGAGTGAATGAGAAATCAAAGGATATTTAATATTGCCCCTTTTTAAGGTTAATTGGTATTGTTTCAGAATACCTTTCTTTAAAATCTGTTAACAATTCTTTTGTGTCGTCATCGTTTTCCTGCATTGTTTTCAATACTTCTTTCTAGATATAAGAATCTACTTTCCAATATTTATCTTTTTTATATTTACTTCTTTTTAGGAATACTTTTGTAACTTTTAAAACTATCATGGTCAAAAGAGTATCTATGGAGGAGATTCTTACCATGTTTTTTTATGATTGAGTATCTAATATTTCAGTGTCACTCGTGTTTATGACCTGAGCTCAACTGTGGGACATACTCGTATACAATATGTAAAAAAACCCTGTCCGTTTATTTTCATGAATAATATATACTTATATACAATATATATTTTTGTTATAGTTATTTTTATACCTATGTAGGTACCTCTTTCCGTCGGGACAGGGTTTTTTTACATATTGTATGGGCTGATAAAAATGATATAAACTTTCTCGTGCCGTTACAAAGAAATACGCAAACTACTCTATAGGTAGGTATATATGTAATGGTACAACTTGATCGAAACGTCGGGTATAAAAAAGTATTTAGGATATCGGTATACTTAGTAGTTTGTGTACCTATATCATTTGCTCATTTTAAGTCTTCACTCGGAGGAGCTCGATGGCGCAGGGGTTAACGCGCCCGGTAACCTGCGGCTGCTGAGGTTAAGCAACTTTCGCAAAGGCCGGTCATCAGATGGGTGACCAAAAATTTATCATCTCGAGCTCCTCTGTGCTTCGGAAGGCACATAAATTGGTCCCGGCTGCATTAAAGTCGTTAACAATCACCAATCCGCACTAGGTCCGCGTGGTGGTTTATGGCCCGTTCTCCTTATCCATCCGTAGGGAAGGCTCGTGCTCCAGCAGTGGGGACATAAATGAGCTGATGATGATAATGATCGCATTGGTGGTTGTTAACGACTGCTATGCAGCCGAGACTATCGGCTTTACGTACCTTCCGAAGCGCTGAGTTTGTGTTAAAGTCAGTTAAATTCTTTAACTATCATATTTTTATTTAAAAAAGTCACTGTCTCTTCGAAGTTTGTTTTACATGTTAAGAGAATGTCCTTCATCGTCGTGTGTCCGTACCTCATAACCGTATTGATGCCCCAATTACCATAACAAGAGCTATAAAATAACATCACTCCTATCAATCGCTACAAATCACATTTCCTTACCCCAGAAGGGGATATTTATGCAATTTGGCCTCACACAAGATTGAGTTATCGCCATCCATATACATAAGTAGAGGAATATTCAGTTCATTTAGTTTACCGTGTAGTAGAATTAGAATTTTTGATGGAAAATACGATTTTCAGGCAAAAAGCTTACTGAAAATTTAGGTGACATTTAATTTTATACGGACAGAGATTTAATTAAAATAGTTGTTTAATAAATATAGTATGTTATCAAAATAAAATGTTACTAGAAAAAATCAACCAGCCTCAAGAAGCTTGAATGGAAATCGAACCCACGACCTTTGGATAACCGGTCTAATGCTCTGACCGCTGAGCTGCCGAGGTTGATTTTTTTTAGTAACATTTTATCTTGTAACTATGTATATATATGTAGAGGAGCTCGATGGCGCAATAAGGAGCTTGATGGCGCCATAAGATCCAACATAGACCTTATTTCCTACAAACTGTTAAGTTTAAAATAAGTCAGTCGTTCCTTATATGAAGGTATCTCCTTAACTTTATATGATTGGTACAAAAGATGCCACAAAAATCGCTTCTGTATACGCTCTAGGCGTTTTAGGATAGGGAGAACGGGCCATAAACCACCACGCGGGCCCAGTGCGGGTTGGTGGTTGTTAACGACTGCTAATGCAGCCGTGACCAACGACTTTACGTGCCTTCCGAAGCACGGAGGAGCTCGAGATGATAAATATTTGGTCACCCATCCGATGACCGGGCGCGTTAACTACTGCGCCATCGAGCCCCTCCATATTTATGTATAGCATTGTAAATGCAAAATTCAAAAATAATAAAAATAGTATGATATCTATATTTTGATACCTACATTGTTTTAATAAAAAAGAGACTAATACGAATATTACGAATAAACTTAAAAGCCGCAAAGCTTTTTGTTTTGAATGATGATAACGGCATGCGTGAATGTAGCCTGCTAAAACACGAATGGGTTGGAAATGGTTGGTAGAAAAATGTTATCAGAAAAAAATACGCCTCTCGCAATTTATAGGTCCAGCTTTTTGCAGTTTGAAGAAGTGTTCAATCTCGCCCTCAATTTTTCTCAACCCGTTTAATTTTTTTTTAAATTCACCATGCATCTGTTTACATACTTGCACTTATATGTTAAATGTTACTTGTTTCATATATGTCAACTATTACAGGTTTCTACTACATTTGTTTTTTAAAGAATTAAGGAAGCATAACATAATAAAATTAATTATTAACAATTAAGAGCGTTTACTTCACACACTAGCGCCGCCAAAAAAAAACATATCTAGTGATTAGGGGTAGAAAATCAAATTATGCTCAACAAACTATTTGAATGAAGTAATTAAGCATTTTTACGTCACCTAATGAACATCTGACATGTTATGGTATAGTTAAATAAGACGTTACAGCTAAATACGGCCACTTTTAACTATAACGCCGTATTTAACCTTAGTGTGCGGCGTAAACGCTCTTAATGGTAGTTGGTAATTGGCAACAAGGCTTTGAATCCGTTTCTAAATATCGCGATAGTGTCATGTAAAAGATCAACTCTACAAATTCATCACAATTATATAGTCTTTGGATAGTTATAAAAGAGCAATGCTTCTTGAGACGCGTTGTATACGGCAATTGTCATAAAAAACATGTGAAATGAAATATAGTTATTATCTATACTAATATTATAAAGCTGAAGAGTTTGTTTGTTTGTTTGTTTGTTTGTTTGTTTGTTTGAACGCGCTAATCTCAAGAACTACTGGTTCGAATTGAAAAATTCTTTTTGTGTTGAATAGTACATTTATTGAGGAAGGCTATAGGCTATATTACATCACGCTATGACTAATAGGAGTGGAACAGTCGCTAATTAACGCGGGTGAAATTTCTTATAAGGTATTATTATAGTTCCAAGTGTCTTTACAACAAAGACCACTTTAAATGACTTAAACTTGTACCATACGAGTACGATAAAGCTACTAACTATCCACCATAACGCTAGGCGAAACTTGCACATTTCCACAACTGTGGGACTTAATTGCCCGATGTCTGGAGTATTGCGAATTGTGATCATCAAACTGGCGAATAAATTGGAACAGCTACAGCGAAATTACTTTGCGGTGCTCGTCGATACGATGGAATGAAGCCGTTAGCTACTCGTTTTTTTCCACTTGGACAAATGCGATATGCACCTTCCTCTACGATAAAGGTAGAGTGTTCAAAGGACTATTCCGACGACGGCCCTGTAGGTCCTGGTGAGACTGATGACTACCACCCAATTGAAAATATCTTCCAATTGTTAGATTACATCCCTTCAGACAGTGCCCGTATAAGAAACTCACCCCACGAATCGGCAATTAAAATCAAAGGTAGACCACCAGTTTGCACCCAGGGTCATGAGGAATGCAGGTAACACTACAGACTAGTTGATCTGGGGGATCTGTTCTTTGATTCCAACTTGAGCTGTTAGTAGCTTTAGCTCCCAAAAGGGATGCCATAGCTACTATTTTGGGAGATTCTGCCAAGACTCTGCGGAGACTCTGTCGAGACTCGGCTAAAAAAGGTCCTACTCGGCTAAGCGCCTCCTCCGCAGAAGAGACGGATTCTGCTCTATTATCGTGGTAACCCCCCACCTTACCTACTACAGGAACAAGGATTTCTCTCCCATCTTTGTTTTGAGAAGCTAGTCAGTCATCAGTTAACCACCTCTGTGGTATAGTGGTCAAGATTACCTGTTTAGACCCAGAGGTCCCGAGTTCGATTCCCAGCGGGGGGTACATGTTTATGTACTCAGTTTGTTTAGTGGTAGGGTTTATTTGTTCACCTGGCTAGCTACCACCATCTTATCTAAATATGTCGCCATAACATCATTGTTTGTAGAATTGTTGTGTTCCGGCAGCTAGAGAGAAGATAGCCAGGGCCTCACTAGTTGAGGATCCCGGGTGAAGTGCGCTTTCATCATTGGCCTTATCATCACTTAACGTCAGGTGAGATCAAAGCACTGTGCTTACCCATAAAACGTAAAAAAAACCTTTTTTTAAATGTGTCCTTTAAGAGTGTCACTGTAAAGCCATAAGCTGACCTCGTTATCTGATCCAGATAATGTATTTATGCTAAAATGAATCTTCTAAGGTTTTCAAGGCCTTCTAAAGTATCTCCTCTTCAATATTAATAGAATAAAGCCAGCTCCCAACGTTTTATCTTCATCACTCATCTAAACTTTCCGCAACTTTAAACTTTGGCCGCGAGGCGATACTCCAGAATAGTTGTGGCAGTAAAATGCTCCGTTCAAATAACTCGAGTTTAACAACAAAATAGTTGAGATGACTAAGCATGTTGTGAGATAGATAAAAGTTAGATGTTGTTTCAGATTTTGCATAACAAATTGGTTTAAACCGTTTGCTGGATCGATGTCTCTGAGAAACTTAAGTCGAAATGTTACTTCAATACTAATAAAACATAGCTTAGTGGTTTTATATGGAGTGCAAATATATTTATTTCAATATAATTTTAAAAATAAGATATTATCTTATTTATTGTATACAGGTTGACTTTTTTATCACCGTCCAAACCTTCTGAGATGACTCCCGTGATACATACGAACAACTCTTACTATTGGACTAACTCCGTAACTCGAAAATAAAATTCAGCTGTTCCATACAAAACATCGATATTCATTCGACCAAAATGTATGGAACAGCTGAATTTTATTTTCGAGTTAAAGAGTTGGTCCAATAGTAAGAGTTGTTCGTTTGTATCACGGGAGACAAAAAAGTGATAAAAAAGTCAATCTGTATATATTATATAAGCATTATAATTTATTGTTTTCTAAAGTAAGATATTTTATAAGATTGAAACTCGTGTTTCGTATCGTGCATTATGGGCTACGGCTTCGCAATCGACAATGTGAAACCATGACATCTGTCACTGACAGCTCCATACGCCTCCCATCGCTTATACCGTTGTCAGTTATGTTGTTGAGATTTTCAGACGAGCAACGATGATCAGAGATCGTTGGCACTGTCACGAGCTTGGTCGGGGATTTATTCGACTATATATGCAAGAGCTTGTACTTTATCTCATCTGATGATAAGTGACGATAAGGCTGACAGGAAGCGCATTTCAGCTGGAATTCTGAAGAACTGTAGAAAGAAAGAAAGAAGTACATTTTTTTTCTAACTGTCGGAACAACAATGCTAGGACTAACATTAATGTTATGGCAACAGACATAGATAATATAATGGTAGCAGCGGGCTAAATGGGCTTAACTTGTAGCAGTCTTCGTTGTTACTCAAGCTTTAGTGGACTGTATATAAGGTCGCATTTTATCAACTGCAAATATTTTGAGGATAAATTCAACAACATAATATATAAGCTATTTTTATGAAAAAACTTTAAATTTTTATACGCTAGTTTTCAAGAAAAACACCATAAGACATTAAAAAGAAAAATAAAGCACTTTCGGTAATTTCAATTCAAAGGAGCCGAAACAGAGAGGCCGCAATACCTTCACCGCTTACACGTGCCCCTAGTTTCATTAAAAAAAAAACGACAGAAAGGCCGCTCTAAAAATATTACAATTTTTGTGTCAGGAAAAGTAAAAAAAAAACTAGCCTGAATTTTTTTTAAGGGCAAGGGCCTTATTTCTCTGATAGAATTAGATGTTTTGTCAAAATATTTGGAGTTGATAAAAAGTGACCTTATATATGGTTTAGGGTTTGCGAGTACAAACACTGTTTGGAGTTAAGACACTGAACTTTATTAACTCAAGGAATGTAAAGAAGACAACAACAATTTATTAAATCATTTTAGGTAGACAGAACAATACGTCAAAATCAACAGCAAACAGCAAAAACCGAACAAAAGACAATCAATTAAAATTCATAGTATAAAAAGGTTTTAAGATATTATTATTATATGTGGCCTGTTGCCAGCATAACTGAAACAACTTTTTCAACACTTTTTTCAGATTGTAATTTAATTTTGTGTGCAACAAAACTTGCGTAGAATTATATGTTACTATAAACTTGAACAATATTCTATCTATAAAATGTTTTTATTTTGTTTATATAATTATATAAATAAAACGCAAATTTTGATGCGAAACAAATTACAAAAACACAAATGTTCAAAAAAAATTTCCACGAGCAGGATTTGAACCTGCACCCCTCTGACATACCGGGTCAGGTGGTCTCCTAATTGAGCTATCGTGGTTCTAACCAGCCCTCCGAAATTATTCAACACTATTTACTTTTTTACTTTGAAGTCAAAGGCGCCCATTCAATGTCAACATTTATGTTTTTGTAATATTCTATCTATCATTTCATGTTCGTTTAATAGTGTGAACGCGACAGAAGGTTTAAAAGAAAACTAGTTTATCCCTTAAAGCAACAACTGTTAATAAATTATGAATCGAATCCGACCTGTGCCTTATCGATCGTATAGCCGCTCTGCATGAAATCTATAAATAAGAATATGACCTTTTGAGCCTTGACGATACACGTAGGTTGCTAATTTGAATAGAAAATACATATCAATATAAACAAAAAACTAGAAGACTATTGTGACAGACCTGTTGTCCTAATCTGGCCTCTTTATCTTAGAAGTCTACTAAGGTTCTACTCAATCACCAACTGAGGACTTCATTAAAACCATTCATCATCATCATCATTATCATATCAGCAAAAAGACATCCACTGCTGGACCAACGCCTCCCCCAACGATCTCCACTACAACCAGTTTTGTGCTGCTCATTAGATCTATTAGATCGTCGGTCCACCTTGTTGGAGGCCTGTCTTCATTGCGTCTTACGGTGCTCAGTTATTACTCGAGAACTGTTCCGCCTTAGCGGCCATCAGTCCTGCGAGCGATTTGCCCTGTTCTCTGCCACTTGAGCTTAGCAACTCTTCGGGATATGACAGTAATCATTGTTTTTTTATTGTATCTTACGAATAAGCACAATGCCTTCATCTCACCTTATATTAAGTGATGATAAGGCCAATGGTGGGAGCGCACTTCACCCGAAATCCTCATCTAATGAGGCATTGGCTATCTTGCCTCTAACTGCCGGAACACAGGAATACTTCAAACTTTGATGTTATGGCGACATATTTAGATAAGATGGTGGTAACTAGCCAGGTGGACAAACAAGTCCTACCACCAAATAAACCGAGTACACAAACATGACCCCTTGGAGGGAATCGATCCCAGAAGCTCTGGGTCTGAGACTGGTGGTTTTAATCACTAGACTACAGAGGCGGTTCTTCTAACGGATCACCTCATTTCTAAACATAGCCCTCGCCATTGCTCTTTGGGTGACCTTGAGCCTTCCAAACCAAACTCAGATTAGCTTCCACGATCATTTAGCCTCATTGTATTTACCATGTAACAAACGCGGAAAACATAAGTAACTGGATACTAATGTATCCCTACTATGCTTGATGAGATGAGAGATCCATTCATCATTGTAAGCCCTGGGGTGGTCGGGGTTACAACTCGCTGTTAATAGCTACTATCTTGATACATGTAAGGAATTCTGTTCTTATTATTCCGATCTATTGGATTTGGAAAATGAAACCCTTGTAAGCCGAAAACAACATGTCTCTTTGGGCGAATGAAATTCGCTTATAGAAAAATATCTAAGGGTAAGTTTAGGGTAAGGGTAAGTTTAGCTCACACAAGTCTAATTTTCATTGTTATTTTCACGCCTCGTTTGCTCAAGTGCTAAACATTTCGGCCTGATTCCGAAGTTCTGAGTTCCATTCCCAGGTAGGGCAATGTGTGTTACGGATAATTGGCAAGCGTGTTGTCATAGGCAAGTCTATCAATTTAGTCATGACTTGATTTCGATGATGGATGCCTTTGCCCATAGCAGTGGCATAGCATAAAGCTATATTTTTTTCGAATAACTTTACAAACTTATGTGTCTTAACTAAACGACTTATCAGTTCCTTACCTTTGAGAAGCAACATTTAACTTTATTCCAGTTTTAATGAAAAACTATAAAATTGTGATCTAGAAAGTTAGACACATCTTATACAATGTTTATTTAACCGAACTAAAGCGATTTTTAGTTTCAAATAGCATTCATCAAATGATTTTCAAGCATTATTGGCATTTAGTTATATCAAAAAAGACATTGCAAGTCTATTTCTTTTTAATAAAGAAACCAACATCTTCAACCAAAATCAAGGAAAGTCGGAGATCAGTTGATTAGTGACTTCCATGGCCAAGTTACGTTACATTAAGTCGCGGCCGTTAAAATAGGCCCAAAAGATCGGCTACAACTGGCCGGACTAATTGACCATAACCGTTTTGGCGATCGTTAATTCAGCCGACAACTGCACGCGGATCGTTAAAGGCTCCGTTAAATTTCGTTGTGCTCTGTTATGATGTAACAACTCTGATGGCGCGTTCGTTGTTGCGATTCCAATTTTGCCTATTGTTTTTCGTTATGGCCAGTCAATTTTGGGATAAGCGTTCGCGTGCCAAACATTTTGTTATGAGGTTGTATTATATTTTTATTTTTTATTTTTTAGAGCCTTGGGATGATTTGGCTTTTGTCTCAGCTGACGTTAAGGACCATAGCGCTGATATTAAAATCTTTAACTACTAAAGAACCGATTGTTACACTGTCGGAACACAAGTATCCTACCGATATTGCTATCACGATGACAGGTTGAGATGAAATGGTGATAGCTAGAAAGGTGAATTCACAAACTAAACCGTGTACAATGTAAACCCTCCCGCTGGGAATCTCTGGACCGTAGGAGTGGTTAAGGCTATTACATTTTTATATTTATATTTATTTAATTCAATTTACAGTACACTTACAGTATTGCTTACTAAAACGTACACTGTGCAGTTAAGTATAATAATATAAAATAACAAAAAGACCCAATTACAAAAAAGTTTAAACTACCTACTTAAATAAATACTTTCTGCACTCACACAAAACGTAAGACTTTTACGTAAGTACATCGGCCTCCGGGATCTGGTGATGTACATATTTGACAGTGAAAAGAAAGTCTAGATAGTGATACTCAACATAATATTCAAAGTGTAAATCAAAATATATTTTTTCAAGTTAACTTAATGTTTTGTAACATTAGACCGTTCAAGAAACATTTTTTACTTTACCAGGAACCCATTTAGCACGTCTATTAGCTGTGTAAAAAAATGAACGCAAGAAACTGCAAAGCTTAATGTAGAGGGAACATAGACGTGACAGACATTAACAAAAAAAACACTTTAAATGCCCGTTGCAATGTTAATTTCAAACCGAAGCTCAGACAACAAATTTGTGTAGTCACTAAAACTAACTAATCAGGCATACGGTGTGCCTGACAGTAAAAGATTGCCATAGCCTAGTCAGAAAATCAGCCTGAATAGATTTGCAGACGAAAAAACAAGTCATGGCGAAGCGACTGATGAGCGGTTTGAAAAACTATGGCACCGGATAAACATTGCTTTAACATTAGTTCACAACTGAAATACGTGTAGTCTGACCACATGAGTAAATGTGCGTGACTACTCACTGAGGGGTTCATCAGTGAGTGTCACACGCGTTGTTTCGTGTTGTCATCGCTCGTAAAATATTGTAATTATTTGAGGTTTTGTTATGTTTGATTTTTTAGAGTGGTTTACTGTAAAATATGGTTATTTACTCTACAGTATGTACGAACAATGCCAGAAATATAAAAATATTGCTTATTTCACGTAGTTTCGCGAACACTTCTATCTTAAAGCAAACATCATAAATATTGGCACTGAAATCTTAGGACGTGTATAATGACTGTACATTTAGGATATGTTCCGATATACACTACGAGCACTGTAAGGTGTGACGTCAATTTAGTATACTGCGAAGCCGAAACGGAACGCAGTCCAGTATACTGTCATCTATCTTGTCATAAATGCTCTAAGGCTGTCATCCATGTCATCATTTTTGGACGCTGTTGATCACGAGATCAAAGCACTGAGAGCACCTTACCTCGAAAATGCCAGTGCATACAGTACAAAAATGGCGACGATTTATGACGTCATATAGGATACTGCGGCAGTATAGTGTCAGTCCATAACTGACCAAATTTCTCACCAGTAAACCAGTGGACAGTGTTCGCAGTATATATTGGAACATACCCTTGATCTGCTATGTGAATGTTTTCCAATTTAGTATTTAAAAAAGACTTTATGTCAGATTAGAATTTACCTAAATCTAAAAAAAACAAGTTATTGAAAAACAAAAATAATAAAAAGAAAAAATTTAGAGTAAATATTTTGTAAATTTATGAAAAGTAAAATAAAATATTTTGTTTTATTTATCTTATCGTCATGTGACAATCCTACCAAAGTAGTTATGCATTTTGCGCGCTCTATGGAAGCTTGGACTCCTCATGTGGTCCGACTTTTTTGTAAAGAAAAGTAAAGCAAGTTTTTATTTGGAAATAGAGTTTACAATCTTGATACAGTGGCAACAACACAAGGCAGTTAACGATGATTGATTACAAGTTGCATTATATTATAGAACACCGGTAAATAAACAAAATTAAAAATTCATAAAAAAAATGCTCAAATAAAAAACAAAATATGAGGAACGGATGTATATGTCAGCCGACAGATGGAAGCAGTTTTGTTCTAAAATAGTATTTTTCTAAGTAGGTAGGTAGTAACGCCGCAGTGGCCGAGTTGCAAAGCACTCGGTCTCATACTCGGAGGTTCTGCGTTCGATTCCCAAGTCATGCGAAGTGTGCATTTTAAAATGCATGGTCCGAGTTTGTGAACATCTTGAGGTAATATCACCGACCCCCACTAAATACACACTTAACTAACAAATTGCTACATTCAGAAGGTACATATTAAAACAACAGTGACGTCATAGCCCGCTACTTCCATACATCTATGAACGAATCACGAATATATACTAATATTATAAAGAGGATCGTATGTATGTTTGCAATGAATAAACTCAAAAACTACTGGACCGATTTAAAAAAAAAATTATATAATTCTAATGAATGGTACATTAGCGCTGAGTAACATAGGCTATATTTAAACTAGCTGACCGGCGGACTTCACACCGCTTTGACAGTTAACGTTTCCATGACAACAAAACAAACAAATCATTCGTCCGCTTATGAACACCCGCATGGACCCCATGATGGACCCCTATAGCAGAGCCACCTAAGCGTCCAATTGTAAATCTAAACCATTCTCGAATCCACTTGAACACACACAAAAAATATCATCCAAATCGGTCCAGCCGTTTAGAAAGAGTTCAGTAACATACGCACGCACAGAAGATTTTTATATAATATAAAGATATTAATATCGACAATTTAATTTTCCAATACAACATGATTTCATCCGATGACCGGCCTTTGCGAAAGTTGCTTAACCTTAGTAATCGCAGATTCGCGTTAACCACTACGCCATCGAACTCCTCGGATTATGTCTACGGAGACATAAAGTGGAACACGTTAGACGCAATTGACGCAAATCACTTCCTTGATTTAACTTCGACGCCCTCTTTTTCATCACACAAAGTAAGTGAGGGTACTCACGTAATATGATTAAATGGAATTGGCTTTCACAAAAATGAACATTGAATTAATAGGTTGGTTTTGGCAAATAAATTGATTTATTTAGTAGATTTTAAGAATGATTGACTGATAGAGAATGAAATAACGGTAGCTGATGTTCAATATTTGTTAAACCTGAGGATGAGTTACTTACAGCTACTTGAGGAGCTCGATGGCGCAGTGGTTAACGCGTCCGATCTGCGATTGCTGACGTTAAGCAACTTTCGCAAAGGCCGGTCATCAGATGGGTGAACAAAATTTTATCATTTCGAGCTCCTCCGTACTTCGGAAGGCACGTAAAGCCGTTGGTCCCGGCTGCATTAGCAGTCGTTAACAACCACCAAACCCCACTGGGCCCGCGTGGTGGTTTATGGCCCGTTCTCCCTATACATCCATAGGGAAGGCTCGTGCCCCAGTAGTGGGACATAAAATGAGCTAATGATGATGACGATGATGACTGTCACGTAGTAATGCATATCACGATCACAATTGAACGCCTATAAGTATAGAATGTGGCGGTGTCACATAAGAAGTAAGTCGTATTCATGCAGGGCCTCGAAAGATAAAGTGCTTGCATTATAATAAACTACTATATCACTAGGGATACTGTTATCATACGTACAAGTAACTTAGTGTCCGATTTTTTCATGGGAAAGCCTAGAAGGCATACATAGAGATAGATCCCTTTGCCTTGCTTATGTTGGAGAAGAAGATAAAAACAAAAGTATTTGACATTATTAAAATATCAACATCCAATAAACAGTTGTTGTAGATCAGTGCTGGAACACCTTTATTATTACTGCGGCAAAAGCTTAAAAAGCTATATCACCCCATATCGTTGACGTACAATTTCATAAACCAAAAGGGTCCGAACTAAATAACTCGAAACTGTTGATTTAACGAGGGAGCAGACAGTTCAAATTAAAACGTCCTAAGTGGAGTTTAGAACAGCTAGCCATTTGTGGCCGTACCGAACATTACTACTAATGGAGCTTGCAATCTTAATTACAACAGATATATTCAAAACTATTCAGATTATACAAGAACTCATCAGATCATACAGACTATATATACATCACTTAACATCAGGTGAAATTAAGGCAAATTGCTTACCCGTCTATACTAATATTATAAAGAGGAAACCTTTGTATTTTTGTATATATGTTTGTAATGAATAAATTCAAAAACTACTAGACCGATTTTAAAAATTCTTTCACCATTAGAATGTTATATTAGCGTTGAGTAACATAGGCTAAAAAATGTCCACCCGTGCAAAGAAGGGACGGGCCGCTAGTATGATATAAAAAATGTTTACTATCTGAGTAAAAGAAATATCATGGTACACACGCCTGCATACAGACACCATAAACTGTCAAATTTTCTCGATAGACTTTGAACTTTACTTCATGGCATAAGGTTTAAGATTGATTCAGGTAATTTGACAGTTTTGATTGGTTGCAATGTGCACACGTCTACGTACATTCATATACTCGTAAAAAGGCCGTTAGAGCACTTACTCATGTGGTAAGAGTGCGCCGTCCGTAAGTGACAGGTGTCATATATTTTATTTGAAATGTCTTCGTCCATATTTATTTGATGCCGCGCGTATGGGGATTTTACCGTGTTAATTTGAGAAATAATAATTTAAAAAACTGCTCGATAAATCGAAAATTTGAGACGGACGATTTGTAGTTTAGACCATTGGTGATTGTTTAGACAAAATCAGAGGTACAATATAAGATATCAACTAAACGCCGCCACTTGTTTTCATGATTTTTGCCCAAATTTAAATGATATTGTAGAAAAAACTATTACACCCGTATTCACAAACATTATTATGAGGTCTCATAGTGCACGCGGACGCACAGGGTGTCAAAAACGTATTCATTTTGACACCCTGTGCGTCCGCGTGCACTATGAGACCTCATAGTAATGTTTGTGAATACGGGAGTTAGTGTGTTATGAATTTATGGATCGGACTAATTGTAAACACGTTCCCTTTGATACTAAACATATATTATGTTTATTTAATACGATAGTATTTTCAATTATATCAACTTAACCGTGACTGCATATTTGGCATTTTTTGGTCGGCGCACCCTTAATGCATGAGAGCAACGGTCATTTCAGTATACAGCAGCAGGAAAAGAAATAATTTAAATCACGTCTTATGACAAGAGCAGATTCTGAAGAAAGAAAAACCAACCAAAGCTAATAAATAAATAAAAAAAACATAATTTTATTTATACTTATAATTTTGTTAATTTATATACATAACATGATAATCAGCCTACTTCTGGACATAGTCTCCAAAACCATGCCACTGACCCTGATCTTCGACTATTCAAAATTCATCATCATATCATTTTTATGTCCCCATTGCTGGAGCACGAGCCTTCCATAAGGATGGATAGGGAAAACGGGCCATAAACCACCACGCGGGCTCAGTGCGGATTGGTGGTTGTTAACGATTGCTAATGCAGCCGAGACCAACGGTTTTACTTGACTTCTGAAGCACGGAGGAGCTCAAGATGATAAATGTTTGGTCACCCATCCGGTGCCCGGCCTTTGCGAAAGTTGCTTAACCTCAGCACTCGCAGACCGGGTGCGTTAACCACTGTGCCATCGAGCTTCTCAAAATTATAGACACATAATTTCAACTCTACCAAATAATATAGAAAGGTTATTTTAATATGCAAATGCATAGAATCAAACGAATCCCGAAATATAATATTTTTATAACACTTACATTACAAACACTTTACTCCCCACGTGACATAGTGTTGCAATATCGTCACAATTCAAATGAAATTGTGGAAGAGGTGTATTCCACATCACTTACTCCACATTCAATCCAATGGACTATGGATAAATCCATTTGCGGATTTATTTTTGCTGCTCCAACAGAGTGAGGGTTAAACCCTGTTGCTTTGGATGAGTTTTTGAAATACCTATGTGCTTACAAAAATGATGTCCAATATTTTCATCACTCTTCTCAACATTTTACTTTATACATTAAGGCCAGGTTGAAATTATGTTGATGATTTTTTAAAGCGAAACTGCGCTAGGAGGAAATGAGGACTTAGGGTCTGGAAGGATTTTTTCTCTGATATAGCCTTAACTTCTCCCAAAGAACCTTTACCGACTGGTGCTGAACTCCCATGGCAATCTGGAAGACCCTTAACCGTCTGCTGGTCCAGGTCGGTTGCTCCAAGAAGAACCTTTGCGCCTGCGGATTGGATTGTTATTGTGGAGCCACCCCAGAGTCGATGGAACACCAGCTCTCCTGTCCCTTATTCTACTGCCCAACTTTTTGAACTATGTACAATTTGATCGAGGCTGATCAGAGGGCGGTTGACGTGGCAGCGTGTCAGAAAGAATACGATGATGTCCGCCCCAGCGGCCATCAGTCCTGCGAGCAATGTGCTCTGCCCACTGCCACTTGAGCTTAGCAACTCTTCGGGCTATGTAGGTTACCTTTGTTCTTCTGCGGATCTCCTCATTTCTGATTCGATCTCGCAGAGAAACCCCGAGCATATGTATAGGTAGTAGTTATTGAAGTAAAATAAAAAGCTTATTACCCATAACATATAACATACTGGTACGCATTACGGTACGCAGTACGGTATTAATGTAACATTTTATAAGCTCTGAATTCTGTAGGCACCTATGTGAATTGAGTGAATGACATCTGTGTAATCTGTACTACTTTGCTGAGTGAACTATAAAGTGATCGATTGAATTAAGCCATTACTGAATGGTATGAATGTTTTACATTTATTACATTGAAACGAGAATTTGTGAATTTTTTTTTGGCGCAAGAGGTGTGTCAGGACCGTAGCAAGTGGAAGGATGTGGTCTCTGCCTACCCCGTTGGGAAAAAGGCGTGATGGTATGTATGTATGTATGTATGTAACGAGAATTTAAATATATTTGTCGGGTGTTTTTTTTTGTTTTTGACAGCTTTGCGTTAAAACCCGTTAAAATCTTTGTTCAAAATAGAACGCGAAACGTTTAAAAGTGTTTGTAGGTACTCGTAGTACCTTTGTTGCTTCTGTTATCATGTCATGATAAAAAATATTTAAAATAACAGGATCATGATTATCATGATATCGTTATTTTCATCTTTATTTATTTTCTTTAATATATAAATTTACATTTTTAAATATTATTTAAAAACAAAATAAATAAAACATTTTAAAATATTTAAAAAATAGGGGTCCGCCGGCATCGGAACCAGGGTCCAAGCTACCGGTGGTTAGGGCTCCAGGGACAGAAACCTCCTAACAATGCGTGCCGTATCGAGAACTGCCTTCTGAATCAGGCCCTTGATCCAGCCGCCTAACGTGAGCCTCATTAGATGTTGATCGAGGCTCTTGGTTATCAGGCCATTGGCCGTAACAACAATCGGTACGATGACAGCCGAATTATTATCATGATTATCATTATAACTATTTTCAGGATGACGTTTACGTAATAAAGGTAGCAATAAGTGTCATTTAGAATATCAGTTTGTCGAATTCAATAGTAATTATTTAGGCCTATTTATTTTATTTATTGACTAGCCAATAATAAAATTGCAATGTTAAACAGACCCTTTCCCAGAGAGGATTACGTAGCGAACGGTAGCGGCTATCGCATTAGGGTTGAATTTGGTTGTTTGATCATCATCCGACTTATGGCCAACAAAAAAACTAAAGAATAGAACCTATTTGGTAGTTTGTTATACTTTTTTATTGAAATTTTGACAGACTTTTGAAACTGTCAAAGCGGTACGAAGCCCGCCAGGTCCACTAGTAAAATATAAAATACTGTGTTTCTTTTGTAAAAGTGCATAATTAGATATACATAATTAAACAGTGGCTGACTATACGAGTACTCCTGTTATAATTAGTGTAAACAGCAGCTTCACGTTTGTATAGCAAATTGTTCCTTTATTGTGATCCATAGACATCATATTTCTTGTTTAGACCTCGTCATGTTGCCTCATTAGGACCCTTAGATTTTCTACGTGATTAGTTATAATTTGTTTGTTACAACAAAGGTTATAATTTTGGCGAAAACGGAGCGCCCAGGGAAGCTTTGAATAGAATTTGCGAATTTATTGTACCCAGAGTTTCTTGCTACATAATTAAAAGTAATTGAAAAACTACTTCTTTGCCCATTCACAAATTAATGTTTCGCAAATTATTATAAAAATGTTTCAATATTCATTCGGAATCATTATCACTTTATTCGGATAACTTTGCGTATTTTTTTATTTTTCCTGAAGTTTTGAAACCTTACAAAAACATATCTTGTAATTAGAGATAGAAAATCAAATTATGAATGAAGTAATTAAGCATTTTTACGTCACCTAATGAACATCTGACATGTTATGGTTTAGTAAATACGGCATTATAGTTAAAAGTGGCCGTTTTTAGATTACATCTACATTCAAATATTAGTTTGTTGAGCATAATTTGATTTTCTATCTCTAATTACTAGATATGTTTTTTTTTATTGGCGGCGCTAGTGTGCGATGTAAACGCTCTTAAATGATGGTCGAACACTTCGACTACTTGAGGTGGTGGTCATCTGACAACTAATATATCACGTGTATTATACATGATGACATACGGGACTGAGACGTGGTCGCTCACTATGGGCCTTATCAGAAGGCTCAAGGTCACTCAAAGAGCAATGGAGAGGGCGATGCTCGGGGTTTCTCTGCGAGATCGAATCAGAAATGAGGAGATCCGCAGAAGAACAAAGGTAACCGACATAGCCCGAAGAATTGCTAAGCTCAAGTGGCAGTGGGCAGGGCACATTGCTCGCAGGACTGATGGCCGCTGGGGCGGAGCAGTTCTCGAGTGGCGACCGCGTACCGGAAAGCGCAGTGTGGGCAGGCCTCCAACAAGGTGGACCGACGATCTGGTGAAGGTCGCGGGAAGCCGCTGGATGCGAGCAGCACAAAACCGGTCGTTGTGGAGATCCTTGGGGGAGACCTTTGTCCAGCAGTGGACGTCTTTTGGCTGAGATGATGCTGATGATGATACATGGTGAGAGCAATTCTCGCTTGCCTATACGGTTATGTTAATTTTTTTTAAAAATATATATGTATAATATATATTAATTTTATTATTTTAATTTCCTAATGCTGCTTTTTCATCAGGTAGCTCAGCGATGCACAAGGAAAATATCCACCAAAAGTATTACTCCATATTACGTCATAATGGAATGGAAGAGAAAGGAAGCCAACTGGTGGATTTTTTCCGTTTAGTTTCTAGCTCAGGGGAGGTACCACAAGCTCTTATAGCACTATTATTGCAGTTGTGAAAGCGAGACGCGTGTAGCGGCGAATATACTCGCTTCTCTTTTCCACAACTGCAATAATACTGCTATAAGAGCTCATAGTAGGGGCACAGTTCTGATGAAAAAGCAGCCTACCCCTTATTTAGTTTCTGATCCCTGATACTGACTCATTTGAATTGCTAATATATGGATAGGAGGTCGGCTATCATTAAGGGACGAAATCTTTCTAGACATGTTCGCGACGCCAAAAGTCGCATCTAGCCTTATGATACATTATAAAGATACGCACACAAAAAAACCGCAAAATTTTAATTTCGAATGCAGCGGCAACATGGCTGCAGCAATCAAGCTATAACATACATAATTTATTTCAATAAATTGTCAATTAATAATGTAAAAGGAATAGCGCAATTAAAGCAATAAGACCGAAATAAAACAGGCAGTGATTGTAATTTGTTTTTTTTTTTAAAGAACTACATTAATAGTTTGATTTTGCAACTCCTTTCATCGATTACAATAAAAAGACTGGGACTCAAGACGACGGAGGTCAAAAGGATACGATCTTCTTTTATTAGGCGCGTCATCATCATCATCATTGTTCTGGCCTGTGATGAAATCTTATTCTACTTCTCATAACTACTAAAAAAAGTATTAAATGTCTTTATATCAAAGTGAGACATTTCCCTAAATATATGAGTAGAATGTAAAAATTCACGCTCCCACAAGTTCGAGGCCACCAACTTGATACGGAGTAATAACGCAATTGTAAAGTTGTACCCAGTTTACTGTTTATTTGGAGTGAGCGGAGAAGTTCGGCTTCGCGAATACGCCTGCACAACTCCGCGCGAAAGTGTGTGGCAGATTACATTGTTATTACGTTCTGTTTTTAAAAGTTCAAAACCTTTTTGGTACGCATAAATCTGTAGTTTATTTTTTTAATTTGTAAACTAAAGAGAAACATTCTATTTTTAAATCGTAGACTAGGAAAAAAACCGCTCTCACACGAGGCGTCATTGTTAAATCAATATTGTTATTTAATTTAATAGATACAGATAGGTAGGTACTGTAAATCTTATTTATTTATTTAGTTTACTTTATGATTGAATCTTTTTGACTGTACATAAAAAACGCTTTTTATTATTAATTCTGTTCTTTCCTGTAAAATACAAAGTGTCATACTGAAAGATGGCCGACGCTCCATACATTGTCTGCCCCACAAGAAAAAAATCATGCGTCATGATTAAAATTGACAATAGTAATAAATATAGCATGCAACACAATCGAAATTCCTTGTGACAGGTGATCACCAGACGACTAAGACTGACATTGCCGTTTTTATTTGAATTCATCTATACTAATATTATAAAGAGGAGAGCTTTGTATTTTTGTATGTACGAGTATGTTTGCAACGAATAAACTCAAAAACTACTGGTCCTATTTATGTATTCCATCACCATTAAAATGCTATATTAGCGATGAGTAACATAGGCTTTATTAAAAAAAATGCGGTACGAAGTCCGCCGGGTCAGCTAGTATTTTATAAACATAGAAAAGCAGAGGTATTGATCCCATACTGACTTACTTAAAGTAATACGTGATTTGTTTTAAGCAACATTAACTATTAAAGCCTGTCATTTAAGAGAAAACTTATCTTTTTTACCTTTTTTCTTGACTTTCGAAGAATAAAATGTAGTATATTGATTTGTTTTATTTGTTTATTTATTAGGTCTGGCTAAAAAATGCTTGATGTCAGTGCCGTAAAGCCTTTCAAAATGGCAAATATGGTAGTTAAGAAATGATGATAGTTTAATTATAATTTATATATAAAAATAATTTTAAACACCGCTAGATACGAAGTATCTATTTATATATTTTATTTTCTTAAATTAGACTGCATTTTATTGAAATAATGTTATCAGGTCTCCCGCTATTTTAAACTATCTAAACATGAAACGACTTTAGGGCAGATATTGACCATCTCCTTTATCAAGACACATAATGTGTCGGATATTGATCTTCCGTGAAACCGAAAAAGAAAGATCAACAATATAATATAGGCTGTTACTGCTACATTTAACTTAGATTTGTGTCGAGTTATAATAATTGATTAATCACTACAAACATACTTTTTTGTGCACAAAATGTTTCTACATAAAATTGTATTTGGTGTAACTCTAACGAATTTTTTATTCATTCAGTATTTTTAATTTAGAACATAACGCAGCCAACGCCACCTGGCCGACACAAGGGGCGCGAAATGTCGTTAAAATCACTGGCCATTAATAAACTGTCAACAGGCTCGCAGGATAGGCAACGATTTATTACCGGCTAATTTAATTTTGACTAAGGAGTTTGAATTTAGAAAACGCTGAAAAGGTGAAAATAAAATCGTAATTCCAAATTTGACAAATTTAACTCTCTAGGTTTTTACTCATTGTGTATTCAAATTAACCTGTGGTATTGACCACCTATCGTACCGTGGGACAATAAAGAAAGAAAGAAAAAAAAATGGTTTCCACTACAATAAAACATACTTAGTTGACTTCTTGGCGGGAAAGTGAAGAGTCATGTCTTCGGTTTTGTTTTATTTTCGAAAATTGGTGTTATATCGAATATTAATGTGAAATAATGGTGGATTATTAACCGTTAAGTGTTCGTGAGTGTGCATGAGTGTTGGCAAATGAAACAAAACAGTGCAACGTCACTTTTCATATTCTCTCAAGAAGTCCGCCCGAGGACTTAGTAAAGTCCCACATCTTTACTGAGATACTCGCGAGGTTGGGGGTATATCATTTCTCACTTCTCATTTATATTATCATTCATCATCATCGTACAGAAAAGAAATATTGTTTATTTATGTATTACTTGTTAGAAAAATTACTTTGACACTGGCTAAATGTGCTAATCCACGAAGCCATCAACAAAAAAAAAAAAAAAAAACATACTTAGTTAATGAAATACAATTACATAGAAAAACCAAAAGTGCCACTAGCCCGTTTCCGTTTGTAGACGAGCTCGATGGCGCAGATTGCTAAAGTTAAGCAACTTTTGTAAAGGCTGGTCATTGGATGGGTGATCAAAAATGTATCATCTCTAGCTCTTCCATGCTATGACATACAGAAGACATGTAAATTCGTAGGACCCGACTGTATTAGCAGTCCTTCACAACCAATCCACACTGGGCCTGCGTGGAGGTTTAAAACCCGTTCTCTCTATCCATCTTTAAGGAAGGCTTGTGCCCCAGCAGTGGGGACGTAAAATGAACTGGTTTTTGGTGATGATTAATCCATTCGACTACTCACGCTTCAAAATTTTAATATTAATTCCTAGACAAGTCGCAGGCACAGCTAGCGCGATAAATATTAAATTAGCAAAGTTCATTACTCCCTTGAGACATAATTCTAATGCCCCAGTTGAGTTTTAAATAGAAATTTCTGTTAGAAATCGTCATTTAGTACAGTTCTAAACGTGCAATTAGTTAGGAACCGTACGAGTTACGTCGAAGAAAAACGGATAGCATGTGTTTAAGTTTTTATTGCAAATTGTGCCTTTTAAAGGCTGAGTTTTCCATTGTCGGATTAAACTTAGGTATAATATACTTTTATATATTATATATAAACAATTTAACATGTTTCCTGCGAAGCTAAATTTTGACTATTTGAAGAAATATGCGTTATGGGATAGAACAACCCCGCACCTTACCTTTCTGGTGGTGTTCTATGAGATCTTTCGGCCCCATAACATAATTATTTGCTTTGAATGCTTATTTAAAGCCCATTAAACCTATTTCCTAATAAAAATATATACCATTACAAATCAAAAGAATGACAGTATGTAAATTTAGAATCGGCCCGGGTTCTGATCAAAAGAAAGCGAGAAAATGAAGAAAATATTTGTGGGATCAAAAAACCTCTTAATGCACCCAAGGTATAAAAACTCATAATACTAATACATGCTAATAAATACTCATAAAAACTAGGATTGTGAAGACAACTAATCGATAAATAAAAAAGCCGTTTAATTGCAATACGTATGTTTCATTAATTAAAGACATGTGAGCAGTGAAGAAACATTCCAAACACATACTTTTTTCACATTCTTTACAATAAGATAAAATCTTTTTAACTTTTTAGCTGCATCACGGCTCGATCGATTTAGTATTTTTTGCATGGTTTTGTTATCACAACTGTAACATCTTTCTATATCCTCATTAGTGAAAGCAGTGGCTTTGCGACATTTTGCTGCGATGACGAAACGAATAAAAAATACGATAATGCTTCCACTGCACATCCGTCTTGCGTGGGCGTCACGCGACACGCATCACTAGTTCGGATCGATTTGACTGCGTTGTTATGCAAGTACGGTGGGGGGCGGGAACGCCTCACCCGCGCATGAGGCAGAAACACCTCATGTTCGCACAAATAACCTTTAACCGCCTCTGTGGTTCAATGGTTAAGACTACCGGTTTAGACCCAGAGGTCCCGGGTTCGATTCCCAGCGGGGGGTACATGTTTGTGTACTCGGTTTGGTTGGTGGTAGGGCTTGTTTGTCCGCCTGGCTAGCTACCATCATCTTATCTAAATATGTCGCCATAACATCAATGTTTGTAGCATTGTTGTGTTCCGGCAGCTAAAGATAAGATAGCCAGTGCCTCAGTAGTTGAGGAGCCCGGGTAAAGTGCGCTTCCACCAAATGGCCGTAAATATATATTAAAAAAAATATAAAAAAAACCATGTTTGATTTCTATGCGACATGGGGTCTAATTGCCTCATTTATATTTTTCTAGTATTTCATAGACAGTTTTAGTAGGCGAATACAACTGTGTATTTGTCTCCATCGTATACGTAGTACTTTCTTAGATACGAGCTCCGCACTAGAGAGAGAAAGCAACATTTGCATCCCGCATGGAGTCGGAGTACACTTGTGCGGTCTTAAAACCTCATAACGCATTGAACGTGTTAAGATTATGTTATCATGTGCCGGTAAAATATTAAAACGCTTCTGAATAAAAAAAAACAATATTTCATTTTCCATTAAGAATATTCGAAACGCGGGCGTGAAAATAAACATAAATAATAAGTAGGAGCGGGGCGTTATCACTGTGAACTTTAAAAAAAACAACTTTTTAAATATTAATTCTCATAACTTTGACTTCCCCAGATAGCCATTTGAATATTTAGGGCGGCGAATATTTCATGCAACAGTCCGAAGTGACAAAAAATTTGTTAACAAAATATTTCAAGTAACTAATTTAATAAAGAGGAAAACGTTAATGTCATAGCGGCAATGGAAACTCTACAAAGAGGTTTTTTAATGAAGATACATACCAGCTGCTTTGGACAATCGGCGATTTTGGTGCCTTTTTTGAAATGTCTGCACATGAACAATACCTTGTTATATGCCTCTGCGGTCTAGTGGTTAAGACCACCGGTTTAGACCCAGAGGTCCCGGGTTCACTCCCAGCGGGGGTACATGTTTGTGTACTCGGTTTGGTTGGTGGTGGGACTTGTTTGTCCCCCTGGCTAGCTACCACCACCTTATCTAAACATGTCGGCATATCATCACTGTTTGTAGCATTGTTTTGTTTCGGCAGCTAGAGATAAGATAGCCAGTGCCTCACTAGTTGAGGATCCCGGGTGAAGTGCGCTTCCATCATTGGCCTTATCATCACTTACCATCAGGTGAGATCAAGGCACTGTGCTTACCCGTAAAAAAATAAAGAGGTCACTTATATGAATAAAATTTTATATCACAGTATAGCTCTAAACCGAAACTATTCCAAGATATGAGCTATTTTCTACAGGTTTTTTGTCTATGATGTACGATATCTGAATCCGAAGATCCGAAATTATGAGAAATAACGAAAAATACTTTATAGAGTATAGACGCCGATTTTGATACAAATTAAAAATAAAGCAGACTTCTTTGTATGTTAAGATGTATAGGTAAAAGTGTGTTTTTTTTACTCTAATCTTTTGTTAGTGTAAGAACAATTAGAAAGTTTTTTTTTCTTATAAATGTAAAATATATTTAGTGATGAAGAACCAAAATAAATTAACCATACAGTTTCTTAGTAAGATTATGGTTCTCGGTTGCACCACATATTGTGAGGTTTTTGCCGCCTCAGCCCGTAAATTACAGCCCGTCAAAGATAGTGGGGGGCCGCGATTGATGCCTTCACGGCAGCTCCAAAATATCGGCCCACGCGTTAAAGTCTACGAGACAGGTACACAAAAAGATACCTTAAAAATATCAGCCTACGCTTCAAAGTTAACGGGGTAAAAGCACAAAAAATCCTATGATTATTTACATATAATTTTACGCAAATATTGTTGATGACGTGTTGTCGACATTGAATAGGGCTCCTTTGGCTTATAAAGTAAAAATAGATAGTGTTGATTAATTTCGGCGAGATGGACCGAGCCACGATAGCATAGTTGACAGTGCACCTTACCCGGCATGTCATGGGATGCGGGTTCTAATCCCGATCGTGGATTTTTTCAACACTTTGTCTTTTTTTACAAAAAAATCCAGGGTAAAATTTAGGCTAAGTAAATTTTTGTCGTTTTTCGACGCTCTTGTTAAACTTTCTTTTGTTTAATGACACGCTTGCACATAAGACTACTACAAAATGTTAAATTTCCTCAATAGACTTTAAACTTTATGTCTATGGCATATGGTTGAACATTTATTGAAGATTGTCAGTTTTGGATAGGTTCACGTGCAGGCATCTGTACTACCGGACAGTGCTAATTCCAGCGGGTACTCTATTTTTATTTATTGTAATATATATGTGTATATTATATATACTAATTAATTAATGAATTATTTTTTTTTATTATTTTGCTTTGTACTAGTGCACTACTGCCTTTTATTTTCCTTTTAATTGTCCTATACCTCAAAGGTTGTCTGGAAGAGATCGCTTTGAGCGATAAGACCGCCTTTGCCCGCCCTATTATAAAAAATTAGTTGTTTGTTTTTACTTATCTGTGTGTGTGTGTGTGTGTGTGTGTGCAATAAAGAGTTTTATCTATCTATCTATTTTGTTCTTTTAGATTTTACGGTATGAAAAGTAAATAAATTTAATGAGTCAAGGGTAAAATCTAGTAAATAAATAAAGGTAAGTTGGTAATTACAAACCACACAACCTGTGCATTTAAAATACGAACACCCCCTATACCGTAAGCTTCTTTTAAACTTTAAACCTTATAATTTTAAGTTTGGTTAACTTTTTTTTACTTTTTTTTGGTGCCTTATAAGACACCTCTTAACCTCGATCTCACCTGATGGTGAGCGTAGATGAGGTCTACGATGGAGCGAGCTGCCCCAGAAGATGCCTATTAACTCTCGCCTTGAAGGCATTCAGGTTATAAGTTTTTGGGAACACAGACGATGGCAGAGAATCCCACTCCCTGCCAGTGCGCTGTGAAAATGATGGCATATTTTTGTTGACTGTCCAATCTATATATATAAAAATCAATTGCTGTTCGTTTGAGTCGCTAAAACTCGAGAATGGCTGGACCGATTTGCCTAATTTTGATTTTGAAATAATTATGAAAGTTCAGGGAAGGTTTAAACGGTGAGAAACATAAATAATAAGTAACGGAAAACACTAAAGACGACAATTTAATTTTTCAATACAAAACGATTTGTTTGTTTTGTTGTCATGGAAACTGTCAAAGCGGTACGAAGTCCGCCGGGTCGGGTAGTAAACAAATAAATAAACACAACATTTTTCCCGACCTGGAAATTGAATTCAGAACCTCCGATTGTCGGTTCAAGTGCTTTGCTATTCTGCTACTTACCGAGACTTCACATAGCACTAAAAGCACTTAAATCGAAACTTTTAAATATTTAAATACCTAACTCAGATTGTAATAAATAATTGATGTACGTAATGTGCCTCATTTCCATAATGGTTTTAAATCCTGATTGCCGGCATTCACTATTTTTATAAATATTTTTTTTTTTCATTAGTTTTTGAGTTTATTCGTTGCAAATTACAAAATTAAAATCTGAGATTATAATAACATAAAGTAACTAAAACTAATACAAAACTAAAATACGGCGTCAAAAAATTCCTCCGCATCGCAGTCGACTGGTAAAGTACCCAAGAGACTGGCGGCATTTCCACGTTGAATGGCAATGCTTAGTCTCTAGCCAAGGAAAAACCAGCCTTTGGTTCATGGGAAGTGTCAACCAGCCGTTTGGAGATGTCATTAAACAAAACATGAGCATTCGGACCCCACGGCCCGAAGGTTTCAACCCCAAACGGCTCGAAAATATAATTGCCGATAAGGTTATTATACTTTCGCCGCTTGAGGTTTTCTGCAGCCGCAGCAGCAGCACCAGCACAGCACGCAGTGCTAGGAAGATGGGATGGCGCAAGAGTATCAAGTTGCATCCCACACTAAAGGCATACCCAACTTCCAAGGAAATAAAGACATGCCGTCCGGTCTTTTGCCATCGTCGCGTGCCAAGCCAAATAGATTCAAATTGTACAAAATTACGATATAATTGTACGTTTACTACGTTTTATATATACAAAGCTGTATTTGATTTGTAACTCTTTCTTTTTTATCTTACCAAAAAAATTGTTTCAACTTTGCTTTATTATCAGCCTGGCCAGCCAGCCATTACCATAGCCTTTGTTTTATGGCATATGATCAAAGACGTCATATGGCTCAATATTTCTGCGTAAAATTATATGTAAAATAAACGCTAAAGAATCCTCAGGTTTGTTATAGGTGTTCGCGTGTGTACTATTTCGTGGATTGAAATTGTTATTTTCAATATTTAAATTAGAAACTATAATAATAATTTAAAAAACAAAAGTTGGTAAAAATTTCTACAAGCGGGATCTACACATGATATACCAGGTCAGGTGCACTATCAACTATGCCATCGTGGCTCTGTCCAACCCGTGTTCGAATTCTTCTCGTGGAATTCTTTTATAAACACTTGTTTTTCAAATTGCAATTTGTGCGCAACAAAATTTGCGTTAAATTATAAAACACTTCACAATAGGGGGGGAACAAGTCGCATCTTCGACTTACAAGTCGTCGAAACGTTCGCCCGAATCGCGTCAGGTCACCAGTCCGAGTGCCCACATTCAAATACAAAATCAAAAGGCAATCGGTTGAAAGCCATAAACGGCTATTCAGTTCTCGCCAATAGCGAAATAACTTCGATTTCACCGTTCGTTACATCGCTCGCGCGGTCAGCAGAAAAAAATAATATTACCAATTTATTTATAACAGCCGCAGCCTCGAATATCGGCGCGAATTCGGGGCGTGATGTTTGCACCGATCGCGCGATCGTCAGGAACGCATTAATGCGCGCTCTCTAACGACCCGCGCAACAGTTGCGCCCAGCGTAATGGTAATTCTGTGCCTAATACCTTCGCAATACACACTCGATACTAACTGAAACACAATAGAATACAATTGACTGGAATTGAGGGCGATTTTGGAAGTCTGTTTTCTCTGTTTTTTTGCACCGTTTAGATTAATTAATAATAACCTCAAATGTTGAAAAAATTTCCACGAGCAGGATTTGAACCTGCACCCTTCTGACATTCCATCATCATTCGTCATCATCATCATTCATTGTTCGCAAAAAAATTTGCGTTAAAAATTATTTGCCTACTTCTTAACTGATCTTTAGTATTTGTAAAAATATTATGATCGGATGTTAATGACGGTAGTTGTTGACATTGAATGGGCGCCTTTAGCTTTCAAAGTAAATAGTGTTGAATAATTTCGGCGGGCTGGTTAGAACCACGATAGCTCAATTGGAAGAGCACCTGACCCGGAATGTCAGAAGGGTGCAGGTTCAAATCCTGCTCGTGGAAATTTTTTCAACATTTGTGTTTTTGTAATTTGTTCGCAACGAAATTTGCGTTAAAAAATATTTAAACATTTTAATAATAACCTTTTTTAAATTTAATTAGTCTTACCTTGCCTTGTGAAGTGGATTATTTAGAATTCTCAATCATTTAGAGTCCACTCATGAAGAAACTGGCTATGCAACTAAGCTTTGCCATATTTGTTTTGAAGGCATACTTAAATAGCCCGGTGAAGTTAAATATGCAAGGCAATCAGCAACTCTCTCAAAAAAAACGGTGGAAGCTAGTTGCGACTACAATGTTTTCCCACGCTAATCGAAAAGAAGACTTTAAGCCTGAGAACGGTTTATTAAACAACAGTGGTTGAACCTAGGATCTCCGGATATCTAGGCGAGCGATTAGCCACTCCATCACAAAAGAAAAACAAAAGAAAAAGTAAAAAAAATACCCGTGCAAAATGAAGATGTACTTTCACTATATACACAATAACGTTAATTTTCCAACTGGTTTACATTATGAAACGAGCTAGCGGCAATGTTGTTCTCACCTTATACCGCCCGCTTATGATAGCTATCTAGTACATCCAACCAAGGAATAAAAAGGACCTGCGGGAGTCTAGTCAAGCGTTATTCCAAAATAAATTCGAAATTATAAAATAACAGTGCGAAATTAAAGTTGTATACAACGTGTAACAAAAATGTGTGGTAAAAATTAAAGGATCCAAAGTGTATCCTATCTAAAATGAATTGAAAATTCGACTTTCCATACTAACTCGATCAGTGATGGGTCATTTTTATGGAGAGTCAAAATTTTTTTTTCATAATCCATTTTCTGACGTTGGCATAGTATTATATAGACATGTTAACATGAGTACGTTTCGGGAATATATACATATTACCAAACATTCTGTATAAATATTTTATTTATATTTGCATCATAAATTAAAGTTAATAATGTTGTTTTTGTAACAACACATTCAAAAACTTGATCGGATACACTTTCGATCTATTCATTTTTGCCACGCCTTTCTGTTACACATTGTATATACCTCCAATATAACCTTGCAAAATTAAGATGTACTGTCACTATAACCTTGCAGAATAAAGATAAATTTCCAACCGGTTTATAATACAAAATTCGCTTGCTGCAATGTTGTTCTGTTCTCATACTACCCACTTATGATAGCAATGCACTGCCGTTGGCAAGAAACCGCTTACGTTGGCCGTCGGAGCGTATAGCTATCGTGACGCCACTTATCCCGTGTTGTTTCTGTGTGAAACTGGCACTCTGTGAATATAATCACATAGTATCGAACGCTTTAAGTATAAATTACCATTGATAAAAATTTTTAGTTAAAAAATAATAATAAAAATAAGTGTCTTTTTTTTAATTCAACTTCATTGAATCGCATCTTTTATCAAAATTTTGAACGGCTTCATTAATGTAGTTTATGCTTTCCAATAACATACGGGCTCCTCCTTAAGTTACTTTTCAAATAGTCTTTTTTCGGATTGTGTAATCATAACTTTCTTCTTCATTTTTTTTAAAGACTTACAAGTATATGTTGTTTTTATTATTTTAAATTTAGGCATTCACAATGCTTCATAGTAACAAGATAAAGTTTTAAGAAATTGTGTAAGTATATCTTGATCAAGGATTCTTTTATAGTTGAATAGAGAATGACATAAACGTATCATCATCACCTCAGCCAAATAAGGTGGAGACACAACGACCGGTTTTGTACGCTCGCAACCATCAGCTAAACGTATAAATAGAGTAAAATATGTATATATTTTTATCTTGTAGAAATAGTGACTGGTTGACTGACATGGGCGTTGCCTAGATTTGACAAACATTTGGATGTCGTCCAAATTGTAAATCAATGCAAAAGATAACAATAAGAGATAGATAAGGGTGACGATTCGCTGTACAGACGATAATAATATAGGGTAATGTCACCAGTTCTTGACAGGGACCTATGTTCGACACTTTTTCCTTTTGATAATTAGGAATAGAGGTCAGCAACTGAGTTTTGACTTTAGCAACAGAATACAGACCTCGGTGAGGAGCTCGATGACGCATTGGTTAACGCGTCCGGTCTGTGAGTGCTGAGGTTAAGCAACTTTCGCAAAGGCCGGTAATCGGATGGGTGACCAAAAATATATCATCTTAAGCTACTCCGTGCTTCGAAAGGCACGTAAGCTCGGTCCCGGCTGCATTAGCAGTCGTTAACAACTATCAAACCACACTGGGCCCATGCGGTTGTTTACGGCCCGTTCTCAGTATCCATTCATAGAAAAGGCTCTTGCCCCAGCAGTGGGGACATAAAATGACCTGATGATGAATACAGGCACTTCCTTCCTATAGCTAACATCCAGTAAAAATTCAATGAAATTCTTTGTAATATTTTGGCGACGAAAACTTGATTCGAATATTGGTTTACTGTGATGAACATTAGAACCATTACGATATTATTATTAATATGTATTTTTTATATTGTTATCACGGCTAATGACTCTATTCCACATGTTGGAGGTGCGACAAATAAACATATTTTTATGGCAATCAACAAAGTGCGGAAACAGATATAGCTTAGAAGTTAGGAGTTTTTTCCCTATAAATAACTTTCTAGGAGTGACTCTAATAACTATAAGATTTTGCTAAGAAATGAATTGGCAGCTCCGCAATGTTAACTGATGTAAAACTTGTTAATAACCTATGGCATTTTTTTCTAAATTACCTTTTCATGATAAAATAAGTTACTTACTGCAAAAAAAGACAAAAGGCTCTTACAGAGATCGTTAGTAGGTATTTCGCAGCGGTATCAAATACCGTTTACGCCTACAAGTCAGAAGCAATGACGTCACAGATTGTTCGTATCACTCTGTTCCGAGTAAAAAGTCGTGTTGCCACCATTCCGGCTGTATCGGAGCACATTACGCGGTAATAGCCGACTCCTCACCTGATTGCTGCGCCAGTACTTAGCTACAAACGTTGGCCCCTTATTCTCAAACACTTTTGGATAGAACAGCTTTCGATTTTGTTTTAAAAAGAGTTTGCTATTGGTCTAAGATGGCCTACAGATTACATCGTCATCGTTTTTTTTGGAGTGACGGTGAGGAGTGACCCTTATAGGTTCCCTCAAGCCATGTAAACAAAACACCGTCCGAAGGTTTCTAGAGACAATCGCATCACGCAAGCATGTCCCCGTTACCTACTAGATTCTCCGAGGGATTTGGATCGGAGCAAAAGCGAAACACTCCGTGTACGTGAGAGCTCGAGCGTCGGTGACCTTGAGCGTAACGTGTAAATACTAGGGTTGATATAGTTAGTCCGTGCGTGCGGTGCGCAATACAGAGTCACACACAGACACTCGCTCGCTCGACTCGGCCCAGCCAAGGCGGTCACCAGACCGCCATTTCACGCCCCGCGCACCGCGCAAGGCCCCCTCGCCGATCCAGACACCCACACATAGCTGCGAACGATTTTACGAGCACACATGCTTAAGTGTCGCCTCTTTTCGCGGTAGTGTATATATTCTTTGCCGAGGGTGCATCTAAAGGCTAGGAACTCTCCTCGACCTAGACCAGGTCGTGGGGGTGGGGAGAAGCTCCCAGATACCTGTTGGTATAGAGCGCGTCTTCGTACTAATATTTCTAAAAATACTAGCTGCCCGGAGATACTTCGTTCTGTCAAAAGGATTTTTTCTCTTTATTAAAACTTTCCGTGTGCTTTAAGGAACATACTAAAAAAAATATGGTCGAGCCGTTCTCGAGTTTTGCGCTAAGCAACATTCATTTTTATATAGATGGAACTAGGCACTCTTGATTGCTGCGGCAGTACTTAGCTATATACAAACGTTGGCCCCTATTTTCAAAAACTTTTTGATAGAATAGCCTTCGAGTTGTTATTGTTTACTGGGAAACGAATTTACGTTTCATTTGACCAAACCTGGAATTGTATATCATTGAAGCAGTGCCTTCTAGTGACAAACAAAGAGAACTCATCACCAGGTAATTTTATATTGTTTTCTAAAGTTTACGCGAAAACTACACATTGAAATAAAACAAGTTTCACGGATCTACTCGCGTTTATTTTACATATTACTTTTTAATGTTTATCCTGACGTTTCGAACTCTTTGCAGGTTCCGTGGCAGTAACGTGTAAGATAAACAAGAGTAGATCCGTAAAAGTTGTTTCATTTCAAAGGTAATTTTATGTCCCCAGTGTTGGGGAACAAGCCTTCCCTTTGGATGAATATGAAGAACGGATCTTAAACCACCACGGGGCTCAGTGCGGATTCATGTATGTTAAAGACTGCTAATGCAGCTGGGACCAACGGCTTTACGAGCCTAGCGAAGCACAAAGGAGCTCGAGGTGATACATTTTGGTCACCTATCCGATGAGCTGCATTTGCGAAAGTTGCTTAAATTCAGCAATCGTAACCCACTTACTTATCAACAAATACCTTAGAGCATTAAACTGCTCTAAGACAAATACCCTCAGCATACTGTAAGCGCTGTTGCGTAAGGGAGTCAGCATTAGATGTTATACCGTTTCCTCACTATCGCGAACATATTTGTGATAGAACTAATACAACATGCTTCATCCCTTTCTTATGGGTGTCAAACCACAACTGAGGGACTGAGAAAGAATATCTGTGTCCACACCGTACCTAGTACGTCACTGTCACATATATTATGCATTGAAAAAGAACAATATCGTTTTCGATGAAAATATAATTTATAATGGTGCCCCAATTTAAGAATTAAATTTTGATATCGGCCTTTGTAAAATAAAGCTATACGTTACCGCTATGAATAAATAATAACCTTTATTCAAAGCCGTACAAGTAAGTTGACGAATTTAAATATAACTACATTTGAGGGCTGACGTCGCACTATGGGGCCAAACGGTATTTTCCGTCTCAAAAATGGTTTTAACAAATATCGTAATTCCAAAGCCTTTTTCATGGTGTCATATTCTCTGGTAAAAGAACAATCAGTAACAATAGCTAAAAATTTTTTTCTTTAACTTTTAAGTATTTAAAATTAATCGCAAACATTACACTTCGATATTTTCATACCATCAAATTGCCCATTATAAAAGTTTGACTAACGTTACTTCTATGTTTTGCAATGGAAGTATATTAATGTTAAATACTGTTAGATTGCTTAGAATCTCTAGTTTAAAAGTACGTTACGTTTTTATCAATAATATTTTTGTGTAATTTTTTATACATTTTTAAGCAACATCAGGGTTTTTTTTCATTTTCTTATATTTCGATTGGAGGTTTCGTTGTTGCCTACAGCTGCCTATGTCGAGTTAATCATTTTTTTCGATTCCTTAATTATTTAGTAAAACGAGGAAATAAAAAAAACTTGCGTCATTACTGCGCCATTTTGATATAGAAGCAGAAATGTCAATTAATAGAAATAAATAAATTTTCAAAAAGAATTAATTGTTCATTTATTCATGTCATTTGCATTGCAGATATAAAATATTTAAGCACAAATTAGTATATTTTAAAATATATCTTCCCATGACTTTTTTTGCGGTTGATAAAAATATCAATAAATTAATACTTTTTATCTGTTGCGGTTATTACTATCAGTATTGGTTAACTTATTTCTGTGAGAACTGTTTTAATTCGTTGTCTTATGATTTTGCACAGAGTACTAAAACTAAGGTCCTATAAATACCAGTGTTTTCGGTGTTTTCATAAATGTGTTCGATACTTCCTTTAAGGAACAGTTTGTTAACAGAAAAAAATAACAAAAATGAGTGAATTCGTTTGTGTTCGGCGCGATCATCGATTTGTAACCAGAAATGGGCGAAAGCTCAAAGAAAACAAGACCGCTTTAAAAGTCAAAACGCAAATTGGCTAAATGGTGAGTTTAGAGTACCTACCATTAAACCCTTGTTAAAAATATGGAACTAGTCCAGGAGTATGGAATGGGGCATGTGCATAACGCTTATGTACAAGGGTTACGATCCCTGGGTAAAAATTACGAGGCTTCAATTGTGAGTATTATGAGAAATACAGTAAAAGAGTATTGATACATGGAGCAAAAATAATAGAACATTTTGCAGTTTTGCCCCTAGGTCAATTATCTGAAGATGCTCAAGAAGCAAGGAACAAGGATTATAAAAAGTATATGATGCAACCTGCATCACGCTCGGAAGTGTTCCCGGTCGGCTACAAATGAAGACGTGATGCACATTTTGTTATATACATCTGATCCTTTTATATCGAGCATAAATAGACCTAGTTTTATAATGGCAAAAGAATTATTTGACGAAGCCAAAGAGTTGTTAATAATGACAAGTAATGAGTAGGATAGGTATTGTAATTTATGAAAAATATACTTAATTTTTATTTTATGTCATGTAACTAGTTATAGTATTATTTATAATTCAAAAGTAAACTTAATCTAAGAAAAAAGAGTTATTTTAAATATTCATCTTACTATTTTTGTATGAAAAAATATGTAATTTTATTTTTAACAAGCTATCACAAAATAAATATTTATTGAACAATGATGATGTTTTATTTTTCTATTAGCATACATATTCAGGAATACGTGTACAAAATTTCAATCCAAAATGTCAAGAAACAAAAAAGTTATAGATTTTTGAGACACTTAAGACCGTTTGGCCCCATAGTGCGTCGCAGTGATTAGCGCCCACCTCGAACAAATTTACTTAGAAAGCCTCAAGAAATTAAATCTTTACATTATATAGGTACATAAGTAAATGTGTAAATGTGAGTCTGTACGAATGTGTGCGTATACGTTCAAGTGCGTACGTGTGTTTCTGTGTCTGCTTTACAAAGAGATAAATTGTGTTAATTATACACGACTCATGCATCGTCCTAGGGGGGTGTAAATCGAGTTATTTTAGTACAACATAAGCAAAATTGTAGGTGTCCATTCGGCTTAGCCTTAACGCAACTCCAAAAACACGTTATTTCTTTTTTAAATGTTATTCAGCTTCTGAAGCTTATTAATGCTTGCACATGTGAAAAAAGTTAGCGACTGAAATTAGTATTAGACGGTCTATATCCAGTCTATAACGACTCGGTTGCCGAGCGGCAGAGCGGTCAACCCGATCATCATCATCATCATCATCATCTCAGCCTAAAGACGTCCACTGCTGGACAAAGGCCTCCCCCAAGGATCTCCACAACGACCGGTTTTGTGCTGCTCGCATCCAGCAGCTTCCCGCGACCTTCACCAGATCGTCGGTCCACCTTGTTGGAGGCCTGCCCACACTGCGTTTTCCGGTACGCGGTACCACTCAAGGACTTTTCCGCTCCAGCGGCCATCAGTCCTGCGAGCAATATGCCCTGCCCACTGCCACTTGAGCTTAGCAACTCTTCGGGTTATGTCGGTTACCTTTGCTCTTCTGCGGATCTCCTCATTTCTGATTCGATCTCGCAGAGAAACCCCGAGCATAGCCCTCTCCATTGCTCTTTGACTGACCTTGATCATTTTATGAGACCCAATAACCGAAGGTAAGTAAGTAGGTAAATCAAGTCATCGCTACAATTGATGGGTAATGGCTTAATCATCACGCTTGCCAAATGCGGGTTGGTGATCACAAATCCGGGTTATGCATTGAAAAATCCGAAACACATTTTACCCGACTTGGGAATTGAACCTCGGATCTTGGATATCGGGCCGAGCACTATGCCACTGTGATACCGATACGAAAACTAGAACACATTAAAAACTTTACACAGTACTCATATTAATTTGAATCTGAATAAAACGTATTAAACGTTATTTTGTCCCTAAGTTCTATTGTTATCAAACGTCCAAAATAGTATCAGGTTTTGAAGACCGTGATAGTATGATCAGTCGCCTTATTTATGTCATTTCCCTGTCAAATGTTTAATGTAGAATCTTGATACTCGTAAATGTTGTATCTCAATTAAAAACAAAACGTATGTAATTTATTTTATATTGTTTTCTAAAGTTTATGCGGACACTACACATTTAAATAAAACAACTTTTACCCCTCCCTCTATGTGACCACGGACCCTGCAAAGGGTTCCAAACGTCAGAATAAAATAATCTAAATCAATGTGTAAAATAAATTATTTTTTTACACAATGTTTAATGTATGAGATAAAGTTGTTATGAATTTTGTATATTGTAACACAAAGGAATGAAAAAAAGACCTTACCAAGTTTCTTGAGGCTTCTTCTCGATATAAGGTATCACATTCTTTCTTCATATTTGTTTTTCATTATATTTAAAGTTTCAATACAACGACACGATTGATATATTTAATTGCTGATAGCAACTACTGTCATCATCGAAAACATTTTACGCAATAAAAGAAACACATTTCCTATAAAATTCTTAATGGTGAAATATCTACCAATTGGTGTTCTTATTGGTATTCTGTCGTCGTACGCGAGAACAAGCGAGGCTTTCAACACGACATCGATAGAAACACGTGTACAGTCGCGGTCGTAACGGTGCACCATTTTGTACCGTGACTGTACAGGTGGAGATTGCGTTGTATTGTGATGTTTACCGCTACAGAATAAGGTTCCAAATTTTTATACGTGAAAAATAAGGTAATCTCTTGCGAATTATGTTGTTAATCGACTTCCAAAGAAGGTTGAAGGAGGGAAGGGTGGGGTAGGGGTTTATTTGTTTCCTTATTTGAATAAAAATCACTTAAATATGATACATACCCTAACTAATCTATTGTTAATGGTGTAGGTGACACAATTACATCTAATTGTAAGGTTAGATTGGCTTATAACATATAGATGTCTTCATTGTTTCTTAAGCAAAATTTTATCAATCAAAAAATCATTTACTAAATTCACTTACTTGAAAATTACAACTTACGTAAAAATCGAGCGTCAAACCACAATATAAAGAGACCCAGAAGGTAGGCTTAATACATACCAATTTCAACCGCCTCTGTGGTCTAGTGGTTAAGACCACCGGTTTAGACCCAGAGGTCCCGGGTTCGATTCCAAACATGTACCCTCCGTACATGTTTGGTTGTATAACTTGTTTGTCCGCCTGGCTAGCTACCATCATCTTTCTAAATATGTCGCCATAACTTGTAGCATTGTTGTGTTCCGGCAGCTAGAGATAAGATAGCCAATGCATCACTAGTTGAGGATCCCGGTTGAAGTGCGCTTCCCCTAATTGGCTTTATCATCATTTAACATCAGGTGAGATCAAGGCACTGTGCTTACCCGTAAATATAAAAAATACCGCGCTCGAGCAACGAACTTACAAAACTTCACCAAACAAAGGAAAAAGCCATCACAATAACATATTTTTTAAAGAAATTACATAATGATTGAGGAGCTCGATGGCGCGAGGAGCTCGATGATGCAGTGGATAACGCGCCCGGTCTTCAAGTGCTGAGGTTAAGCAACTTTCGCAAAGGCCGGTCTTCGGATGGGTGACCAAAAATGTATCATCTCGAGCTCCTCTGTGCTTCGGAAAGCACGTAAAGCCGTTGGTACCGGCTGCATTAGCAGTCGTTAATCCGCACTGGGCCCGTGTGGTGGTTTATGGCCCGGTCCCCCTATCCATCCATAGGGAAGGCTCGTGCCCCAGCAGTGGGGTTATAAAATGAACTGATGATGATAATGACATATTTATTTGTGGAGTTGACTAAGTGAAAAGTCTTAACAATTCCATTTAAACAATTCGTTGTTAACATGACGGTTGCTGACAGGAAAGGTTTTACTCGTACTACTAATTTAGAAGTTGATTAATCGTTATTCCGCAATCGTTGGGGAAAGTTTGGCTTTTAGTGATTTCAACTCACGCAAAAGTGCTTATTAATAGCGGCATCTAAACAAACTGTTCATTAGGTATATATAAACGGTGGCAATGTGAAACTTGGCAAATTATTTGATTGCGTTGTGTACAATGTGTAAATACGGTTTTTGGTGTTTAGAGTAATCAGAGGATCATCACTGCCACCTCATATACTTCCCCACTGCTGGGGCACGATGGGGCACTTCCCTATGGCTGGATAGGGGAACGGGTCATAAACCACCACACGGACCCAGCGCGGGTTGACTCAATCAGAGGATTAGTATGGAACGAGATATATTTTATCTATTCATTTGTTCTACGATAGCTAACAGCTTACAAATTGAAAAATAACAACAAAAATTATAAATATAAGCTATTGATAAGTTACGACATTTAGGCTATCTACTTTGAGTAACAGTAAAACTAAACTTAAAGCTCTTACGAGAAACTGCTCTGTCTATAGTTGGTGTATATATTATGAATTTATAAATATGAATTGTTACGGCGGCGTGCTCGCGCAGGTGTTTTTAAAGAAATTTTGCTCAGCAAATCAAGACAATATACAAAGGACAGATGTAGACAGAGGATCAGTCAGTCAGCGCTTCAGAAAGCATGCAGCTACACGACATTGTCACTGAAGAAAATTTTGTTATGCGAGCTTGGCTTGTTACTTGTTAATAAATGTAACTTCAAATATATCGGTTAATTAACCAGACCATCAGTACCTAATCTTCATTCTTCAAGTTCGTGTTTCTTCTTTCCTATATTTTACATGAGTTAAAAAATTTGGTTCCATTCCCATTTCAAGTAGACCACGAACCCCGTAAAGGCTCGAAACGTCAGGATTTAACTATATATTATATACGAATATAGGATATAACTAAATATTATATAGGTAGATATAGCTGTATATTACAATAAGTAGGTTTGAATATTTTTGTATGTAATGTTCGTGCAAACTTTAAGACACAATGAATAGAAAATATTCTAAACAAAGTAACGTACCTATATTTTATGAGCAGTAGAATGTCTACCTACTTACGAAATGGGAAAAAACGCTAAGACACGGCAGAGATAAGGGGATCAAAAAGGGCCGCCAACAATTTTGTTTTGAATAAAACGGCTCTTGGGTCCTAAACGGATTTACTGTAAATGTGATAAAAACGGATATAAGGGCTCACGGTTATAAATTGTCGTAGCATGACGGACGTTTTAGTGAAGCGGCTAAAGGTACTAACGTCAGAAAACTAAAGGTCCTGAGTTCGAATCCAGCTAGGGTTGTTTGTGCGATGGACCATAAATAAATTAACGCTTGCAAAATTTCGTCTTACTTCAGGTGGAATTTGAACCCACGTTCTTTCGCTGTTAAAGCGACATCAGCTCTTTCAATTATACTACCGATACATTTATGCTTGTTTCATCAATGTTTTTGTATAAAAAGTCTTATGTAAAGCAGTATTTTTAGCAGGTTGAATTTTCAGTTTTATTTACAAATCTATATATTAATACGTGAAGCAAAAACTAGGTATGTACCCGTTTTTAAGAAAATTGCGCGGACGGAGGAGTATGAAATTTCGCACACTCATTGTTTATATAGATAAGGTTATCCGAATGTTAATATATTATTTATGTTATAAATTATGCATAAAATTACATTAAATCAACAAAAACAACATTACACACACTACCATGTATTTGACACACACGTATTGTTCGTCTTTGCGGCCGACATCTGTCAATGCCAATCCAAAATCACATTCTATCTTTTCAATTTTTCACTGCTTAGGATACAATCCGTGCAGCCTTAATGAAATTACGGTCGAATTTCGACCACTGGGCGACCACTAGTACGTATACTAATAATGTGAATGCGAAATTTGTCAAAGACATTTATATTTCCTTCCTACTAGAATCCTACAGCTACCTACAATATTAGTAGCATTCTTGTGTTCCGACAGTCTGAGATACGATAGACAGTTCCGTACTAATTGAGAATCTCCTCGGTAAAGCGCGCTTCCAATTTCAACCTTATTATCACTTAACACCACACACAGTGGAAATGAAGGGTAAGTGATTATTTGTAGAGGAATCAAAAAATATAATGAGCTTTGAGGCACCAGTGTTCGAAACTTTAAGCCGACATAGTTTTCGACATAGTTTTCGACATAGTTTCGACATAATTTTTTTTTCATCAAAAAATAACATACTTATTTTCATTTAAATTATACCAAATGGCAGCTAGGTATAGAGTTGCCAGATGACCGGGACTCACAGGGATTGTCACGGAATCCTCAAAAACGTCCCGGAAAAGCATAATTGCATATAAAATACCACCAAGTCGCAGCAAAACTCTCGGCGTCCGTTCCGAATTTATTTAAATGTTAAGTGGACCAGACGGCCAAAAAATGATTACCGATTCCAGAACCAATGGTAAATATTATAATTAAGCAGGTAAATAAAGCTATGCTATCTTTTTTTTTTTAATTAATTTAATAATATTACAATGAGTTTAAACTATAAAGCAAGCCATAAAGCACGGAGGTTTGTCCGGTATGCTACAAAATAGGTTAAACTGATCATCTACACATAACATCAACAAAGTGCAAAGACAATAAAAGTAAACATAGGTTAGGTAGGTACTTTAAATTATCGCACTTGACATTAACTAAAATGCGATACAAATGAATCGCGTCAGCAGGCCACCTGCACTACGTGAGAAAGAGATACATGCTAGCTAGAATGTTCGCTATAGCTAGGTATACCATGCTAATAGTGAAGTCTACAGTATTAGTTTTGTTTTTTGTCCAGGAATTCACTTCAGCAAATCTAGCAACCCCTAGCTAGGAATCAGGTATACTGTTTTGTTGTTAAAAACTTAAATCCCTATTTTAGATGATTAAAGGGAAAAAAATGGCGATTACCTCCGACTACCTTTGACGACCTCCATAGCCAAATGTGTCCCCACTGCTGGGGCACGAGCCTTCCCTATGGATGGATAGGGAGAACGGGCCATAAACCACCACGCAGCCCAGTGCGGATTGGTGGTTGTTAACGACTGCTAATACAGCCGGAACCAACCGCTTAACGTGCCTTCTGAAGCACGGAGGCGCTAGAGATGATAATTTTTTGGTCACCCATCCGAAGACCAGCCTTTGAGAAAGTTGCTTAACTTCAGCAATCACAAACCGAGCGCGTTAACCACTGCGCCATCGAGCTCCTCGATTTCAATAATACGAGTGCTTTAGCTACTGCTTGGGATCAGAACGAAGTATGTGATGTTGCCTAATCACTGGTTTCTGTCAAACACTTGTGCCATATGATCTTATTATCTTTTGATCAAGCGACGATTACTTATTATATGATGGGTATGTACTTATTTTGTTATAGCAACAGGAAAAATGGGAGATATCGGATAGTTATCACAAAAAATCCCAAAAATAATCTCTTTGCGTACCACTGGTTTGTGTACCGTAATGTTTTTCATAAAGCCTAACGAAATTAAAATAAAACACCCTAAAGAAAATTAAGTTTGAACAAGACTTATCCATCACCGTGTTTGCTGTAATAGTATTATTTTTAAAGTACCGGAGGCCCATCTCTCACCTCTCCCCCCTCCCAATTCCTACTCCCTCCTCAAGATCCAACTCCTTCCTCAAAGCCGGCAACGCATCTGCGATTACTTTGGTTATGGGCGGCGGTGATTACTTTCCATCAAGTGACCCGCCTGCTCGTTTGCCTCATTTTAATATAATATTTGAAAAAAATCTCATTATCTGAGCTAACCTTTAATACAGATTTGTAAAAATATTTTTATATCTATTTTTCCTTTATCTAAAAACATTTATTAATGAACTAGTGGACCCGGCGGAAATCGTACCGATTTGACAGTTTCCATTCATTCCTGTGGGAATATCGGGATAAAAACTATCCTATGTGTTAATCCAGGTTATAAACTATCTGTATGTCGAATTTCATCCAAATTCATCTGTTGCAGCGTAAAGAAGCAACAAATATACTTACAAATTTTCGATTTTGTAATATTAGTGTGATTAGTACTGACGGGATTTATATTAAATTTCTATATTATTTAACATTATTGACGAAAGTAGGTAGTCGCAACATGGACACCATGCATCAGCACTAGCAAATTTTAAGTCCCTACTGCTTGGGCACGAGCCTTTCCCATAGGTGGAATCACCACCCTAGTGCGGCGCAGTGGTTGGCAACGACTGGTAATGCAGCCGAGGCTTTACGTGCCTTCGGAAGCATGATACAACTCGAGATGCTAAATGTATGGTCACCTAGTTGATTTACTTCAGCATTCGCAAATCAAGCGCGTTAACCACTGCGTCATCGATCTGCATTATTCAAAATGAACTTTTACAATTGTTTTATGAACGTCAAAGCCATGACTTCGTAAACCCTACGGTGGAGACTTTGTACCTAGAAGAAGCCGCAAGAAACTCGGCAAGGCCTGTTTCTTTCTCCTGTATATATCATCGAACATTCACTTACTAAATACAACTAGTATTAGTAGTTTGAAAGCAAATAAACGCATTTATTGTTTTTATCTCCTTTATTTATTTTCTTTCTTAAAATCGGATTTTTACAATATTTATTATTTATTTATTATTATTATTATCTCCTTTATTTTTTTCTTTCTTAAAACTAGATTTTTATAATATTTTATTATAAAAACAATAAAAAATAAAAACCTAATCTTAGAGTACCACCAGCAGCGGGGCAGGGCCCAAGCTACCAGTGGTCAAGGCTGCAGAGTGAGGAACCTCCTGACAATACGTGCCGTGTCAAGCAGTACTGTTTTGAATCTGACCCTTGATCCAACCATCAAGCGAGAGCCACTTATTATTATTATTACTTTTGATAAAACGTTAAAAGTTTTTGTCAATCGTCGCAAAGTATACACACCAAGTAATTAATCTAGTTTCATTAATATTGGTATTGTGTTTGGATCAACGACTTTTACTGCTGCTTATACCATGTTTACTTCGGTTGAGTAATCAAGCTTTAATGATATCTAAACTAAGCGTAGTGATTTAGTTCTCTTTCTATTTCAAGTTGTTGACTCGACTGATATGATGTGAGTATATTCCCTTTGATGTACAACGGCAACGTAGTGATTCTATTTAGCAATTTGAATTTGACATGATGTCAATTTCTGTGATTGCCAAACTATTTAATAGCTTTTTCAACTAGTTATTATTGAATGAAACGAGATGGCAGATGCACTTGCCAGGGAGAGCTCAGAGACCCAGCTTATTGGTCCTGAGCCGTTCGTGGCACTTGCACCAAGTACCATCAACAAGGCCTTAAAAGATTACATCAAAAATAGGCACGGCATCGAATGGAAGGAGCAGCCGGGTATGTAACACTCCAAATCCTTCCTAGTTGAAAACGCCTTAGGACGGAGCAAATTCATATGAATTTGCTCCGTCATTCTTCAGTAGAAGGCAGGCCCGATTTACCATCGGTGCCTTGACAGGGCACTATGCCACAAAACAAATGCTCCACAGATTGCATCTATCAACAAATAGCTTGTGTAGGGCATGTGGAGAGGAAACAGATTCAATGCAGTACCTACTGTGTAACTGCGACTCTCTGGCTAGGAAAAGAATGGGACTCCTAGGGTCGGCTTATCCGAAACCGGGGGACTTCAGGCTCTTCGCTCTTAAGGACGTGGCCAAACTTATGGCATCTATCTTTACAGAGGAAGAAGAGTGAAAGGACGGGGTTGCACAAAAAGATCCCGATGGGTCGAAGTGTCACTGCAAGAGGGAAACTTCAGCAGGCCCCACTAAGATAAGATTCAATGAAAACCTATCACATTTACTATTATTAATATGTGGTAAAATTATCAAAGCATTTGTCATGTCAATTCAAACACCTCTTAATATAATCACTACGCTATATGTAACGTTGAACGTATTTTATACATCAAAGTGATATTCATAAATCGATCATACGGTAGCTATTTAATTTCAAAGCCATGTGACCTTTATGACTAAGCTAAAAATATTCCATATGAAAAGAAGAGATCAAATTACAAAAATATTTGGTTAGCATTGTAATACAGAACCCCGAAATAATTCCATCCCACAATGTCATAAGCAGATCAAAGCAAACAATACTGCTAAAACACTTCTTCTATTCTATTATTTCTTTAGTCCGTTTTAAATGGAAGAAAAAATTAAAAGATAAGGCCCCATTGTTGGAAACAGATTCGTTTGTTTAAGTAAAGAGAAATAAAAGACATTGAAATCTGTTGATTCCATTACGAAACAATTGAAAGTCTTTTATTATATCTGAGTATTTGGATTAGAACCTTTTTAGTGTGGCATAATAAATTTGTTAGAAGAGCTTGGCTTTTCACTATTTGATACCTACCAGTTTTTAATATTTTAGTAAATGATAAAGGAGTGCCAAGAGCGAAATATTTCATACTATCTGACCCGGGGGATTTCGTACCGCTTTGACAGTTTCTATCATTGAGTTAAATATATATCAAAGGTTTCCATGACAACAAAACAAACAAATCATTTTGTATTGGAAAATTAAATTATCGTTTTCAGTATTTTTTATATTATTTAGTATTTTATATATATATCTATATATATATAATACAGCCTATGTTACTCAGTGCTAATGTATCATTCTAATGGTAAAAGAATTTTTTGAATCGGTCCAGTAGTTTTTGAGTTTATTCGTTGTTTAATAGTATAGATAAGAATAAGATGATGATGAATGAGTTTATTGTTTTTATTGAGTTGTTTGGAAATCAGTGTCTCGCAAGCACATGTATAATCAGTTGCCTTTATTGAGAGATAATGTCAATAACTCAGACATTTTTCAATATTCTGACGCTATGAAAGAAAGAGAGTGAAGATAAGCTCTGCTTTGTTTCTTGCTGATTCTTCTCAAAACAAGGTATCTCGCAGTAACTTTGGCGGAGAGACTATATTTTTTTTACATTTTTGATTAGTAAATAGTTGGAACTGTATGTAAGCTTTGCACTGCCCGTGAGGTCAAAAAGAGTTACAATTTAAAAAAAAAGACAAAGTGTTGAAAAAAAGTTAATTGTTGAGTTGAATTGAGCCACGAAAGCATAGTTGGCAGTGCACCTGACGGCATGTCATGGGGTACGGGTTCGAATCCCGCTCATGAAATTTTTTCAACACTTAGCGTAAAATTTTATGTAAATAATCAAAATAAGTTATAAAATTGCAAAAAAATAAAATGTCTGAAGCGAGTCACTTTTATTCAAAATACTATTTTCAGTTTCGATGTAAATATTATATAACATTGTGATAGAAAACAATTTTATTAATTTTATAAAAAAAGATCTAACTGTCCATTGGTTATTGTTTGACCAGTTATTGTAAGGGTAGTTTCAAAAATATATTATTCACCAATAAAATATCATGCAAGAACTTAAAACCGCCAGGGTTTGTCAAAAAAGATCCCTCCTAGAGATAAGCTCACCTTTGTAAAATAAAGGATTATTAAATTAACTAGATAATTAATAACCTTCGAGGTTTTCTGAGGTTACGCTTAAAATAGTTTTTTTTTTAAATTTGCATTATAAGATTTTAATTTGACTCTTCTACAATAGATTATTATTAAATGTACTCCATACAATATGATAGTAGAATAGACTTACAATAGAGGAGAGTGTACCTATTTGATGAACCAGATACTAGTTATACATGACTAGTGCTTATCTCAAGTGCAAGACCGACCGCACGACGAACAGTGTTACGTAAAATATAATAAGAATTTTTGTTTTAATTTTTATTGACTCTTTCGTTATTTTAATTGAGATATATATAAATATTTTATTGATACAAGTGAAATTAACATAATTAAAATATACATCGGTTACAACACAGTTTAGGTCAAAGTAAAAGTAATAATTTTTGTGTAGTATAAATATGTACTATAATTATATGGTAGGAGAAGCTACAGTTTCATTGTTATAAAAGAAAAAAAAATTGTATGTTATATTGGAGAGCAAATAGCTTTATCCTAACAAACTAAACAGAGCTATAGAAATAAGAAGCCAACGGCATCTACACACAAATAAAAAATAAAAAAAATAATCCACTACTTTAGTAACAAAAAAATGTTACAACATGTCATGACCAACACGCGCAACGTACCCGAGAGAACGCTCGAAACCACACGTAGGTACCTAACACTTAATTAAAATTTCACTCTTTTTTTCACAGCATCATCCCGCACAAATTAATTAAGAAAAGCCAACTAACCTGCAAAATGGAAAGGTCATCGCTGTTTGTTTCGGCAAATTGGACATCGGTCGATCATAACCATAACCCAAGCACAACACGAACCACACTGCACTCAAATAAAAAATGGCACAACAAACATCTTTAGTATAACACAGTTGGAACAGTAACAATTCAAGTCCGCGATAGTTATTCTGAATTAGTTAACACGCGGCATTCTCGCTACGCCGTAGTGGTTCGTAGTCGCGTAGCGTTCTCATTGGCGTTCGTAGCACGACTGGCTACGGCAGCGGCCGGCGACGGCGCATCGCGACCGTACGGAATATAAACTTTTCTCGCTTCTGAAGCTAGAAAAGTTTCGTTGGCTTTCATTGAATGCAGAAACTACCTTTCTAATGTTATGCAGTTCTTTATTCTTTTTCTTTTTTATTGTAATCAGTGCAGAAACCACGCTTATTATTACGTACAATAAGTGGCATAATGCTTATATAGAAAATAGGGGGCATTGCAGAAACCACGCGTATTATTACATACAGTTCTTTTATGACTGATAGTTTGAAAATATAATACATTTCGCTAAATACTTAAATAAACTACTCTGAAAGCGAAAATTAGTAGTGATTAGAAGTAATCGTTTTATTTACCAACAGGGAAGGTTGCCCTCAAGACTTATGTTTTCTTTCTTTTCTAATTACCTATTTTTAGTTTAGACAAAACTATTTGATTGCTTTCAGACCCAGTTACTTTTGCCCCAATTTAATTAGTTGACTAATTAACTTTGGTCCTTAAAACCATTATAGCATACAAGGTAGGTTTTGACGTTTGATCGATTTTCTAGGTCTAAACGTTTCATTATTGAGAACTGTTTGGTCGATGATGATGGCTTGATAGTCTGCTCGATTTGATCTATATCTTTCCACTCTATAGAAGTGTTTGCGGAACGTGTATATTGTAGATATAAAAATAAAGAAGAGACATAGAAGATGGTTGTTAGCGGCTGACAAAGCGAACCTCTTTATATTTTTACTCTTAATATTTTGAATTTGTATTTTGTTATTCCATATAAATAAAATAAATAATAGTATTCATCTAAAAGTCAACACGACTAGTTCTTACGTGGAATACCACATTAATTCCAACTTCTTCTTCTACAAATTGCTTGAGGTTTTATATACCATAATGATCCAGGCAATAGGATCGCTTTGCAATATAAAATGATGTATTAAATAAGCATACATTTTTAATAGCACTATAATTTTGTTATTGTCTTGCTTTACCTAAGTAGTCTAACGGAGAATTGGTGACCTAAGTTTCTTGTCATTTTTCTCCACAGCTAAAAAATAGACTTCCTAAATGGGTAGTAGGTAATTTTTTTTTAATGATTCAAAAGCACTTTTCTTGTGTTTATTTAAATAAACTAGTTGTCACCCAGTAGTCGAAATTCGACCGTAATTTTATTAAGGCTGCACGGATTGTATTCTAAGCAATGAAAAATTAAAAAAATAGAATGTGAATTTGGATTGGAATTGACAGATGTCGGCCGCATTAAAGACAAACAATACGTGTGTGTCAAATACATGGTAGTGTGTGTAAGGTTGTTTTTGTTGATTTAATGTATTTTTTATGCATAATTTAAAAAATATTAACATTCGGATAATTTTCTCTATATAAACTATAAGTGTGCGAAATTTCATACTCTTCCGTCCGCGCAATTTTCGTAAAAACGGGTACAAAGTTTTTGCTTTACGTATTAATATATATATATAATGGTGACTTTGACTTTGTTAACTTGAGCATCTATACGTTCGGCTACGGACACTTTCAAAAGGAGGGAATCTCTTTGTTATCTTTTTTAATACCTTCCGAGAATCCTGGCAGGCTTGTTTTTAGGAATTTGTCAGATTTCCCTGTCACCCCACTTAGTCGGCTTTCATTTAGTTCATTAAAAAACACTTAAAGACAACAAAAAGTATGGTAATAATCGCGTTAATAATTTCTCGCATTTCAGAGTTCATCTGTTTGAACCTTAGGTTTGAACAGTTTCTATAGAGATCAGTGAAATGCCGCCCGAACTTGAAACGCAAAATAGACAAACGGCATGTTTATAAGATATATTCATGAGCTCCATTTTATTTGCATAGCCAATGTTTTCGTAGAATTGCTCGTTCTTTGTAATTATCGTTGAAATGCTAAAATATATGCAATAGGTTTATTTGATACTAAATTCAACATAACCTTTTTCCGGCGCTCAATAGGCGGCAATCACGTATTGTGAACTAATTAATATAAATGAATTCACATATTCTGTTCGGAAATAAGCTTGCTGCACAATTGTCTAGAGTTGGCATCGAAACATTTATTTTGTTATGAATCTAAATTACCTTTACATTTTATATGAATTTTTCGTGTTCATCGAAGGATTACGAGTCCCCATCTAAAAATTAATTTGGACAATTTGGAGGCACTGAAATTATATTTTCTTTTTACTTTGCACGGCAAATGACTCAACTATACCTGATTATTAGAGAAAATGGCATCCCCATCATCATCAATAGTTCATTTTATGTCCCCACTGCTGGGGCACGAGCCTTCCCTATGGATGGATAGGGAGGACGGGCCATAATCCACTACGCGGGCCCAGTGTGGTGCGGTAGTTGTAAACGACTGCTATTGTAGCCGGGACCAACGGCTTTACGTGCCTTCCGAAGCATGGAGAAGCTCAAGATGACACATTTTTGGTCACCCATCCGATGACCGGCCTTTGCGAAAGTTGCTTAACCTCAGCACTAGCAGACCAGGCGCGATAACCACTACGTCATTGAGCCCCTCAATGGAGTCCTGACGCGATAACAATTGGTGCAGCGTGTTCAACGCATCGTCAGTCACCCTCACCCTATCGGCCCACAAGGTGCCTCTTCACGCCTTGCTTGAAGGACCCCATGTCATAGGAAGGATGGAAAGCGTGTGCTAGTAAATTATTTCACCTTTTGGAAATGCAACAAAAAAACAAGTCAATATAAATTTATTCGTCGAATCCAATTAGGCTAGGCAGCGTTCGGTAAGCTACGAAATATCTTTTCGTCCGATATACCGCAGTGTCTCAAGACGAAAGTCTTTGACCAGTGTGTGTTGCCAGTGATGACATACGGGACTGAGACGTGGTCGCTCACTATGGGCCTTATCAGAAGGCTCAAGGTCACTCAAAGAGCAATGGAGAGGGCTATGCTCGGAGTTTCTCTGCGAGATCGAATCAGAAATGAGGAGATCTGCAGAAGAACAAAGGTAACCGACATAGCCCGAAGAGTTGCTAAGCTCAAGTGGCAGTGGGCAGGGCACATTGCTCGCAGGACTGATGGCCGCTGGGGCGGAAAGGTCCTCGAGTGGCGACCGCGTACCGGAAAACGCAGTGTGGGCAGGCCTCCAACAAGGTGGACCGACGATCTGGTGAAGGTCGCGGGAAGCCGCTGGATGCGACCAGCACAAAACCAGTCGTTGTGGAGACCCTTGGGGGAGGCCTTTGTCCAGCCGTGGACGTCTTTTGGCTGAGATGATGATGATGATGAAAAATTTATTTGTCACTCATATCACCTTTATTATTTATTTAAAAACTGTTGAAACTTGGTAAGTAAATGTATTGTCATTAAGATTTTCACACAAAAATAGAAAAAAAAACAATAAATTTTATAGGTTCCCCATACTTAGAACTGAAACTCAAAAAATTTTTTTTCATCAAAGCCTTTCGTGTGGGGTATCTATGGATAGGTCTTCAAAAATGATTTTGAGGTTTCTAATATAGATCTAGTAAGTAGTTTTTTTTTAATACGTCATAAAGTACGGAACCCTTCGTGCGCGAGTCCGACTCGCACTTGGCCGGTTTTTTTATATATGTTTCATCCTCTTAACTCTATTAAATCCTCTACAAAACTAACAGCATTATGGCTTCATAGTTTCATAACTTAATCAACTAAACACTCGCTCGCGTCTCATGTAAACTTCTATTGAAAACAACTTGAGCCTTCCTCATAGTACGTTATGAAAGTCCAGCTTTCATATAACTTGTGTAAGGACCAAGCCTTTGTAAGCTAACTTGCCACACCAACTTGTGTTAATAAACACTTTAAGAAGGAGGTCGCTGTATAAAATTTTTATGCAGACATAATTTCGATAATATATGTAGGAGCTGTTCGCTTGGCAAACATCGGCCCATTTTTCTACGTGGGAATTTATTGTAAACACATATTACGTGATGTGACATTAACTGCGTAGGTTTTGAAACAGGTTTTTGGCATTAGATATAGTGGCCAGTAGCATTTCATCATAATCTGTTTCAATTTTCATTCACAACGGGAGAGCGTTCGCTATACAAGGGGTTTGGGCACGCACTATAAGCATTCAGTTAAAAAACAATGTTAAATTTTTTCGGCAAAAACTTTGTCAAAAATCGTCCTAGTTACTTTTAAACTCTTCTTGCATTCTAAGAAGTGCTTATTTCAAATAAAACATCAGAAGATCATTGGTGTATTTCCTTATTTTTTTTAATGGATAGCAATAAATGACCCAATAATTTATTTAATGCCCTGGAAAAGTCACTTAACTGATAACTTTTTGATGGAAATGAACGTAATATCAGCGTGTGCTTAAACAAATGTATGACTCATCTAATAGTAGTAACCTTACATAAGGCCGTCCGGCCTTCACACAAGGCGCAGTTCACCTCAAAATTAAACTTTTAGTCACTGTCATTTTTTCTCTTTAATTATTCTTTCAAGGACATAATATTTTTGCTGTCAGATAAAAGAAATGGTCTGCAGGTGTCAGATGACCGAGTTTAATGTATTATGTTGATGACGAAAATAAATACTTTATAGTATAGCCGACGACCGACGATCTGGTGAAGGTCGCGGGATGTGACAGCACAAAACCGGTCGTTGTGGAGATCCTTGGGGGAGGCCTTTGTCCGGCAGTGGACGTCTTTTGGCTAAATTGATGACGATGATGATCATAGCCGCAGTCTACCTAACTTCTTTAATTAACTATATAGTATAACAACAATTTGTTTTAAAACTATATACAATGGCGCAGTGTTTTATTATTATTTATTATTATTTAGTGCGATGGCCAAGTCTCAATATATTTATATAAAACATTAAAGAATGTTATGGACCACGATCGTGGTCTTAGAGACTGGACGTATTAAGACAGAAAGTCGCTTAAGTAGAGACTGAATAAATTAATAACCGACTTGGTATTATATGGATCTCACAACTTTTTACCGCAGAACAACTGAGTTGCGAGACTTGGTTTTTTTCACAAGTATTGTTTTTGATGGGATCTCATTTCTTTTTGTATTTTGTAGAGACAGTTCTACTTTTTTCCTTTCGATTTGGCAGGGGCACTACCATGCGCCTATATTTATATGGGACTAGCTTAAACCCGCGGCTTCGCACGCAATAATAATAATTGCCGTAAAATAAATAAAATAAAACATCGTTACGAATAAAGCCAATATTGAAAAATTTTACTGAACCTATTATTCCATTATATTATACATGAATCAGTGGATTCATTAACTGCACATGTAACTTTGTAATCCTATACATTTATATGGAATTACAAAGCTATTTATGCAGTTGGTGTATCTACAAAACTGGACCGAAATTGCAAAATATTTTAGTTTTTCCTTGATTTATACACTAAACACTCATTGTATTCTAAATTTGAAGCTTCTATGTCTGCTAAAAGTGCCTTAGAGTTTTGATGATCGGTGAGTCAGTGAGTGACAAAATTAAGAAATTTGACCCGTTATAATTCTTAAAATACTGGTTCAAATTGAATGAAATTTGAAATATACGTGTCTTTACAATGCCTGCATGGTTACTGAAAATTTCAGTCTTCTAGTTTTATCCACAACGAAGTTACAGGGGGTCGAAAATGGTCTGAATTGCTTCGAGAAAAGGATGGTACGGCCGTGACGCTTTTTTGCTCGACTTGGTGGGGGCACGGCCGTGCCCCCAGATTCTCTTAATTGACCCGACCGCGAAATATCACCACGCCAGCCACGGCGGGTTGGTAATCGCAGTCCTGCAGCCGATTATGATGGTCTCCATCGTCGCCCGCAGGTAAAAATAGGTGTAGGTACCTACATTTCATATATTTTTGTTTCATGTTTCAAGATAGTATTACTATATAATAGAAGGAGAAGCGACATATCTCGATAGCATTTTTCGGTCGTTTGCCGTCCGATACAGCCTCGGAGACAAGTGTCTCGCTCACTAGGGATAAGAGTAAGGGACGACCTACATACAATCATCATCATTGGGCTAGTGGTCTTAGAACCAAAGATACCGGATTCGATCTCCATGAGGGCATTATTAAGGTCGCCGATAGCCGCTGGATGCGAGTAGCGCAAAACCGGTTGTGGAGATGCTTGGGGGAGGCCTTTGTCCAGCAGTGGACGTCTTTTGACGATGACGATTATTGTATGGGATCTAGTTGGTGGTTGGGCTTGTTCTGTGTACTTGGCTAGCTACTGCTTAATTATTTAAGTAAGTCGCTATCAAAACCATGTGCGTGTGTTCTTTTAGTTAAGGTATACGAAAGCAGAACTGCTCTAACTCCGGCTAAGTCTCGGCCTAAAACTCGCTTGCCACCAGATGAGACACACGCAAAGAATATAACCACGAGCATGGCAATATTACCAAACAAAAGCAAGTCGGTTCACTTAAACCGTACATAAAACAATGTATCAAATTCAAACACCAAAAAAGATCCATTAGTGCAACATCGAGAAAATAGGCAAAACATGTTAAATATAAAAGCAGAATCTCGTTTTCCGAGCAATAAACTTTCCAGCTTCAGCACACTTTAAGCAGAAAAATCGACTAACAAAAGTGAGATTGAAGAAACATAATAAATTGGCCCCCATTACAGCGAAATATAGGACGGGGGCGTAAAGCCCCGCGAACAAATAAAATTAGGCATTGATCCAACACTTTAAGAAACAAAGAACATTTCTGCAGCTTGTGCCAAAAGTGCGCCGGGCCCCTTATCGCACTTTGGCTGCAGGCACCTTTCGTTTGCAATTCCTGAAATATATATCGCGGAGCGTGTACCTACATCGGACACTTGATATGTTAGTTCATATAATTGTTATTGGGATACACACGGGTTTTGAGAGTAGCGAGCATTGGTAACATCATAATGATACGAAAAAAAGTACTCAGGATGGACAATTATGATGAACGACACTGTAACAGACAAGAAAATTTGTTCAAAACCATTTTTGAAATCAAAAGAATATAAAATTACAGCAAAGAAAATGTCAAGATCAAATATTATAACTAGTAATATTTTATATATTATATTTTGTGAGTTCTATGAATATTTATTCAAATTAAACTTTTACTTTTAACTAGCATAGTTTATTTTTTACCATCGATACTATTGTAATAAAACAACTTACAATTGTTGTAAAAGATTTGACCGTTTCGATTGAGTAAGGGACTTTTAACTTTCTCGGAGAATTTAGTAGAAGACTTTCTAGAAAAACCTAGGATTTTTCAGTCACTACAATTTGAGCAACCTAAAGTTCTCGCCGTTATTAAATCTAGTAACGATGTGAAGGTCACAGGCGGCAAAAGCAAACTCTATCAAAAAAAAACCAAGGCTTACAACCTAAGCTTTTGTGTTAGAATTAGTTTTTAATAAATAACATTAGGAATTTTGGATTACTCATCCAGTATGTCAACTACGCCCCCTAGGTAAACCTTAAACCTTTCAAATGAATCAAATAACAATGACTCTGTATGCACAATCAAATAAAATATTATAATAAAAGCTACACCTGGTCAGTTAGCTTTTTGTAGACATCTGCCGAACACAAAAACTTCAGAACTTCGAAACTGTCTAACTTTTTTATTCGTTTGATCAAAGTCAATACTGTAATAATATAACTGTAATAATAATTTTAGTAAAAAGGAAGTCTTTAATTTCAACATGGTGAGATCATCATCATTGGATGATGACGACGAGCAACTCGATGGTGCAGTGGTTAACTCGCCCGGCCTGCGATTTCTGAGGTTAAGCAACTTTCGCAAAGGCCAGTCATCGGATGAGTGACCAAAAATGTATCTTCTCGAGCTCCTCCGTGCTTCGAAAGTCTGCATCATCGTTAGCAACCACCAATCCGCACCAGGCCCGCATTGTGGTGTATGGCCCGTTCTCCCTACCCATCCGCAGATAAGGCTCGTGCCCCAGCAGTGGGGACATAAAATGAGCTGATCATCATTAGACTGTATTAGTTCACTGCTATGTTCAAGTTTCTTCAAATGCACGACAAACCACTGAGCACGATCCGCGGCTAATCTCGGGTGAGAAGCTGGGTCAGCTTTTGCCATTAACTAAGTTTAATTCATACGGAAAGAGCTATTGCCACTTGATATTAGCATATTCAAAGTTAGTGTGAGTGATATAACTTTATGTTATTACTTTATAAGCACAATTTCAATAAAAATATTTCGTGAACCATGTCCATGCCTTTTTAGGGTTTCGTAGTCAACAAGGAACCCTTATAGTTTCGCCGTGTCTGTCTGTCCGTCCGCAGCCTAGCTCATAGACTCTTAGTACTAGAAAGCTGTAATTTAGCATGGATATATTTTACATACTAATCACGCCGACAAAGTGGTGAAGTAAAATTTTGAAAAATATTTTTTTTTAGGTTACCTCACCTACACGTGAAGTGGGCATGTCATTTTTTTTTCTTGTCTACCCCATAGTGTGGGGTATTGTTGGATAGCAATTTCAAAAATATTGCGGGTTTGTGGAAACTGTTTTTGATTAAGGCATCCGTTTGTTAACTATTAAGCTTTAAAGTGCAAAATTTTGTTAGAGTCAAGTGTCTCCCCCCCCTGCCAGCCAAATGGTTGTTTTTGAGTACGTGAAAAAATTCACGATAGTTGTAGTTGTAGTCCTTTTAACTTCGTCATATTATGACGAAGTTAAAAGGAAAACTATCACAGCTATTCCTCATTAGGAATTACTTAAATAACGTTGTCAGGTGTGTCGAACCGGTTGTATCTACTTTTAAGTTTATGAGCCACCAATCCGCATTGGGCCCGCGTGGTGGTTTATAGCCCATTCTCGTTATCCATTCATAGGGAAGGCTCGTGCCCTAGCAGTGGGGACATTAAATGAGCTGATGATGAAGCAACTTATAATAAGGCCGGTCGTCAGATGTGTGACCAAAATTTTTCATCTAGATCTCCTCAGTGCTTCGGCACGTTAAGCCGTTGGACGGTGTTTCGTTTCAAACGGCTTGAGGAACCCTTTAAGTTTCTCGCCGCCCCCAAAAAAGACCGGTGACGCTGAAAATACCACTTGACGCAATCAGCAAACTCTAAACACACAATTTACAAATAAAATAAAATATTAAATCACCGTATTTATTGAACCACACTATCTGTGTGTTCGTTCAGCGACGGTCCATTCTCAGTTTGATCACAAAAACCGCTTTTGACCGTCATCCGAGCTTCAGACGAAACCCTTTCTTTATCTGGGAGATTTATTGGTAGACTCAGTACACCGCTGATCGGTTTTCTTACAGACATTTCGCTGTATGCTGTGTAGTCTAACGGATATGCTTCCGGTGGAGAATATACCGTTTCGTTTGCGCGTCCTAAAAGTTTGGACGGAAATGTGTTATTTGATTTGGAGAAACGCTCAACATTTAACCATTTTATGTCTGAGAAAAAATAAAGATTTGGTTATTCGTAGTTTTTGACTAGGCTTACAAGGAAGAAACTTTATTTCATCATCATCATCATCATCATCATCATCATCATCATCATCATCATCATCATCACCAGCCCCTCTCGATTCTCTGCTGGGCATAGGCCTCTGTTTGTATATACCATTCGACTCCATCATGTGCATTAAACATTATATAATAGTACTTTATTAAAATTTCAAATGAAGAACAAATTTTAAGTAATGTTAAAATTTTCAAACTTAAAGTTAAAGTGGAGAATATTGAACTTTGTACTGAAACCTAAAAAGTATTTGGAACATCATGAAAAATTATATTCATAATAATGGTGGCGACTCACCGGAGCGTATCATGGTAACATAACCATAACGTACAATTCACGGCGAGCTTGATACGTCATTGCTGACTGACCGATTACAAGGTGGAGCTCGTGGCGAGCGGTTCGACTCGTACCGTATCGTATCGCATCGAACGTGTTACGTAACGGTAAAATGTTCCGCATTAAATAAACTTAAGAAAAGTGCTTTTGAATCGTTAAAAAATTCTTTTAAACTTCTACCCATTTAGTACGTCTATTTTTAGCTGTGGAAAGGAACGGGCGTGAGTAACTCCACACCTTTAATAGAAGTAACTACATTTTTAATGTATGTCGTTACCAAATTATTTAATATTTATTTCAATACATTTACAAATTAAAGCTTTCAAGAGCCCAGAATTACAAGATGCTTTCCTCTATACTTAAAATTACACTTGATGATTCTAAAATGACGTACTTGGGCATTACGTATGTACTACTTAAAGGAATACAAATCCGGATACCTACTGCTTAATTGCTTTTAGCAGTGATAGCGTATATTTTCATAGACATTATTATTCTAGGTTTTTAGAGAGAGAATAAAAGTACGATTTGGAGTCTTATTTAGATTGAAATATATCAATATACTAATTTTTTTGTAAATACCGTTGACACAATTAACACATCTCTGTCGCTATGAATTCCAAATTCTTATTATTCCACACACCTGTAATATTAGACGAGGTTCTCGTGGTTATATCATATCAATCTAATGCTTCTTGAATAAACATTTGTCTAAGTTAAATATTCATTAGTATTGATAATACAAACTATGATAATAATAACATATTGATTTGGCTTATTGAATTGCAATTGATTCCCAGAATAACTAACTTGCTACATACGTGAACGGATTATATAATGTGAATTAAATTCCTATATAGTAAAAATAAGGCTTGATACGCATGAAGTTCATTAACAAAAAGTTAATTAAGCCTCTGATTAATTAACTTATATGCTACAACGCTCTAGGAAATTACTTATTCCGTGCTAAAGCGATACTAATTAAACCTAATCGAGCACTATACTGTAAACATCATCAGCAGCTCGATTTATGTCTCCACTGCTGGGGCACAACACACGCCTTCCCTACGGGTGTATAGGAAAAACGGGTCATAAACCACCACGCAGGCCCAGTACAGATTGGTAGTTCTTAACGACTGCTTATGCAGCCGGGACCGAAGGTTTTACGTGTGTTTCGACGCATGAAGGACCTCGAGATGATACATTTTTGGTCACCCATTCGATGACCGGCCTTTGCGAAGGTTTCTGATGATGGTTTGTTATATCTTACTGGTAGGCACTTGGCTTTGATCTCACCTGATGTTAAGTGATGATAAGGTCGGTGGAAGCGCACTTCACCCGGAATCCTCTAATACTGAGGCACTGACTATCTTATCTCTAGCTGCCGGAACACAATGCTACAAACATTGATGTTATGGCGACATATTTAGATAAGACGGTAGTAGCTAGCCAGGCGGGCAAACGCCCTACCACCAACCAAACCGAGTACACAAACATGTACTGGGACGTACGTACGCTAGGAATCGAACCCGGGACTCCTGGGTCTAAACTGGTGGTAAACCATTAGACCACAAAGGCGCTTAATATGATGATGATGATGGTGGGGCTTCTCAGGCTTAAAGGTCACGCACTTGCTAGGCCTTGACATTTTACATCAACTGATGGTAAGAGACGATGAGACTTCACCCAGTATCCTCAACCACTGAGCTAGAGACTATCTTGCCTCTAACTAACTTAGATAAGACCGTGGTTGTTTTTCTATCCCGGCTAAAGTAAGAACTGTTCTATCCAGAACAAGTCCTACCATAAAAACCTTTTTTTTTATGGAAGGGCCTATCGCCTTTTTATGTAACAGTGTTTATGATCGGTGAAACTCTTATTGATTCTAGGTTTCTAAGTTTAAGGTCGTAAGGCTCACGACCGCATCCGTGAGCGTGTACACGCTACAAGTTTCTTTGTAGTTTTCAATTCGGATGTTGAGAGCAGACAACCCTTGTTTGACTATAAAGGATAGGACAACGTAGACCACAAAGGCGGTTGAAATAACGAATATGATTCGATCCAGTAGATAAACCTCGAGCAGAATCATGGCTCTTTGTGTTCCTCTTGAGATTTACATCTACGTGCAAGCCAACAATGAAGTTTCTCAATTTGTAATACTATTTTATGTAAGCAAAAACTACAACATATATTTTGTATTTTTATTATTTTTATACTTGCATTTACAATGCTATGAGCACAGGATAAAGTTTTACTACAAAAAGTCAACCCGTCTCAGGTAGAAGCTTGAGTGTAAGAGTAACTTCACAGCGGCGTAAATCACAAAGTACTAGAAAAATTTTACAAGTTTTCTGGGGTGTAGGTAGCTCAACGGTCAGAGCATCGGGCTGGTGATCCGAGGGTCGTGGATTCGATTCCCACTCGAGCTTCTTGGGACTGATTGTTTTTTAGGGTTCCGTAGTCAACAAGGAACCCTTATAGTGTCGCCATGTCTGTCTGTCTGTCTTTCTGTCCGTCCTAGCTCATAGACTTAGTACTAGAAAGCTGAAATTTGGCACGGAGATACATATTAATCACGCCGACAAAGTGGTGAAGTAAAATTATGAAAAATATTTTTTTTAGGTTACCTCCCCTACACGTGAAGTGGGGATGTAATTTTTTTTTCTTGTCTACCACTTAGTGTGGGATGTTGTTGGATAGCATTTTCAAAAATATTGTGGGTTTGTGGAAACAGTTTTTTTTAATGGGGCATCCGTTTGTGAACTATTAAGCTTTAAAGTACAAAATTTTGTTAGAGTCAAGTGTCCCCTCCCCCCTGCCAGCCAAATGGTTGTTTTCGGATACGTGAAAAAATTCACGGTAGTTGTATATATGACGAAGTTAAAAGGAAAACTATCACAGCTAAGTAAGTAGGCTCTACAAGTTAACGAGTAACAGTCGACTAATTTATAAAATATACTTGGCGCAGTACAAATTCCTCATTGGGAACTACTTAAATAACCTTGTCAGGTGTGTGAAACCGGTAGTATCTACATTTAAGTATATGAGCCATTGTTAAATAAATGTTCATAAAAGCCCTCTTCTCAGAGTCCGCATTATTGAGATGGGCTACGGAACCCTACACTGCGAGTGGCCCGACACACACTTGGCCGGTTTTTTCTAGTAAAATTTGATCTTGTACTTTTTGGCTCTTTGAGTGCCAAACCGCACACCGCATTGTGTAATCCCTAAAGGCCACTTTACAAGTAAAATTTAATACCAGAACATCCGTCAGGCAAGCTGACCGTGACAATGCTAAAGTCCATCCCTTTATTGTTCCCGCGAGATGACCCCACTTATCACCATAATATCGCAGTTAAACGGGTCCAGTATGTTACCTATATTGTGAAACTGATATAAAGATTATTTTATTTGATTACAAATAGAATTAGTCACTGTTTTTTTTAAATAATAATTTGGGACATCTCTTCATAGTCGTAATTACTGTATCCGAAAAAGCGACTAATTATTTGAGTAAAGTTTGTAATATTAACAAATTTGTACGTACACTTGGTAAGCACTAAAGATTATGTATATGTATAACTAAACAGAGTAGAAAGAAAATCCTTTTATTAGCATTTACTTATTTTGAATTAAGAGAACTTTTAAATGTGAAAATATATAAAAAGCAATAGGCTATGAAAAACTGTCCCACTGCACTGTCGGGAAAATGCTTCCACGTTGAAATAAAGTACCTAATCGTTATAATTCATAGGTATTGACACCCTGGTAAATGCAGGTCAAAAACTGGAGCTATGCATCGAAAAATTCGGTTCACACTGCTCCACCTGAAGAAGAGAAGGGAAGAGAAATTAATTCAGGATGTCTGGACATCGGGCCGAGCGCTTTGTGTACTTTTAACAAATTATTTATAGGCATGCCAGGTCTAGAATGCTAATACGCCTGTGTTAGCAATGCTCTCAATCCCATGGTTTATTTTGGGTACGAGGCTTGAATCACAGTAGCTCACATTCAATGAAATAGTTGCAGTGAAAAATAGTGTCACCATTTCTGCTGAAAAAGCTCCAAACTAAAATACCTGCAATATTAATTTCAGGTCTTTCAACTACTTTGGTACTGACTGTTTTGCAATTAGAGCCGGTTCCCTATATTCTATCTATTTGTGTTTTGCCTACTATAGATGAAAATTTGACATAAGCTCCATACAAATTATGTCAAATTTCTAACAAAACAACAGCAAAACAACAGACAGATAGACAGGGATATAGGGATTCGGCATAAGAAAACAACAACTCGTTTACTATTTAGTAAAACAATGGCTACGACCCTCGTTCATCTATTTAATTATAATGGTAGTAATACGCTGTTTCACGTTTTGTGAAAGAAAATACGGATTTGGGTGCGCGGATCTTATTTAAATAATTAATTTTATTTTTAATAACTATGACATATTATGTTTATTTGCCATTCTTATTGAGTTGTAGTAGGTACTTAGATATATCTCAAAAATTAAAATATAGTACAAACAAGAACCCTGCAAGGGCACTACAAATTATAAAGAAAACATTTTATACTTAATTCTTATTATAAAATAGAATACATGGTACTTTTTTTTTTATTTCACCGATAAACTTTGATGTATTGTAAATAAAGACCCTATTATATGAAAAAAACAAAAAAGTTTTAGTTTTTTTTAGTTAGTTTGGCGGGCAAAAGGTAGATGTCGCTCTAGAAGACTAATAATTGCCAATTATTTTTTGATATACTATGAGTAGTACGAGGGCGGTCAGCAGGATAGATACAAATTTAATATTATGTATAAGTTATGTTTTTGTCCAGACAATTAGCCAGCGTAATTGCTTTACTTGACTGCATGTGCACTATGATTACAACGCGCGGGAATCGACCGGCCAGTAATTTATTTTCACGCTTCTCTGATGTAAATTGGCGGTTAAAACAATTAGGTGCTTGCGATACTCTGGCGATTTAATTAAATTGTAACATTTCAACCAACTTTATTGTTTTTAATTTTAATTGTTTGCTTCGACGAAAAATATACATTACAAGTATACCTACTGCGAATTTCCTACTTATGGTTAGTATATCTTGCGTTTATACGCGCGTATGGAAAGTTTTAGATCATTTACATAACGTTGCTGATATGTAAGTACATATTTGTTTTATTCGAAATTTTTAATATAAACTCACTTTTTAATTCGTTAAACGTTAATAAAAAATATCCGCACTAGATACTAATATTTTTAAACTCCATTTTTATAAGTGTATTTTTTAGGTTTTTTTTTTCATTATTTTTTTTTTATATCTTACTTGCTATTTAAAAAAAAGAATTCAAAAATAATATTTTTTTAAACCTATAAAATTTGAAACTACTCCGGAAGTGCAAAAAACAAAACAATATATTCCATTCACAGTATATTGTTGTACTATTCTTTTATCTGTCTGACTCTGAAGTGCTCACAAAGGGCTTTATTTGCCGCCATAGGCTGTATACGAGTATAAGCGGAAACAAGCTCGCATCAACGTCGAGAGAAAACAGATTTCGCTTGTCAACTCCGCGAAATGTTTCCATTAAACGTTGACCTTGTGGGGTGTTTTTAAACGAGCTCGTTACGATGTAGTTCAAGGAAATTGGATATTGATAGAATGTGAATAGGTAGCCCGTGTTATTTGGTTCAAGTTGTGTGAAAAGTTTAATTATAGCAAATATTTCTTTATTTACATTTGTATATTTTGTTATATGTTAGGAGAGAGTCCTAATAGAATTGCTGCCGAGGACTGGCAAACGGAGTGCTGACCGATCACCTGTCAGATGCGTCAGAGATATAGAGCTGGTCACTGGAAAACCTGCATGCGATCAGCTCAAACAGAAGGGTATGGCGTAACATAAAAGAGGCTTATGCCCAACAGTAGAAGTCGGGATCAACGATTTGAAGTGCCTTTTGAAATACGGACGTAATGTAAGTATCGTTAACGTTAAATGACGTCTTTGAGGAACTCTGAGGAGTGCTGAGGTTAAACAACTTTCGCAAAGGCCGGTCATTGGATGGTTGACCAAAAATGTATCATCTCGAGCTCCTCCGCGTTTCGTTAGGCAAGTAAAGCTGTAAGTTCCGGCTGCATTAGTAGTCGTTAACAACCACCAATCCGCACTGGGCCCGCTTGGTGGTTTATGGCCCGTTCTCCCTATCCATCCATAGGGAAGGCTCGTGCCCCAGCAGTGGGGACATAAAATGAGCTGATGATGATGATGATGATGATGATGATAATGATGATGATGATGATGATGATGATGATGATGATGATGATTATGATGATTATGATGATGATGATAATGATGATGATGAGGTCTTTGTTCTCGTCATCACCGTAATCAGTGTGAAAATTGATTATCTTTGGTTTTTGTTATACATTTCCAAAAAATCTATACGCTTAAAATAACAAATACTTTTTATACGTTGTACAATTATTGATTGACAGCCAATTCCGTTGGCATTTCAATAAATAATCATGGAGGTGCCTAACCAGATATGGCAGCTGTTCCAAAAATATTGTTCCCCAGCGAACACAGCAGGTGCTCCAATAACTAAATAATCGGAGACATTTTTTGTGACATTACCCAAGATGAAGATTGATGCAAATTAATTGAGAGGGGAACGATGAATTTTGGCATAACTCTGTTCGCTTTTAGAACGTTTCATTTTATTAGCGTAACGTCCCACTGCTGGGCATACTTCCATCAATGGAAAGTGATGTCTAATTGAGGGGTATTGGTTACCTAATTTTTTTAAATGTAATTGTGTTGTTGTAGTCCTAAATAAAACATATAAAAAATTACTCTTAATTATTGTAGGTGATAATTACAAAGAGGAATTTGCATCGAAAATTACACGAACACGCTGCTCAACCTGGAAATTGAGCCTCGGATCTAAGTTTTGGGCCAACTCCTGCAACTAGACCTATCGTTTTGTGTTATTAAGCGTTCATAAAAATGTATTTATTGATTAATTAATTTATTTATTAAGGTAAGCTGATGATGATGTTGATGATGATGACGGTGATGAAGGTAAGCATATAGCCACACATAAAAGCAAGTTTTTGAATCTAAAGGATTATAGATATATTATATTTTAAAATATAGTTACATTACCAAGTTAACCCTTTAACGGGCACAGCATGAATGTTCAAATAATTTTTAACGCAAATTTTGTTGCGAACAAATTACAAAAACAAAAAAATTTCCACGAGCAGGATTTGAACCTGCACCCTCCTGACATTCCGGGTCAGGTGCTCTTCCAATTGAGCTATCGTGGTTCTAACCAGCCCGCCGAAATTATTCAACACTTTTTACTTTGAAAGCCAAAGGCGCTAAGGGCACAGCATCTCAATTGTATAAAGTTCAAAATATATTGGCAATATATTTGCCACTGCCTTATAAAGGGTTAAATACAAACATGAAATAATTGCCGATATCCCTTCTGTCTAAAATTTTAGTTATACCAATTTAAATTCAACCAAAGCTCTTCCTTCCTTCCTCTACGTGAATCCTAAAGGTCAATATTCTGAGAATGCAAATATGATATAGGTACCTTACTCTAGTCTAGAATATTAAATCTAATAACGGCAGCTGGCTTTTAATATGGGCGGGCTTTCGTAGAAGCGGGATTTGATACTTCATAATGTCCGTTATATAGTACTATCCGACCCGGCGGACTTCGTACCGCTTTGACAGTTTCTATGACAACAAAACAAACAAGTCGTTAAACAGTTTACGCGTAAAAGCGTATCAAACAAAAAAACAAACTCACTTTTTTATGATAAGTTTTTTCTTTAATTATTGGCACCAACATGATTTACATCAATACGCTCAATTAACAATTTTATTACAAAATTATATCCCTATCTAAATGCAATTTTAATTGTAGGTGTTACACAATAGCATAAAAAATGAAAGTTCAAGTTATTCATTAAAAAAGAAAAGAGCATTCCATTACAAAATTTAATTGTGATTAAATTATAAAACTACTAGCAGTCGCCCGCAGTTTCACCCGCGTGGTTCCCGTTCCCGTGGGAATATCGGGATAAAAAGTATCCTATGTGTTGTAAGTTAAATTACCCCATAGTAATATTGATTTGTCCAAATATCACCATAACTATGTTTGTTAGCAAGTCAGGGAAGACACTGTGGCCTGTAACATAGTTTTACTTTCACAGGCTACAGGGAATTCACTTTTACTGTGTACATTGTTGTTGTGATGAATAAAGATATTATTATTATTATCTCCTTTATTTATTTTCTTTCTTAAAACTAGATTTTTACAATATTTTATTATAAAAACAATAAAACATTATAAAAACCTAATCCTAGAGTACCACCAGCAGCGGGGCAGGGCCCAAGCTACCGGTGGTCAGGGCTGCAAAGTGAGGAACCTTCTGACAATACGTGCCGTGTCTAGGAGTACTGCCTTTTGCATCAAACAAACCAACAAACATAGAAACTCACTCTCGTATTTATAATATTAGTTAGGAAAGTCAACAAACTTGGTGGCGTAGTTCCAGTTACGATTGTTGACGATAAGCAACGTTTGCAGTACGAGGACTTGGGATGGGACGTAGTAATAGAGTTGTTCAGTCTACCTAGTGTACAGAAAATTAACTAATAATCTATGGCGGCGGCTAACCGGCCATTTAAAATGCGGCGTGGATGTGGGTGGGTAAAGATACAAACTTATGTATACACGCTTGCTCATCAACCAACCACAAACTGACAAATTTCCTCAATAAACTTTGAACTTTATGCTTAAAACAATTGGTTGAAAATGTATTGAAGAAAGGAGGTCACTAATAGTCCATACATCGTTGGCCATGTTTGTACTTTGAGGTACACAGATACCAAATTGTAGAGAAAATTCGAGGATTTAGAAAAACGTATCATTTTGCTTTTATATTTAGATACAATTACATAATAAATTAATAAAGTTGTTAATTTACTTGTAACACATTTTTATCATGTGGTAACATTGGATGTTCAATTGCGTTTAATATTTTCCACGTGATTTGGTTCCTGTTGATAATCGTATCACAGATTAATACAGATTAATAACATACTCGTAGACTGGGTCTAAAATGGCGTATTTTTTCGAACAATTTTTTTTTTGTTTTTTTCATATAACTAACAAACAAAGTAGACCTGCTCTATTATTCAGCGTTTCATAGAGTATTTTTTTCCATAAAGTGTATCTCGGTACATTAACTGGCCAGATTTTAGTGACCTCCTTTGACAGTTTTGGATAGATTTATGCGTAGGCGTATGTACTTACGTGTTTTTTATTCACTTATTGCTAACAGTGTCTGAGACCTTATTTTCTTACTGAAAGTCAAAGTATTTATCAGCGTAGCTTGATTTAACTTGGGTACTAAACTTAATCTACACTATGTCTGCTCGAAAAATAAAAAGCCGAACAAAAATAAAGTACCTACGTTGTTCTAAATTCAAATTATTACACATCTATTTTATTGGACATGGATATTAATATTCGGTTGCATTCGGAAATGCAAAAAAGAATTTTAACATGTTTCCTTATTGCATCGTACCTATATCTTTCTGTAATGTCTGTGTGATTGTCAATAAATAATTTCTTATTCTTATTCTTATTCTGTTTTCTAAATGTTTCTCGGTCGGTTGCATTAATATGAATAAGAAAACAACAATAAGGAAACATGGAAGTGTGTGAAGGTCAACTAGGACCTAGTGAGGAGGAGGACCTAGGAGAGGAATGTGTAGAAGCGCTGTTCATAAGGATAAAATAGAACAAATTAGAATTGTTTATTAAATCTAAAGAATCCATGAACAAACATGTTTCACGGTCACGAGAGGTGTTAAACAATCCCTGTCACCATTTTTGTTTTGAATTTAAGAGTTTTGTTGCGTCCCGTCGTCGGTCGTCCTAAAATACGAAAATGCGGAAACATTGTGTGATTCTGTCTTCTATTCTTCGGAGGATACCCTTGTGGTGTAATACAGAAGATATCGAAGAAAAAAGTTTAAATCCATAGTTTCTATTTTTGGTCACGCTAAGGTTTTTTTAAGAAAGAATTTGCTGTAGTTTTTTAAAGGCCTTTTAAGGCCATAAGCGACACGTTAGCAGAGGGTTCTCGGATGTTGCCGTCCTCGTAAAGCTACTGACAACGTTGAGAACCATGGAATAAACTGTTCATAGTATATATTTATTCATATATTTGTCGGCGGCGAGGTCGGTTTGTAGGTAGGACGGTCGAGCTAACTCGGATTCGTCGATAACACAGTTCATCTTGGATCTTCAAAATAAAAGCGCAGTCGTTTTCCTTACAGTCACTTTAATGTTATTTTAACATCACAATTAAATTATTTAGAAACAGTTGCCCGATGCAAATGGATTTTAGAAACGAAGTGAGTTCTACGCGTGCGTACTCTCCGACCGCTCCCGTTCAAATGTCTCCAGTCCGTTGTCGCGCCAACTGACGTTGACGTTTCGCGTACCATAGAGCATAGGCTGCGCAGACCACACTAAGATAGACTATACTTGTCGTTTCTAAGCGATGCTAGCGCCACGTCTCCGACATATTTAATGTTGAGTGAATGTTATACGCTTATGCATCGCGCACCGATGAACCTCGCCTGAAGACTAGTGTTTGCGACACGCCTCGTTCGCAACACATGTTGACACGGGGCCCTGATTGACTGTTACTGTTAAATTCTTGTTATTTCTATTGGTGTGGTTACTGACAAATGATTGCGGTAAATAAATATTTATCTCTCTCTATCTATCTCTTTATGTCTCTCTCTCTCTCTTCTCTCTCTCTCTCCCTCTCCCTCTCTCTCTCTATGAACGCACCAATTCCCGCACAACCACTGCGCTGCTGCCGATGTCATCCAGTTTATGCCCTTACAACGTAACCGGGTTTAGAGTGGCGAGAAACTTGGTAGTTCTTTTAAACCGTTTTAACCTGCCTTACCCCTTATAAGTACAGTCAACAGCAAAAGTAGATGATGTTTACAAGATTTCAAAATTAAGTTTTGATAGTGTAAGTCGGTATTTTCTATATAACTACAGTCAAAGTCTGCAGGTACTAGTAGACACTAGAAGGTTTTTCGATATGCGTTTAAAAAGTTTTGATTTTCATACTGATTTCATATTTTGGAAACTTGACCAATCATCAGTTACCTTTGCTGTTGACTATACAACCAAATATTATGTCTATGTTAAATTGTTATACGATCGAAATGAAAACTTATGTCCAGCACAATTATCTAGTTTTGGTAATGGGCAAAGAAAAAAGCACTTAAGACGGGAACTTGTAAAGCTCACATTTCACCTACATCTCTAGAACACAGTGTGTCGGTCTGTCTGTGTTCTATTAATTAGAACCACCGTTTTAGACTCAGAGGTCCCGGGTTCGATTGTTTGGTTCGGTTGGTGGTAGGGCTTGTTTGTCCGCCTGGCTAGCTACCACCATCTTATCTAAATATGTTGCCATAACATCAATCTTTGTAGCATTTTTGTGTTCCGGCAGCTAGAGATAAGATAGCCAGTGCCTCACTAGCTAAGGATCCCGGGTGAAGTACGCTTCCATCATTGGCCTTATCATCACTTAACATCAGGTAATATCAAGGCACTGTGCATAACCATAAAATATTTATAAAAATATATATAAATTGTAGAATTCTCTAAGACATGAACCTCTCATAGCTTGCACCCAATTTTATCCGCGGAAGTATATCTCAGCTTTATTTCCGACGCGCCGTAAAAAAGGCTGTGGGGGCAAGGCGTGGAATTCGTTCGCGGCTTGTTTGCGACTGGCTTTGTATGAGACCGCGTTTGAGTGTTATCAGACCAGGACTGGTGGTTTAAGTCTCACTGGAAGATATATAGATCGTTGACGGTTTATAGTCATGTATGAGCAAACATATACGGACAAATTAACGACAATAACTGCGCTAGAAAAGTATTCTATATATATTTACTAGGTAGGTAGGTACTATAGTACCGTATGAAATTGTATGATTTATTTATTTATTTGGGTAATAGGTACACCGACAGTACATATATACAACATTATAAGCAGTTACACTATAGGGTTCTTTTTCTAATTTATCTATACATAAGTATAATAAAGCTAAAGGAGGTCGAAAGTCTGTACATGGAAGATATTCGAAAAAAAGTTGGCTGGGGATACTTAGAATCGATATTCGAAATTAGATCGATTTAGATACGTTCCAACAGTTTTTTTTTTATTTTTGTCTGTTTGTCTGTTTATTAGACCGCGCATCACATGAAAATGGCTGAACGGATTTGGACGATTTTGGATGAAACTTTGCACATAGACAGACCATGACCGGACTAGGATATAGGATACTTTTTTATTCCGATAACAAATTCCTGTGGGATAGTGTAGTCTTTACGAACTAGTATACCAATAAAAGGCGTACACAGCATTGAAGTTGTAACAAGCAACAAAATTACAAAACTTATTGACTATACGAGTATAGATAATTACACAATCATACACATTTCCTATTTAAATGGGCATATAGGCATATAGACATATACATATAGACAAACATACAAATACACACATGCAATTCAAAATTATACAAGCTATTGCGATTATATGTTGAGTAGATTAAATATAAATTTACAATGGGAATCGTTAAAAATATCAAGGTCTCGGCATTTTTTGGCTTACATACTATACCTACATATTGTAACATCTAGGCAGCGGTGACCAAGATTACTTTTACTACGAGGGCAGTGAAATATTTTTACCAACGACTTGCGGGGAACGTTATTTGGGATCGCAAGATTGATACGGCTCAAGAGCTCCGAACATTTAATTTTATTATTGATGAGTCCATGCAAAAACGCCAAATCTTGAACAGTACGTCGATGATGCAAAGTTTTCATTTTAAAAAATTCAGTCTGAAGTCATAAGGAGACCTATGACTTATTCCAGGCGACAAATAAGCTAGTTATCGTGTGAACGAACCCTGGATTTGCTCTATTCTCTGGGAGTGGATGGCATAAGAAGGATTCCTGACGATACTTGCATACTCAAGGTGGGTAACTAGCGCATTGTACAAAAGCTTGTGAGTACTGGTAAACCGAAAACCTTTGCTATTTCTCTTAATAAATGTTTGTTGTAAACTATAATGATTTATCTAGTACTAGCTTTTGCCCGCGGCTTCGCACGCGTGGACTACATGCTTTTCCTTAACATTATTTTAACAGTATGTAGAGAAAAAGTAGAAAATGATGATGATAAAAATAATGTAATGTGAACGTGCGTTTCTTAAAATTATTTCGGTAAAATTGTTACACGTCAATGTTTAACATTGATAAGTTAGGTCTATCCCTATCCCGTCCCTATTTAATTCCTATATCTATGCGTTGAGCCATTTTATACTTACCAACAGACTGTAAAGACTTAAAAGTATTTTTAATAATTTTGCCTTTGTAAAGACTTTTTTACACAACATTTCATCCCGCATGATCCTTCCCCAAGGACAGAATTCCCAAAAAACCTTAATTTGCGTTAATCTTCAGCCCAAACCCAAAATTCGAAGATACTAACTCAAAACTGACCGACTTTTATACAAACTTTCATCCCTTATTTCACCCCCTTAGGGGTGGCATTCACAAAAATCCTTTCTTAGTAGATGCCTGCACAATAAAAAGCATATATGTGCAAAATTTCAAGTCTCTAGACGATTTCATTATTCCCATGACTTCATCCCCCTTTTCACCCTCATGGGGATGTAATAATCAAAATCGCTGAGACACGTGTAATTTATTTTTTAATCTTCAGTCCAAACACAAAATTATAAGATCATTACTTCAAAACTGACGGATTTTCATACAAACTTTCACCCCCCTTTTAACCCCCTTAAAATTAGAATTTCAAAAAATCCGTTCTTAGTGCTCATCTACACTACCAAAGGAACCTACGTGCCAAGTTTCATGATTGTAGCTTCAGCCGTTTGGGCTGTGCGTTGATGGTCAGTCAGTCAGTCACTTTCTTCTTTTATATATTTTTTTTAATAATTTTGCCTTTGTAAAGACTTTTTTACACAACATTTCATCCCGCATGATCCTTCCCCAAGGACAGAATTCCCAAAAAACCTTAATTTGCGTTAATCTTCGGCCCAAACCCAAAATTCGACGATACTAACTCAAAACTGACCGACTTTTATACAAACTTTCATCCCTTATTTCACCCCCTTAGGGGTGGCATTCACAAAAATCCTTTCTTAGTAGATGCCTGCACAATAAAAAGCATATATGTGCAAAATTTCAAGTCTCTAGACGATTTCATTATTCCCATGACTTCATCCCCCTTTTAACCCTCATGGGGATGTAATAATCAAAATCGCTGAGACACGTGTAATTTATTTTTTAATCTTCAGTCCAAACACAAAATTATAAGATCATTACTTCAAAACTGATGGATTTTCATACAAACTTTCACCCCCCTTTTAACCCCCTTAAAATTAGAATTTCCAAAAATCCGTTCTTAGTGCTCATCTACACTACCAAAGGAACCTACGTGCCAAGTTTCATGATTGTAGCTTCAGCCGTTTGGGCTGTGCGTTGATGGTCAGTCAGTCAGTCAGTCAGTCAGTCACTTTCTTCTTTTATATATTTAGATAACACCCAAGGCGCGAACCTCGTCAACCTCAGTCAATGTTACGTTATCGGTCTTATAAGTAGATGGGTATGGATTTTTCCTTCTATTAAATTTGATGTGATAACATTTTCCGGTATTTAAAGCCATATATATCGTTTGCAACACACCACAGGTTAACATTGTAATATGATCGTCAATAAATGCTAAACTATTCTTATTCTAATTCGACAATTGTCTTTCTAATAATTATATGATCATTCTTAGGCAGCTTGTAATTCCAGCTTCAACATAGTATGAAAACTTAAAGCGAAAGATAAAAGACAAAATGTTGTAAGAAGGTCGATGACAAAATTATTATTCAAAACGTTTTCGTAACCTCGATCGAATGGTTAACAAAACTTGCACTAAGCACCCTGATGACAGTCGAGAAGAGTTAAAATTTTGCCATAAAAAGACTCATCTCATTATTTCATATCAGCCAAAAGACCCCACTGCTGGACAAAGGCCTCCCCCAAGGATACATGAGGGGATTTGCCCATAATCGCCACGCTTGGCAGAAGGGTTGGCGATCGCAGTAAGTTGAGAGTTAACCTCAGAGAAATGCTGCTGCCCATCCTCTGGAATGGTCCCTTAACCGGCTTTTACGACACCCACGGAAAGACATGGGGTGGTGCAATTCTATATCTCGACCCGTTTTCGTTAACTTGATTACAAAAAAGTGTTGAAAAAATTTCCAACTTATAGAGCATGTTAGATTTCGTCCCATACATTTTTTTTAATATTCAATTTATCTCGTTCAATATAATATTTATAAAAAATAGCCGACATACCGGGTCAGGTGAACTACCAACTATGTAATCATGGTTCAGCCACACCCTTGTCCAACCATTAATAAAATGGCATATGAAACTCGCAGTCGGAACCCTGTTTAAGCCAAGATAAATACCCTTATGTTTTTGTATGAAAAATGATCGTCGGTGTCAAGATGCGTTAAGCCCCTAGTCTCATTAGCTTCGATAGTTAAGGTAATGACGCAATCCACTGCAGATGGGGCTCGCTAGTACGCCGGCTAGGAACATCGTAGCTGGTGTTAAGTGTTACACCAGCTTAAGTGCTACTATGGTGATATAAGCGGTAAATTGTGTTGTATAAACGTAACAGTAATTTACTTTTTAGACTTCAAAATTATCGCGACAAAAACAATTAACGGTTCGCATTTTATACATTATTTTTAAGACGACGAACAACTCATTCTGCGCGTGTATCCATGTAGTGTTCGCGTAAATATCATCATCATCAGCCTTTCTCGACCCACTGTTGGGCAAAGGTCTCTCTTCGCTTTTGCCATATAAGTTCGCGTAAACTTTAAAAAAAAAATCTTCTCCTGACAAGTTACAAACTGTAGTGTACTTCAGTAAGTACAATGAATAAAATATCTAGATATATGTAATGTATGTCAGGAGCTTTGCCGGCGCATGTGTTTCCCAGCTCCTATATAGTCCCGGGTCTTTTAAGCGGGGCGTGAAACGGTATTTATGCAGGCCGTCATGAATGGGTGCGCTTGTTACCGTGCTTGTTCCACGGTGAGGGGCGCTCTCATTATTTTGGACTGCATCGGCTGCTTACCATCAGGCAGCATGTGGTCACTATGACGAGTCAATATAAAAAAGCTGATATTTGAAAAATTACTTTTAACTGTTTTTTAAATCACCAGGTCACCACAACCAAAAATAAAGGAGACTGCACAAGTTAAGCTTACGCGCTTAACGCACACAGACGACTTCTCACGGACACCGAATCCCGCAACATCTGCGCTCGGACTGTTCCGAACCGTCTTTATACATCCAGGGTCTAACAAAATCAATAAGTGAACGTTTTAGGGCGGTATCTATACATCATTCTGAATACAATGACAAAAAATGGGCTCCAGTTTTATAATGATTTTTCAAAGTTATGTTTTCTAACAAACTAAATCTATTAAAATAATGCACATCATGAAACATGCTGTATCTTTACTAACACGCACGCAAGCGTCAATGTTTTGTTTATGTTAGTCAGCTCAGTGTGCTCCGAGTTTAGTGTGCATGTTTGGCTATCTTTGTGTGCGTGTATTACAGCTGTACGGGTTTTGGAAAGGGTGTATTATTTGGTTGAATTATCATAACGTTTTGTTGATTATCTCGGTAACGAGCCTGTAGTTTTGGACCAAATTTGGTGAGCATGCTCAATGTGATGTATAGATGCTCCCCTTAAGCGTTCGCTTATTGATATTGTTAGACCCTATATGTGTGCGTTGCTCAAGCGCGGTATGTACTAAGCTTAACTTCTGGGTCTCGTTATTCTGTGCCACAACACTCACAATGAGTGATAGATAACTTTAATGAAGTGCTGACTGTCTCAATCTCCAACTGTCGCACAACAAACATACTACCGAAATTAATCAACACTTCTAAGACTAGGGCGGAATTAAATTAGTTCACATCCCGCCGAATCATAACTGTTACAAATCCGAAGCGCTTGCGTCTGTTACGTTAGTTTAATTGAATTGGAACCAGTGACCCGATTGCGTTCGCCAATCACTTTCGCCGACGCTCGAACTCCATTAATTTGGTGTCGGTACGCTTTTAATGTGATTTAGAATATGTGTAGTACGAATTTTGTATTGGGGATATGTACGCTTTGTCCTTTAGCCTCATATACATAGAATAAAATACTTTTTTTCAAATACATTTATTCCTAATTTGGAAAAGTGTTAAAAATACTTTCAGGGATATCAGACTTGTAAATATGACCTTGGTCTTATCTAAGTTCACCTTGAAAAGGTCAAGGCTAAAGTCACTTAATAAAAAAAATCCAAGTTCACTTTCGAAATCATCGAAATAACTTTATCAACTTACGTTTAACAAAATATCAGAGCAACTTCAAAAGGTGTAAATGTATTCAGGCTATCGAAAACAGTATCGTATATTCATTTATGGAAATAATATTGATGTAATCAAAAAGCAGAGACTAAAGAAAAGTTTTTAAACTATATCAGCTGGTGTTCATTTACTTTGGGAACAAATTGCTTATAATATTTCAAAGCCACTAAAGCAGACTTTGGAGTGCTCTTTCACTTAAATGCAATAATAAATGCCGAAGTTGACTATTCATATGTAGTTCATCATCATCATCGTCATCATCAGCTCATTTTATATCCCCACTGCAGGGGCACGAGCCTTCCCTATGGATGGATAGGGAGAACGGGCCATAAACCACCACGCGGGCCCAGTGCGGATTGGTGGTTGTTAACGATTGCTAATGCAGCCGAGACCAACGGCTTAACGTGCCTTCCGAAGCACGGAGAAGCTCGAGATGATAATTTTTTGGTTACCCATCCGACGACCGGCCTTTGCGAAAGTTGCTTAACCTTAACACTCGCAGACCTGGCGCGTTAACCACTGCGCCATCGAGCTCCTAGTATAGTTACATGCGACAAAATTGTATACGAATGATAAAGTACATCTAAAAATTGTAATTTTTTTAAAATGGTAAAGTAAAGTGAAAGTAAATAGCCTGTCTCACAGCTGGGCTGAAGCATCCGATTATCGATTATTATTATGATTATTAGCGAGCGACAAGGGGCGAACAAGCGTGCGTATACCACAGCGGATTATTTGGAGCTGGGGTAGGTAGGGTGAGGGGGGTTTTTCGAAAAATGCTAAAACACGTATTTATTTTTATTGAAAAATCTAAAGATCGATTTAATAATTAATTTTGAAAATTCTTACTTTAAAAATAACGATTTCCTCAAAAAATCCATTTTCTCATTTTTTTCTCCTTTAAAGGAAAATAAACAAATTTTCTGAGACATGTCATTCTTTATTTCTTTTTAAAATACCAAATACCAATTTTCATGTATTTTACTTCAAAACTTTCATACAAACTTTCACCTTCTATTTGACCCTTTTAGGGTATGATTTCCGTAAAATCCTTTCTTAGTGGCTGGTTACGTCACTTAATTAACCTACAGTCCAAATTTCATCTAATAAGCTTCAGCGGTTTAAGCTCGGCGATGATGAATCAGTCAGTCAGGACAAGTGATCCTAAATGCAAGTACACAGAGGTTACTGAACCACTAGGCCTGGAACTTGTCTATTTTGATGTGACGTCACAATAGAACTATTTAATTAAAAAATGCATAACAAGTTAAAGTTAATAATTATGCCTTAGTAACTCCGCATACAAAATCTAGATCGGATATACATATACACTTTAGATCTTTCAATTTTGTTCATACCTCTCTGTTACATGTTGTATAGATGTTGTATTGACAAAACATCAACAATAATATTAGAATATAATAGAATAGAATAGAATAGAATGATTTATTAACCATATAACCCGGAACGTTATACAAGGCAAGTCCATGATACATCTTTTCATTACAATACATTAATACATTATTTAAAAAAAAACATTGCAATTAATTTAAAATTAGTACTATAAAATATATTTTTTTTTAAATTATTACTAGTTTTTAGATTGGTGTTTTAGAAAAAAATATAATAATAGGTATACATATCACATGATGTTCAATAAAAATGCGTATTACTCAAAACCATTAAATTAAGTTCGACTTTCCACTAAAGACACTTTTACGGAATCACAATATAGCGTCTGGACAAAATTGATTCTATCTTTTGTTTCACTTCCATTACCAATGGTTTCATTGTCCGTTCCCTGATGAAACTATCCTGCATTAGGATGCAATTTAAATCCACTTATTTCTATTGAATAAAGGAACTGAATTTACGGAACACTTAAGGCGGCAGACGGCGTCTGGCTTTGGAAATGACACTTTGCGTTAAGATATTCTTGAACAACAAAGACGTAGTTTGCGTTGCTGGAGATTTTTTCTTATTTTTGGAACTGAGCAAGGATATTGTGCTTTTTTGTGATATACAAGTTAAAATTCCCTTTGAGCATTAATGATCAAGAACTGTTATGAGCATTTTTATTCACATACCGTAAGCTACTATTATATATTTTATACACTGGACCGCAAAGAAAAAGGGTCGGTTAGAAAATCTTCAATATCTTCAAAAGCACCTGACCTAGCTTTATGAAATAAAGACTAAATTAAAGAATATTTAACTCTACATAAAATAATGTATATAAAACCTTTTTATTTATTTTTATTTGTCATTTTTCAACATACATGAAAGGAATATTGTTTATTTAAGTATTGCAAGACTGTTTCATTGGCTAAATGCTTGTGCAAAGCCATAAAAAAAAGTATTTAGGCTTAAGAGAACGAACATTGTTCGAGAACGATTCGCTTATATAATATTAGCGGCTTGGTGCACGCGTTCTCTTTTATTCATCACCGCTCCTGTCAGTCAGTCTCATCTGAAGATATTGCATATCGACTTGTATCTACTTTTATCTGCATGTAAGTGTCTTGATTTTTGCCATAGCTTTTTAGACCAAGATAAGTATTTGTGTTTTACTGTCTCAAGTAGGTATGTTTGAGATTGTAGTTTATTAATTGTCTAAATCCTTTTGTTTTAAAGATGTTTTTATACTCATACGAGTTGAATAATTCTACCGTTATTTTCCAAAAAATACAATTAACATTTAATTTTATTATGTAGAAATCCCTAACAGATTATTATTTTTTATAGAATTTCATTTGTTCTAATAGCCGTTACTATGGCATAGTTACCTTCACATATATTTATAAAAAACAATTGCCGTTCGTTTGAATGACTGGACCGATTTGGCTAATTTTGATTTTGAAATATTTGTAAATTGTGTGAAAAGTTCAGAGAAGGTTTAAACGGTGAGAAACATAAATAATGAGTAACGGAAAATACTAAATCGACAATTTAATTTTCTAATACAAAATGTTCCTAGCTGTGAAACATTTGCTGTCTTTTGTCTTTTTAGAAATAAAAAATTGTCACTTGGTTGTCCTTGGTGGTCCCCGTGTGGTGCCGGGGGTAAAGAATTGCACCACCCCATCTCTTCCCGTGGGTGTCGTAGAAGGCGACTATGGGACCATTCCAGAGGATGGGCAGCAGCGTCTCTCTGTGATTATTCTCACCTTACTGCGATCGCCAACCCGCCTGCCAAGCGTGGCGATTATGGCAAATTCCCCTTAAAGTTATTTATCCTTGAGGGAGGCCTTTGTCCAGCAGTGGACGTCTTTTTGGCTGAGATGATGATGATGATGATGATGTCAAATATTTATAGGTGCGTTCAGAAATTTGTCTATTTCATAGCTGTAGTATGAGGTCCGATCTCTTTGGTCTGTTTTGTTGGAATACAAAACAATTCTGTTTCAGAAATAAAACAGTGTAAAAGTGTCAGTTGGTTGTATGTAGATAAAAATTTTGTATTAAGTTTTGACCATATTTTTCAGAAATATATGTAGGTGATACAAAGTTCACCGGGTCATCTAGTAATAAGATAAATAAACATTTCTTAGAAAATGTTTATTTCCTTGAGAGTTTTTGATAGCTATTTGAGTTGTTACTTAATTCATTTATAAGTGTTATTTCATTATAAACCTCCCATTAGATTTTCGAAACTTCATGCTAAATTCCTTTTTGTGTTGCAATTGCTTAACCTTTTAGATATCATTATTTAGTGAGCCAGGTTCAATTGTAGCAACTTGTATCTAAATCCCGGACCGCTTGGCGGCCGAACTTACCGAAAATATTATGTTCATACCTTTGATTTCGTGCGTTTCAGGGTCCTTATACCAGGCAGCGACGTCTACACGCACGCACCTACATTCCGCAGGCAGTCTCCTGCGGCGGATCCACCCCACCCAGTATCAAGATCTCACCAGCGTAGTCGACGGCACGTGTCTAGGCTAACCTAGACGCCGAACTGCGCGCGCGTTCCAGTCCCCGTTTGAAGCTAAGTCCTCCCTTAATAATCGCGCGACATCACTGAGCACTAAGCGACCGACGAACAACCCTTGAGCATAATAAATTTGGTTTATCCAGATTTACATTTTTTCAATTTCTTTCCTTTTTCTGGAACTGGTGGTACCTAACACCCCAGCTTTTCAGTAATATAAGAGTGAAACAGTCATATAAGAGTTAAAATAGTTTTTTAACCTGTCTGTCTGTGTGTGAATTAATACAATAAAGATCGAAGCTATCTGAAATGTGTTATTACGTACGAGCGAAGGGAGTAGAGAAGAGAGAGTTTAATATAATAATATAGCCTTTTAAGAATTCCCAAAGTTCAAAGTAAAAACTAATGATTCTATATTTATATTTTTTTTTGTAAGCAAAATATATCATAGCACTAATTAGGTACTCAAATTTACCATTAAAATATATTCAAACAAAGGCGTAATGATATTTAATTTCTTTCAAGGATTTCCTTAGCGCAAATGTTTATTCATAATTACGCAAACATAACTGCCTAAGTAATTATTTCGTTCTAAGCACGATGATTTATGTTAGCGAGATTACATTATATCGTACTTTATTGTTATTAGAAGAAAATGGAGACGGTAATGTTGGGTCGGAATATTTATTTACTTTTGTATAATTTGTTACGATTGAGTTAAGTTTTTAATCTGGGGAACTCATTATTTCGAATATAATATTCGAAACTGTATTCGAATTTATTATCAATTATATCATGTCGTTTAATGATACTAGTCATTCTATCATACTTGTATTATCATGGTAAAATGATATAAAGAGGTAATGCAAAACTATTCACAGATACAGCAAAATGTATAGGAATTCTTATTTCTAAAAACAATCGCAGATTTTGATAAAATTGCGTTTGCTCCAGACATACTTAGAAAAAACCCAAGTAGGTAACTAAGTACGTAATTGCCTATATACTGTCCCACTGTTGGGCAAAGGCTTCCATGATTGAAATCAAAAAACTAAAAACACCCTTCTATTACCTAAACCTCAACTGGTAATTGTTCTTTAAAGCTACTGCACCATAAACTGCTTCGGTTAATATACGCCACAGCATAAAAATACCATATCCGAAAATCTTATCACAACGCAAGATCATAAAATGAAGTGCATAACAATATCCCAGGTCGTTATACGGCGGCGGATCCTTAGCCGGTGTAAACAAGGCTTAACGCGGTTAAACGGTCCACGAGCGAGCCGCCGGAAGGCATGGGAGCCATGAAACGATGTGGATGAGATAACTGCCGCACTTGTGAACTGGTGCACTTGCGCGCTGCCGCACTTGCTGCACTCAGTGACGTCAATTAACATTAATGATTATAATGGTTACCATCATTACTATAAAAAGATCTCAGAGGAGAAATAAAATCTCCTCTTTCTCTTTTTCTTTTATTTATGTTTTGTGTCTACTTCCGAACACAGTTATCAAGTAGGTAGCCAAAACACGGAAGGATCATTAAGTTATTTATTCCCAAATTTCCCATCGACGACTTTCTATCGACGCTTCATAGAAAATGTTTCAAAATCGCTCATAGTATTCTCAAAATTACCGTAACGTATGCCACATCCATAGCTTTCCATAACTGCCGTGAGTAGCCGCTGGGTTGAGGTAACGACGACGTCGCTTCCGGCTATTATTCGCGGCCCACAATTTGCCTTCAATAAATCAGTGTTTGCCCGGTATTGTTTATAGGCACTACCTTATTATCCCTGCATAAGGCAGTGCTTTTCGAAAATGAACTCGACTTTACTGTTTAATACTTAATTGACTTACTGCCGCACTTAGAGACGTTAATTAACAATAAAGTTTAATAAGTAGCTATGTATAATAGAAGCTTTGGTGGCCGAATGGATTTATCATCATGAGTTCATTTTAACATTCCTACTGCTGGGGCACGAGCCTTCTCTAGGGACTGATAAGGAAACGGGCCATAAACCACCACGCGGGCCCAGTGTGGATTGGTAGTTGTTAACGACTGCTATGCAGCCGATACCAACGGCTTTATGTGCCTTCCAAAGCACGAAGGAGCCCGAGATGAGAACTTTTTTTACCGAAAGAAACTTGATTAACCTCAGTACTCGCAGACCGCGCGCGTTAACCACTGCGCCATCGAGCTCCTTTTAATTTAGTTTATGCTCAGGGTGAACGCGAGAAATAGTGGTTCAATCCTAATAAAAAAGTATTTTATTATGACGTCCTAAACTTTTGAACCTCATCAGCTCGCCTTAGATTAACTCGGTGAGTTTTTTTACAAAAGATCTCAATAGGTCGAAGAGGGAAACCTCTAGACTCTAGACTCTAGACTCTAGACTCTAGACTCTAGACTCTACTATAGACTCTAGACTAAACTTTGTAGTTTAAGGCCATCTCTTGTCTATTTGTTATCGTTCATGTCGGAAGACCTGAGCCCAGCAGTGGGAAGTTTATAAGCTGATTAATGGTGATGGTGCAGCTATTTTAGTCATCATTAATGTTAAGTGACGTCTCTCAGTGCGGCATATTTTAATTTGATGTTTTGCATTTACAACAAAAATTTAAAACATTACAGAAAAAATAATTGTTTCCTTGTAGCCTACAATAAAGCACTTGCAAAATACGACACTAATGCCTCGGTAGCTCAGATAGAAGAGGTGCCACCTATATCATGAAGGATCCTACGATTTGGCCTTAATTAAGTGGGACTTGAACCCACGTTCGAGTCCAGTGAGTCGCCGCTCGAAAGACAATCTTCTTTTTAATTACCTACACAAAACAAAACTACAAAAACACAATAGCTAATCAAAATGGTTACTTCTCAGGCGCTTTAACGTGAGTTTTAATATAATGCCGAGCAAGAATGAAGGCTTTTATTAACTCAGCTGCATCCCCCAATATCTCCGTAGTCCCTAAGTTACTAGCATGTTTGTGTACGTATGCACGAAATATGCACATGCAGCATATTGCAACCCACAAACTGGGCCAAAGTACCGGTTAGATCCGGTTATTATTCTACCCACCGCAATCGTAATTTGCATTCGATAAATCAGAGTGTATGGCTATTGTTTGTAGGCACTGACGACTTAAGGGGTTTTGCCATCGAAGGTGATAAAGAATTTATAATTTTTTTTTAATTATTAACGCGTCGTTGGTGGCATGGGTTCAATTTTTAGGTTGGGCGAGTGTTTTTCGGATTTTTCGATAGCCCGGGAGCCTATCCTAATTTACCTATTGAACCTATCCGCATTTGGCAAACGTGGTGATTTAACCATTATCCATCGACAATAGCGATGACTTGGTTTTAATGATGGAGGCCTTCGTCAAGCAGTGGGGGAGAAGATATTAGTAGACAGTATTAAAATGATATTTACTTTACTTTTAACTACCTCTGTAGTCTAGTGGTTAAGACCACCGGCCTCAGACCCAGAGACCCCGGGTTCGATAACCAGCGGGTAAATACCATGTTTGTGGACTTAGTTTGATTGGTGGTAGGGCTTGTTTGTCCGTCTGGCTAGCTACCACCATCTTCTCAAAATACGTTGCTAGAACATCAATGTTTGTAGTATTGTTGTATTGCAGCAGCTTGCGATAATGAAGCCAGTTCTTCAGTAGTGGAGGATTCCGGATGAAGTGCGTGAGATGAAGACACTGTGCTTCCCCGTAAGATATTTAAAAAAAATGTTGGCTGCATTCCGCACTCAACGCCAAAGTTTAGAAGTAAACAGTGAGTTGCTATAACGGAATGCAACCGAATCCCGAGTCCCAAGATTGTATTTGAGATTTCTCTCCAGTTAACACAAAAAATAAACGCAGTGAGAGCAGCGTCACAGTGGGGTTGCGCCTTAATCGACTTCCACTCGTATGAACTGCACTTACGACGTTAGACTTAATTGCACAAGTAAAGGTAGGTAATTAGCTGGATTCGAGCATTGTTTGTTATTGTAGACGGCTTTATTCTTGGCGGGAAATTGCTATAAAGTTGGTTCAAAATCAAATCGAATTTAAAAAGTGATACATTTTTTTGAAACAAACAAACAATATTTTTATTATTTTGAATTTCGCATTCACAATAATTTCTTATCCTCACGTATGGTTAAAGAATTTGTTAACGCATTTCTAATCTCGTGTAGTAATTACAGGGTGTGGTGTGTTGTCTGTATGTAGTGTATTAATATTATTTATTGATACACCAAAAATAATTATATTACACAAACATGTATGTACCTTTACATTTTGTTTATTATTATTTATTATTATTCTTCTGTTTTCAACAGATTTTTCATTGTTTTTTCGTTGTTTATATAAAGAAACGAAACCTTTGCCGAAAAAGAAAACATCCCCAACTGCTTAGAAGTAACAGCTTACTTGTGCGGCTAACGTTTTTCCGTGTCTTAACGTCTCGGCCTATATATTTTCCTTAAGAAAAGGCTTTGTAATTAAACCGACACGCTATTGACCCTGGTGTTTGACCTCGAATAATGAATTTGGTTGGAAAAAGGACTGAATTGTCGATATTCAAGGTGCATAATGTTACCATAAGCCTTTCATCCATTTGTCTCTGAGGAATAAAAAGTTTTTTTATTATAGAAAATAACACTAAAATATCGTTGACAAACTAAAAATCGGGTAGACGCTCGGCAGGCTTAATATTGCCGATCTTTAGGTGGCAGTCACAATAGCAACAATTTGTAATTTATCGTTACCAAAACACATAAAAGGTTAGAAGGTTAAAGTTACTCGCGTCCGTAGGTTTACCCTTGAGACCCTACACGTGACCCCTGGGTGGTGCTAAATAAGTGACACTGTCTGAGTGGTAGAGCCACGCTGCGTTGCAGCACGAAATGGACCGGCTCGCCCGGCGTATTACCACCCTCTCACAGAATATCGGAGTGAAACAATGGCACTCGTTGCTGATGTGTTTCGTCTGGTGAGTGAAAGTACCGGAGGCCCATCTCTCAACCCTCCCCCCTCCCAATTCCTGCTTCCTCCTCAAGATCCAACTCCTTCCCCAAGGCCGGCAACGCGTCTGCGATTACTTTGGTTTTGCGGGTGTCCAAGGGTGGCGGCGATTACTTCCCATAAGGTGGACCCGTCTGCTCGTTGGCCTCCTACTAATATAAAAAAAGCTCCTTTATAGTATTCTGGCGTGAACTGAACACATATCTAACACAAACGTATTATTTTGTTTACACTACACATTGAAATTAAACTACTTTTACGGATACTCGCGTTTATGTTTGAACCTGCAAAGGGGTTCGAAACGTCAGGATTAACATTACCAGCGACTAGGCATAGTCTCATTTCTTAAGCATAGTCATTTAATTTTTATCTCTAACTATCAGAACAAATAACGCTACGCTCAGAGCAATTAATGTTCATGATGATCAATCAAAATGTTAATCGAAATAGGACCTACACGAGTAATTGTAATACTGTATGTGTGGTGTCGTGTTTCCTCGAAGAGGCGTCTTGAAATGTCGATCATGCTTTCGAGTGCATCGCAAACAGCGAACTGTTTGAACGCTTGAATCCTACTAATATTATAAACGCGAAAGTTTGTAAGTATGGATGGATGGATCTTTGTTACTTTTTCACGTAAAAACTACTGAATGGATTTGGATGAAATTCGGCATACAGATAGTTTATAACCTGGATTAACACATAGGATAGTTTTTATCCCGATATTCCCACGGGAATTAATGGAAACTGTCAAAGTGGATGTTTGTTACTCTTTCACGTAAAAACTCTAGTCTAGTCCACTAGTAAAGAATATAAGTGTCGAATCACCAATTTCATCCCTTCATCAAATTGTATTTTTTTTAACAGAAGCAGTTTCGCTACTCAAATAGGAAATCGCTTGACCCGATATCTGAAGGTCCTGAGATTAACTCCCAGGTTAGGCGAAGTTGTTTTTGGATAGCCCGACTTTGTGATCATCAACAACTTTAGTTAGAGATAAGATAACCTAGATTCAAAAAATCATGTAAAGTGCGTTTAGGTATACTTAGTCATATTTTTTTCATAATTAGAATAAAGATAAGAAAAATCTTTTTTTTAGGTACTTCTTTTAGATATAAGAAGAATATCTGTACCAGAAGACCTCGCTCTTTCGCCATAGCCATAAACAATTTGTTTTTGTTTTTCAACAAGTAATATGAAGGTTAAAAACCTGGTTAAACCTCTTTTCCGTTGTGATTTAAAAACAATTCAAACGCTTCCAATAAGTTTCAACAATTGCTTTTACTTTGCTTTTATAATAAAAAGTACCTATAATAATAAAGATTTACTAATAGTTCCGTCTGAAAACTACAGCACTTCTGTTGATTTAAAACAATTGTTCCCAAGGAGGCTATAACAAAACTTTATCGTTGAAACAATAAATTCGTCTGGCTTTTTATCACGCTTTTAAGTATTTGTTCCTCGTTTCGGCATTGTAGAAGTACAAATTGGATACAGTACGTTCTTGTTATATGTACAACTTAACTAATAACTATGTTCCGATAGTTGAAGATAATAAAGCCATTTTAGTAGTTAAGGAAAAGTGCTTTTCCTCCTTCAGCATTATTACTTACCATCAGGTGAAATGAAGCCAAGCATTTTCCCGGAAAAAAGCATTTAAAATAAAATATTGTTCTTATATTCTTCTTCGTCAATTTGTATGTTTTTATCTATTACTAGCTTTTGCCCCGTGGCTTCGCCCGCGTACTAAGTGTGATTTTTGCAATAATTGTTAAATTGTTACGCCGGCTTATTACTACTTACTTACCCTTCGTCAAAACCTTTAATGTTATTTGTTTTTACAAATATCGTATTATAATTTTTTCTATTTATTATTATTAAGTAATGCAGCTGGGGTACTTTTTATATACTCCTATCAATAGGTAGCTTTACCTATAGAAGAAAAGTCTTCGAATGGTCCAGAATATTCGATAACATTCGAGAATGTTCTGGAATGTTCTACAATGATCTGGGATATTCTGTGGAATTCTCTCGAATACTCTCGAATGTTTTTGACTTTTCTAGAAATTTCTATAGGGCGAAACTTCCAACCCTTATATCTTGAAAAGCACACCCTTCAGGTAAAAACGGGAACCTTATTCATGGACGGGAGATAGAGGGCTATCACGCCATATAACTACCTTGATCGTACTGGGACTCATTTCTGAAAAGTTAAAATTATGTCTTAGTAACTGCATACAAGATCTAGATCGGATATACTTTGGATCTTTTTATTTTTACCACACCTTTCTGTTACACGTTGTACACAGTATTGACACCTACCAATTTAAAATTATTAATAGTTTTATTGACGAGTGGCCCATTTTAATACAGGTAAAAAAAAAAAAAAAAAAATTAAAAAAAAAATTAAAAAATTAAAAAAATTAGTCAACCTAATATACTAGCTTAAAGACAACCTATTGGTAAATAAATATTTCAACTTTTTATTTATGTATTCGTACGTTTTTAGACTTATTTTAAATACAAATGTTCGAAAACGTGTTTCTGATGTAGATTTCCACTGTGCCCTTTGCGTTTTACAATGACTCATTGCTTTCGAAGTTCGCAGACATCTCAGTTTCGAATGTCCGTGGGGTTGTTCAGATAATATTGTTACTTATTTACAAGTCGTAACTACCATTATTTATCGTTATCGAATAAAAAAGATTTACTGTGACCACGGTCCCTGCAAAGGGTTTGAAACGTCAGGATAATCATTATATCAAATTAATGTGTAAAATAAACGCGAGTAGATCCGTAAAAGTGGTTTAATTTTCAAGAAAAAAAAGTATTTGTGACTAATAAGATGCTGATATAAATAGTAGGAAAAATGACAGACATTGATGAAATTTATGTAAATGTTAATAAATGCCAGTAGTTCGCCTATACTTGTAAATTTCCTGTCTCAGTGCTGGGCAAAAGCATCCATCATTGAAATCAAGCCATCTGCAATTGATGGATATTGGTTTATCTTATCTTATCTTAGTGGGGCCTGCCGAGGTTTCCCTCTTGCAGTAACACTTCGACCCATCGGGATCTTTTGTGCAACCCCGTCCTTTCACTCTTCTTCCTCTGTAAAGATAGATGCCATAAGTTTGGCCACGTCCTTAAGAGCGAAGAGCCTGAAGTCCTCCGGTTTCGGATAGGCCGACCCCAGGAGTCCCATTCTTTTCCTAGCCAGAGCGTCACAGTCACACAGTAGGTGCTGCATTGACTCCGTTTCCTCTCCACATGCCCTACACGAGCTATTTGTTGATAGATGCATTCTGTGGAGCATCTGTTTTGTGGATATTGGTTTAATCACCCTTACCAAATGAGGGTTGGTGGTGATCACAAACTCGGGCTATGTATTAAAAAAACCGAAACACATTTGGCCTGTGCTGGGAATTGAGTCCAGGATCTCCAGATCAAGCGCTCTGTCACTAGGCTACCGTAGCGTTTTTCGGGAATAATTAATTGAGCTAGTCTTCCTTGTGATAAAATTCGTTTTCTCGTCTTGTTAACTTTTTTTTATATTAACGGGCAAGCACAGTGCTTTGATCTTACCTGATATTACGTGATGATAAGGCCATGGAAGCGTACTTCACCCGGGATCCTCAACTAGTGAGGCACTGGCTATCTTATCACTAGCTGGCGGAACACAACAATGCTACAAACATTGTACACATGTTATAGCGACAAATTTAAGATAGATGGTGGTAGCTAACCAGGCGGACAAACAAGCCCTAACACCAACTAAACCGAGTACACAAATATGTACCCCCCGCTGGGAATCGAACTCGGGCCCTCTGGGTCTAAACCGGTGGTCTTAGCCACTAGACTACAGAGGCATTTATAACTTGAATAAAAGACGGAGTTAATGCATTCAGCAATATCGCAAGTACCAGTGCTCGACACTGTAAGCCCAATGGTCAACAGCAGATTGCCCTAAGAAGCAGGTGGTCATGCAGTATTCAATTGTTGTAAAGTAAAAAAAAATGTTGCTAGCCCCTTTTTTTAAAGATTCACCACCATTCTTACCTTACAATTTATATGAATTCTACAATGACAAATTATAAGTCCGCTACACATTCATTCACAAATTTTATAAAAATCTAAAAACATCTATAATGTGGCGGCGCCACCTACCGCATACGCCGCATATTATTCGACACGAAACATACACCTTCTTAACCGTGTCAACAGATGGCGCCACAAACGCATACCAACGACGTCGCCATACTACGACGATAAAATAGTATGGGAAGCCTGCACCACGGTAGCGTAGTTTCACCATCTCCTTCGCTATATGTATAGCACCTCCAACTAACATCCGTAGGACCTCGGTCCCCGAGCTATACCACCCAGCTTGGAGGAACATCTTCCCTTTGGCCTTCCTCAATGTGGCATCCAACCATGTACCATGGCTACCCTACTATAATAATAATAATAACATACACTAATAATACTTATAACTTATTTGACTTTTTTTATTTTAAGTGCTTATTGCTGCACTGAAGCTGAACTCTGCTGCTAAAAAAGTATTAAAAAAATTAAAAAGCAGTGACAAAATTCAGCGCTTACGTCAGCCTTCCCGGTAGCATAGCGGTCAGTGCAGCCGCCCGGATTGCGGAAAAACCCAGGTTCGATTCCTGGCTGGGACGGGTAGGCGTTTAATTTTTTCACTGTATTTTATAAGTACTTATTACTCAATTTTAATATAAAAATAAAAATTATATAAACAAAACAAAAACATTTTGATGCTACATTGTTTTTACGCTGCACCAGTTGTCCTTGCTGGACTCTGTTTCCACTTAACATTAAGTGGAGTGGAGTCATTTGCCGAGTTATGGATTTAAAAAAAGGTTAAAGAAAAAAGTGTTGGAACGCTGGTTCCTGCCGAACACTGGTGCCCCACAACCCTACCCAATCACGTTAGCCACTATGCCAACAAGGCTATAAACTACTCTCATTTTACTACGATCAAATCCTTCATGCTCACAGATTGATGGTACCTTTTGACGGTACACACGGCTGCACATAAACCTACCACAAACTATCAAATTTCCTCAATATATTTTGAACTTTATCCCTACAGATTATAGTTGAAAATGTATTGAAGAGATTTGACAGTTTTGGATAGGTGCAGGCATCTGTACTATACCTAGTGCGTGTCCTTTTCAAATAGAACATATCACCCTTTCCCGAGGAGCTCATGAATAAGCGATCTCACATTTGAAGCGGCCATAAGTCAAGTCTCGAACCCGTGACGGCAGCTGGAACCGTTAATTCCCTGCTCCACTGAACAATGCTGGAACCAATTTGTTTGAGAGAATAAAATCTGGACCAACAAAGCCGTAATCTGTTTGCTTGTGGAACCTTTGTGGAGTTGTATTAGCGTGGTGTTGGTAACACCAGCGTTGGATTGTTTATTTTATGTAGCGGCAACTCTGTCATTGTCGGTCTCGCTCTCTCCATATGATTATAAAGTCGTTTGCTGGTTCAAATCCTCCATGTTATCCATAGCAGCTTCAATCCTGCTGCAAAGGACCATGTATGAGATATGTGATGAGAAGTGGACTGTATATTCTTATATTAGACAACATCACATACACTGTTCTGATGCAGGTGTAGATGTCCCAAAGAAAGTAGCTAAAGCACTCGTTTTATGGAAATCAGAAATAACGACGGTACCACAGCCAACCAGAGCCGACACAATATCGAAAAAAATATTTCAAGTTTCTACCTGTTATCGTTATTAAGACCGATAAAAAAATTGTAAAAAAAACACGTTTGTTGTATTCGAACCCGGGCTAAATATTAATTATATTTTAATTTAAGTAATTGTTTATTTATTTTTAAAGAATATAACTTAATATTCTGTGAATATTTCAAGCGTCTACCTGTTGCCGTCAAATCATTCGTCCGCTTAAAAACACCGTATCCCATGATGGACCCCTATAACAGCGCCACCTACCGGGTCCATTTTGTAAATCTAAAGCATTCTCGAATCCACACTTGGGTGAAAGGTGAAAAATTCATCCAAATCGGTCTAGCCGTTTAGAAGGATTCCAATAACATACACACGCACATAAGAGTTATATATATAAAGATAAAGATTTGTATGTATGTTAGTCTGTACGGTATCTATTCTATGGGCCTCTTTGTATTTTATCATCTTGTACTCTGTATTGTTGCCTGAAATAAATAAATTTATCTATCTATCTGTCTATAATAAAATAGCCTGGATAGGTTAAAACTATTTTTATATGCTAGCCATACTAACTTAAGGAACTTAAGAATCTCGTCGCTTATAAATCCAGTTACGATGTAAAAGCGATAAGCATAACAGCAACATCGTTCCTGCAAGAAACAATTGAACAGCTGGTATCCTTCAACTACTGAAGTTAAGTGTCGATAAAACCTAAGCCTCCACCTTAGTCTTATCGCTTTCTACCCGAAATCATTAATTAATGAGTTACTGGCTATCTTACGTGGTTTAGCTACGGGTAATGTATTCCCCCTCAGTCATAAAAAAGGCGCTGCTTATAAATGTGGTTTTGACTTGACGAGCGAACGCTTCATGAGTACCATTGGCTTGCTTTTAATTATATATGAAGGGTAAAGCCACCAATCTGTACGTACGTAAGTATACAGTTAGCAGACTTTCAGTCATGAAATTAATAAATATAAAATTAATAATACAATACTTTCTAAGCGATCGTAAGGAATCCCAAAATTCGATTAGTATAAAAACAGTCCTGACGTTATATCTTCTCAAAAATGTAACTATTATATAAAAGTTAGCAGTGGCGAAGAGTGGAAATTTAAAGAAGGAAAGCAGCCCTTTAAAAAAATTGTGCAATCTAAAAACCTAGCACCAAAAATAATACCTATCGACGTAATTTTAATACCAAACTGTTGACCGTTGTGTGTGTTAAATGGATGAAAGAATATAAATCGTTAAGAAATACTATTTATCTGTACGAAGTAACATGTTGACCATTTTCTAAAGGGAAGCCGATGGGAATCGGGTTGTATGGAGTCTTCGCCATTGATAGTTAGTGAAATGTGAAATACACAGGCACTAAACAGCTGATACGTGATAGTTTATAATAATAAATTGATCAGTACTTAAGCCTTATTATTATTTTGACAGGCAAGCAGTTGCCACAACTGATAGTTTCTGTATCCTGATCATCGTAATATGCTGCAGAGTCATTTTATGTTTTTAACATGTCTATCTAGTCTATTTTTAAATTGGTTGATGTTGGAGGCTAAGACAACATCATCTGGGAGCTTATTCCACTCTTTTACCCCTCTGTTGCATATAAAATGTTTATAGGGATTGCTGTTACCTACCTGTTCGACGGGCTGCTGCAGGCTGCTGTGCAAGCCCGTGGCCGGCATCGCCACCGCGGTACGTACCCCCAACACCCCCCGACACCCCCAACACCTCCCGACACCTTCTTAAGACGTTGTCACGTTCAACTATCGTCAGTAAACCGACTTTACAGACAACCAATTTTTTAGTAGTGCGTGATCTCTGGTAGCTTTACCCTATGTATCTTATAAACTTTTGCTTACGTCAATAAAAGCAATCTGCTTTATGCTAACAAATAAAATATTGATATCAATATAGTAAACATCGAATGTCAATACTTTATTAGGACTAGGCATATCCGTTTACGACTGACCGATAAAAAGATCCAGAAAATTATAATTTTTGTAGATGTCACTGACAACAAGGAATGAGATATCTTTCTTGTTGCTAGCTAGTTGGAATTACAGTTATCGGTTTTAGGTTTTTATTTATAGCTTTATAAAGAATTAATACTTTTTCATAAAATCTAAATCTATATGTCTATAGTAGTACTTAAAAATATGTAGGCTCTGTCTGTACATGCAATTTTTCTGACAAATGTTGGGATAAATATTCGTTTTATGACTCACTGACACCAATTCTACGATTTTTGATTTTTTTGTCTGTCTGTCTATCTGTCTGTCTGTCTGTCTGTCTGTCTGTCTGTCTGTCTGTCTGTCTGTCTGTCTGTCTGTCTGTATGTATGTCCTCTTATAACTCAAAAACGGCTTGACCGATCTTGATGAAAATTTGTATGCAGTAAGAACATGAGATTGTGCAAATAATAGGTATGCTATATGATGTTGGTAAACCCAATAATTATTTTATTTAGCATTCATTGATCCATTATTTTCGCACAACGAAGCGGGCGAGTGACGGCTAGTCAGTTATAATCTTAATCAGTCTGTGGGAAAACTTGGGAATAATCATGGTAAAGTAACATAATTATGCTTAAAAATAACAGTTACCTTACATAAGTTTTTTGTATATACTATAGAAATGAGCGTTCATTAAAAAAAACACGAGTAGATTTGAATAAATTAAAGCATTGCAATAATCCCGTAAACTTTAATGAAAACCAACTACATTTTTTTTTATAACTTTGAGCACAAATTTAATAAAAATTTTGAATGTATTGTCTAAACCGCCACCATGACGCAAAACCTTATTCGAACAAGTATAATAATGTGTGGTTACTTCGACGCGTCGATCCTGCGAGACGGCAAACAATAACAAACTTTGCGACATCTCATGCAAATGAACTTGACACCAGAGAATTTTAAATGTCAGACCTCATAACAATAACAAAAGCTATTATTATGAGCGTCAGACATTGCTTTAATCCATTCCGTGCAGTATTTCCATAGATCTATAAATAATTAAAATGAGTGATTTTACTTGTTATATGTATATATATACGTTTTTCTTAAATATACCTCTACTGTGTTTCTGTACGATATCGACTTGATCGACGTGACAAAGTCACGATGATTTTTCTTGTGTAAGTGGAACGACGGTCACGGTGATTTAAAAATAACGACTTCGCTCATGTCTACAGGACTGGCCGCCCCCGAGCGAGTAGTGCGAGTAATCGCCAATCGCACAAGAACACTCGCTTATAGCCCAGCGAACCTATCGGAACTACAACTCGATTGGCGCTGCTCGCCAACTCGCTTCTAGTTTCTAGCTCTACTCGCTACTCGCTACTCGCTCAACGCCGGCAGTGGGACACCTGCCATAAGCAATAATTAAACGTAGCATAAATTGGTTTAGGTTATAGTTTATATTATTAGTTCATGGTAATAGTAAAATATTCAGCTATATCTTTTCACGAATTAAAATTGTAAAAAGCATCAAAATCAAAAACTTTTAAAAGTAAAATAATTTTTTACTTTATTTTAGTCCGTTTGTTGGTAGTTGTATCTTTGACTAAATGTTACCTTAAATAAAATATCTTAAGCTCATAAATGTTTCTACAAAGAGGTAGGTATTCAGACGGGACTTTGAACACAATATTTCTCCAGTCCACATTTCATCAAGACTCTTCACCTACATGGAAAGCACTTAACATGATATGGGTGGTCAAACAGCTTTAAGGCGTTTCTAGTACATTTTACGAGAACATTTTGCTGGTACCACGACGATAAAACACAGATTGGAGGGCAGCAAAGTCTTTAATCTTATTTAAGAAAAAAAAGGTACCAGAAACAACCTCAATATTTAAATACTTATTAGAAAGGAGGCTCCGTGCTCTCGCCCAACGAGCCTGAACTTTTCTAATTTTGTTCCCGCCAAAACTTGCGGCCATAGGCTGTATTAAATAAACATGCACAGGCCTGTTGCCTGCGCAAGGAGGGTGTGTTGTTTTTTATAAACTTTTTGTTAGTTTACACTGATGAAGATGGACTCAATGATGCAAGACCTTAAGGTGTATCCCCACCTGAGCTGAGTGAGGTAGGCAAACGGTGTGCGAGGAAAATGTCCTTCAAAAAGATTATTTCATGACATAACGGGAATGAGGAGAGGCAAAGCTAGATCGGATGATACAACCTAACTGTATCTGTAGGGTTAATTAATTTTTCATGAAGAAATTCCTTTGGTGGAGTTAGCTCTCCAGCACCGCTTAGATATCTCAAACAGATCTGGTGAAAGCTCACTCTTAACTTTGAATAATGACCTCGTAGTCAAACTGATAAGTTTACGCAAACACTACACATTGTGATGAAACAATATACGAGATTACGGATTTACTCGCATTTTTTATTTTATGTTGACTGACCTAATTAAAAAAGAACATGGTCATGTCTTTAATAATTTTTGTTATTGATAGTCAACCCTGTGACCAAAACCCTAGTAAGTATTCGATACCTCCTGATAAAAAAAAAATTAAAAAAACGAGCGAGCCTTACAGTAGTCGCATATGATGTGTAACATTTGACATCTCACCGTAGTAATAAGCAATTTTAACATTATATTCTGAAAAAATGGGTCAGGTATTACATCATTTTATAACTATAAAATAAATGCAGTAAATAAAAAAATAATATGTCATATTCATAATATCGATTTTAAAATTACAAAATGGCACGCGCTTGCGCGCTTCCCCGACTTCCTGTTACACAGTTACACTGTTACACATTTTACGAAATCACTCCCACAAGCTTCCTCGACTTCCAGTTACACACTTGTTACACACTTTTTACACTGTTACACATACTTCCGTCCCATTTCACGAAATCACTTCCACAAATTGCTTATATAGAGAAAAAAAATGTTTTGTATTTTTTTTTTTTTTTGCCAATGGGCGTGTAGTATATACGTATATTACTTATGCTTATGATAGGTTCATTGTCATAGTTATATATCGATCTTCTCATGTAATTGAGTCATTAATAAATGTTATTCCAAACTATCATCCCGTTTACTTTGACTCCCGAGCTGCCAACCTTATAGAGCGGAAAGATGTTACACATCAAAAATGGAAGTGGTCTGTATGAATTGGAATTCCCTTCCAGCACACGTATTTCCTCCTTCCTACCACACGGGGTCCTGTAAACGAGTTGTGAAGAAGAAACTTGCGGATAGGCAAGGTAAGAAGGCGGAATCCTGTTCCACTAGCTGTCTTTGCATCTAAACTCTGCTTTTCCTTAACATCAAAAGCAGAGCAGAGTCATTTGCTTAACTCTCTATAAAAAATATAAAAGAAAATATCATTATCATCAGCTCATTTTATGTATCCACTGCTGGGGCACGTGCCTTCGCTATGGATGGTTAACCACCACGTGGGCCCAGTGCGGGTTTTGGTGGTGGTTAACGACTGCTAATGCAGCCAGGACCAACGGCTTTTTTTGCCGTCCGAAGCACGTAGGAGGTCAAGATGATAAAATTTTGGTTACTCATCCGATGACCGGCCTTTGCGAAAATCGCTTAACCTCAGCACTCGCAGATCGGGCGCGTAAACAACTGCGCTATCGAGCTCCTCAAAAAAAACTAATAATATAACAACACAATACACATAAACGAAATCACTAAGCTATTGTCCCAACATGTTTACACCGCAATATAGAAACGAAAAACTTATCTACCGAAACGCGAATACCTTTTAGTGCCTCTTAACCTAAAAACTCCTTCGCGGAAGAATAGAAAGAAAGTTTCCGCGACAACTTTGAAGTGGAATGATATTCCCGAGTTTCTCATTAGGGGTTAAAACAAATGCTTGGGGAGTGCGGGACAAGTTGCTAGAGACCAACTACGACTCTTGAATGTAAGATGTTGCTTGCAGTAAAGTTTGTGCACTGTAGAAATGTGCCACTCGCGTAGTGCATGTATATGTGTTATTATGTTTTGTACTGTGCACGAGAATAAATATTCATTACCATGGGCAGACAGACAAAAATATTTTGTGCACAAAGGAGTATTCATCAGTTTCTGCCTACAAAAATATGCGATAATTTGAAGCGAAAAAATAAAGTTCAATTTAAGGGAAAATAAATATATTCAAATACTTTTAGGTAATAGCACCTTTAATCATTAAAAATAGGGGTCAGAAACTGATTTAAATTTGAGAGCATACCTGGGCCGACCAACCGGGAAGCGCCCGGTGGTACGCCCCAGGTATCACTGGATAGACCAGGATGAGAAGGATCTTAACCATCTCCAACGGCCGGACTAGCGAGAGGTGGCTGAGGACAGAGAAGAGTGGCGAAATCTCGTGTCGGAGGCCAAGATCCAATTCGGGTCCCTGAGCCAGCGCAGTAAGTAATAAGTAAGTCAGTAACTGAGTAAAGTCTTTATCAACAATTGAATACTGACTACCTGCTTCCTAGCAGTCATCTCGAAAAATTTCAATGAAAATCTATATATTTTTTACGACGAAAAACTACCTTAAAAGCCGATCACTGGTGCTATTAAAAGACAATTTAAATAAAACTCTATGCTTAAGGCAAATACAGAAATCTAGTGATTTAACAGACAAATAATGTAATTATTTACAAATTTGTAAGTGTGCGAGTGAACTAAACGATCGCGTTCCCCCAGCCCCCTTCCACCATCGGGGAAGGGACGCAGATTAGCCTACCATTCGTACGTTGTAGACATACCACCTGTCCGTACCAAGCGGTTTGCTAACTCTTTTCTTTTGCGAACCGCCAAAGAGTGGAATGCGCTACCTGGTCACGTGTTCCCTGTTCACTACGACCTGGGTCTCTTCAAAGCAAGAGTGAATAGGCATTTCCTGTCTAAGCATGTATACCACCTTAGGCCACATCCCGCTCACCAACATGCAGGTTGGTTGCCAAATGATAAGACAGTTTGCATTTAAAAAAACCTACAAAAATATAAATTACCATTTCAGCCTATTGGATTAAATGAAATGAATGAATCAGTGATTCCGTGATCATGGTGCATACAAGTATTAAACATGGTAAGAATCCCGTTAATAATTACTTTAATCCAAGTAACCATGATAATGAAAAATTACGTTAATGTTTATATACGATGCAGCCTAGTCTCTTAACACACTTATTTCTAATATCGATGTCAATGTCACCCCATATAGCCTACTTTTTTGATGCCATACCATAACGCGAGTTTAATAGGTCGTGTCTGGTTTCCTGCGCCAACCCGATTACTTTTATGGAAATCCCCACAATTTGCGAGCGGAAACGGCACGCAGTCGCCGGAGGCTGTGCCGCTCACTTCCGGTATGCCACCATGACACTTGCCAACGGACGTAGACTTTGTACAACAGCAATAGAAGCTCGTTTGATGTAGTCAAATGAATGTTTAATTAAAATAGGTTGCTCTATATTTTTTATGGAGTTTGAATTTTTGACATTATCGTCTGGAACATTATTTACGTTTTAAAAAATAGACATGAGTCATATTAGTAACTGTAGGTAGATGTATTAGTCATTTTAGTTATTTATAATTGATGTATACACAAACAAACCGAACATAGTAAGAATAGGCGAGATAAGTACAAGGCCGAATATTTCACAGTGAAACTTCTTCTGGCAATGAAAGCAGAGAAATTTCTTTAATTATATACTGTCCCACTTCCGGGCTTCCATCATTGAAGTGCTATTAGCCACTGTACGCTATCCCTACAGTTTATGGGAATTTAAAATTTTTACATCGCTTGCCAAATTGCGGGTTTATGATTCAATATTTAGCATTTTGTTATTTTTTCCTTTTAGAGTTTGATTAGAAAAAGAGCTACGGTAATTGTTGATTTAATATAATTAGTATCTAAGTTATCGCCATAACAACACCATTAGTAATAGTTCCAACAGTTAGAATTAAGAGAGTCAATTGTATCAATTTCCTTAGTGGTTTTTAAAGAAGTGTACTTTTACTTCCGGCTTTGTCGTCACTTACCGATAGATGAGATGAAGGCGAAGCACTGTCCCGTTAAAGAATAATAAAAATGAAAAACTAAAATTTAACTACGTCCATAAAATAAGTTGGTATATCAGAATACCATATTAACATTGAACATTACTGACGTTATCACCTTCGTTATCTAAAAAGACTTTTATACGACTCGATATGGCAGTGTTCCCGGGAAATGCATTTGTGGAAATCTGTAATTTATGTATGAGCACTGTCCAGGAATGGGCTGGACTCGAGCCAATGCTCCAGAAACATGGACTCCGTGTATGTGGGGAAGCAGGTTTTAATTTTACAAAACAATCTTTGGAACGATTCGTTTTGGTATGGCGTTTATTAAGATTATTTGGGAGGAACTATTTTTATTGGCATATTAGATAGATTATAATATATTTAATTAAACTTTAGGATTACTTTAGGATTTAGGAAAATTAGAATTGCACCACCCCATATCTTCCCGAGGGTGTCGTAAAAGCCGACTAAGGGATCATTCCAGAGGATGGGCAGCAGCATCTCTCTGAGGTTACTCTTAATCAACTGCGATCGCCAACCCGCCTGCCAAGCGTGGCGATTACGGCAAATACCCCTCATGGAGATCCGTGGGGGAGGCCTTTGTCCAGCAGTGGACGTCTTTTGGCTGAGATGATGATGATGATGAAACTTTAGAGAAAAATCGTGTGCATAATGTCTTGGGAGAAAGTATCATAGCAACTGTAAAATGCGCTTCACTTATGCATAGAACGCCATGAAAAATGTATGTCATAAAAACTATTTTGTTGTTTTTAAAATGCGGACTTATGAAATTTCCTCCAAAGTAAAAACAAAGTAACCTCTAAACAGTATTTATTTACATGATTATTTTTCCATTTACTGAAAGAACGTCGATGAAATGCAGTCGAGTATACTTATATACTTATTCGTAACACTTATTAGAAAAAACCCTATTGTTTTAATAATAAAGAATTTTAAATAAAAAGTGTTTTTTTTAATTTCCTAACTTTAGCGGATCACACACTTTTGTATTCCTTTTGCTTGAGAGATCTAGAGAGAGCGCTGTTTCATGATTATCAACGCTTTAAACAACTTTCGCAATGTCGGATTTCTACGTGGTTCAGTTTTTATAGTAAGATGATAGCCTTTTAAAGCCACCAACTAGCTTTGGGCCAGGCGTGGTGAGTTGATCCCCAGAGAGAGAGATTGGGATGATCCATGATGCCATCCATGATGTCATTGTGCATGTTTTTTTTTTATTTTTTTTTTATTTTATATTTACGGGTAAGCACAGTGCCTTGATCTCACCTGATGTTAAGTTATGATAAAGCCAATGATGGAAGCGCACTTCACCCGGGACCCTCAACTAGTGAGGTACTGGCTATCTTATCTCTAGCTGCCGAAACACAACAATGCTACAAATATTGATGTTATGGCGACATATTTAGATAAGATGGTGGTAGCTAGCCAGGCGGACAAATAAGTCCTACCACCAACCAAACCGAGTACACAAAGATGTACCCCCCGCTGGGAATCGAACCCGGGACCTCTGGGTCTAAACCGGTGGTCTTAACTACTAGACCACAGAGGCGATTAGTAAGAACGCTTCAGACCATTGTAGCACGTTTGTAGGCTGATGATGAAGATGATCATTTATTATTTAATTGCTTAATAATTATAATTGATTTGATATGTGCTCGGCCAGAGAGTGAGCTTGGTTTCAGTTCCCATGTCGGTTTAAAGTGTTTCGTCAAACTCGTATTTGACAAAGGTGATGGTTACATCAATACCCATCAATTGTAGTAATCACTTGATTGTATTGATGGAGGCCTTACCCAGCTGTCAGACAGTTGTATACGCTATTTTACTTTTTACTACTGCTTGATCATTTCGGCCATATCACCAAACTACTAACACATGAGCTAGCATCCTCCACTCGCGTGGTACTAATGCTTTGCAGTACTATAGATAAAAGACTTATAAAGCGTCCCCATTTCCCGAGGAGTTATGTGCAAGAGCGGTATATAGTTCGCGCCACTATCATCGCTTATTTAGTAACGACTTCGCTCGCTGATATATGTGTTGGGTTTACTGAAACCAAGTTACTACAAAGTTCTGGAATTGTCATGTCTAAAGGTCATGTGAGTTTGGATATGTTCATGTTTTTTTTTTATAATGAGTTTGTACAATATTTTATTACTAGAATAGATATAAGCACAAAAAGCAACCGCTTGGTATAATTATATCTATCTGTGCATAAGCAAAAAAAATTAACAAAAAAAAACCGACTCCAAAAAAATAGACTGAAAAAATTGCACAAAAAAGTAAAACATAATTGCGTGTTTAGTTTGTTCTTCCTCCTTTTTTTGAAGTCGGTTAAAAATAGTTTCTACTAGCTTTTTATTTATTAAGTAATTAATATTTTATTACATAACAACGTTAAATATGTTTTTCATTTCTGTATACTACTACAGACACTTAAAACTAAGTAAGTAGTTAAGAAATAAAAAAGAGTTTTTACTAAAATTGTAGTTTGAAATTTAAATATATATACAACGTGTAACAGAAAGGTGTGGTCAAAATTAAAAGATCTAAACTGTATCCGATCTAGATATTGTATGTAGAGTCACTAAGGCATAATTATTAACTTTAATTTGTTATGCAATTTTAATTCAATATTTCTGTTATGACGTCACATCAAAATACTTGTTTATTTTGATGTGCTTTCACAGCCCTTGTGGTTTAGTAACCTTTATGTGCTTACGCTTATGATCACTGTTGCTTGCTTATTTATGCGCGCCTGACGCGCATGACTTCACTAATATAAATATTTAAATTACATTTGTATGACAAATTAAAGTTAATAATTATGTCTTATTAACAACACATACAAGATCTAGTTCGGATACACTTTGGATCTTTTCATTTTTACTACACCTTTCTGTTACACGTTGTATATATATATAAATTGTAGGTACAAAAAAAAATTTAAACGGTTACTGCTCCACAGCTCGATGGCGCAGTGGTTAACGCGCCCGGTCTACGATTGCTGAGGTTAAGCAACTTTCGCAAAGGCCGGTCATCGGATGGGTGACCAAAATTTAGCATCTCAAGCTCCTCCGTGCTTCGGAAGGCACATAAGGCCGTTGGTCCCGGTTGCATTAGCCCGCGTGGTGGTTTATGGCCCGTTCTCCCTATCCATCCATAGGGAAAGCTCGGGCCCCAGCAGTGGGGACATAAAATGAGCTGATGACGATGATGATGATGATGATGATGACTGCTCCACGTACTTAGTGATCCACTTACAAAACCTAAACTTTTTATTTACATTTGATTCGTAATTTCTATTGACGCAATATTTTTATTTCAACATCGTATTAGATATCGTCTAACTTACCTATGAGACACGCAGAGCAAACTTCATCGGCGAATCCCCAAACAGATTCCTCACAATATTAATAAAAATGTTCACTTGGCATATATAGGTAGATATTTATTTTTTCGTGACATCAAAAGGATGTTACCATGAAATCAACCACGAATTGAACGTCACAAATCAGTGCCATGATTGTGATTTTCCACGGAGTCGAACGAAAGGTCACGTCCGACCAACACACTTGAGCAGTCAACATGTATCTTATTTTCAAGTTGACAGAGTTGTGTTTCCCACAATTCATTCGCGTTGATAAGCTTGTCCAGTCTCACTATATGAAGAGCGGTGAAGTACGACATCAGCTGACAAAGCAGAGCAAAAGATCATTCGATTTATATTTTCCCTTTCGATTGCTTGTTTAGAACGAGCAATACGTTTCGGAAGCCTCAAATAAACAATATTAAGATGGAGTTGTTTATACTATTTGGTTAGTTGTGTTTCGGAAACTCTTTAATATATATCCCGCATGAGAAAACATTCTTCGAAGCTTTTTTTGAATTTAAATGTTCAAATAATTTTTTTTAACGCAAATTTTGTTGCGAACAAATTACAAAAACACTTGCTTACTTCTTAACTGATCTTTAATATTTCTAAAAATATTATGATCGGATGTTAGTGACTGTAGTTGTTGACATTGAATAGGCGCCTTTAGCTTTCAAAGTAAAAAGTGTTGAATAATTTCGGCGGACTGGTTAGAACCACGATAGCTCAATTGGAAGAGCACCTGACCCGGAATGTCAGAAGGGTGCAGGTTCAAATCCTGCTCGTGGAAATTTTTTCAGCATTTGTGTTTTTTTTTAAATTTGTTTTTCACTTTAGTACGCCATGCTTTGACTTACGCGAGGATGATGTTATTCTCTAAAGTTTACTTAAACACAACATTGCAATAGAAACTTTATAACGATCATCTACTCGCGTTTATGTAATTTTATTTTGTTTTTTCGAATCCATTCACAACGAGTTAGGCCGTCTAAAAATTATTTCGTAATTTGCTGTATGTGATGTGATTTATAAATGAGCACCTGTTGTCATTTGGTCTTTCAGTATAGAAAACTGCCGGTGATTACCAGTAGTTCGGTAACACAGAGTTCGGTCGTTCAATTCGTATACGACCAAACTTAAGACAACTACTGTTTATTCAAAAATCCATCATACACACATCAAGAATATTACACATTTTATTATTAAGGGGGTGCAGCGCGGACGCAAAACTACGAGTTTCAAGTTTCTTTATGATAGCGAGCGAGCGGCGGTGGTGATTTAATTAGAGCAATGTTTACTTTCGTAAAATCATAGGCGTTTGGGTAAAAAATTATAAAAGTCTTAATATTTTCATATTCATATTTTTTTATTGAAAAATAAGACAACAGTGGCCTGCGGAATATCAATACAAACATTTTGATGTCGGATCATTGTTTCATTTGTGCTGTATTTACAAAGTTTCTGAAGAAATAAGTTTTTATATATCATTACTTTTACGTATTGTTAATGCAGGTTCTGGGTATTTGTTTCAAATTCCAAGACAACCATGCCCTTTTGAAAGGATCAAGCTAACCTACACTAGTCCTTTTAATGTATATGACCTATTCAGCGCCTAGCACCAGTGACTTAAAAACACGTAAATTTTCGAAATTCCGCGCTGCACCCCCTTAAATATCTCAAGTCTGCTCATAAAATGTTAGAACAAGACAAGACATTAAATTTAGAGAATTAATTGAGAATTTATGAAATCAGGCCATTGGACCTACGATTTAGGCGTTTTGAAATAACAGAAGCGAGGGCTTGTACTGCAGCTGGGATAAATTAATCGAAGTTATGTAAAAAAGTGTCGCCTCTATGGTTCTCTGTGGTTAATTCCCCGGTCTCATACTTTACAGGCTCGAAGTACATTTATTATGCTCGGTTTAGATAATGGTAAGGCTCGTATTAAGTCCACATGGCGCTAGTCAAGATTTACAACTTAGATAAGATGGCTATACCTTCATCTTATCTTAGTCAGTCACTATAACGCTGCTTACATTTTTGTAAAATGTTTAAATAATTATTAACGCAAATTATGTAAGAACGGGGATGTCGCTGATTAGCCGTTAGACAGATAATGTCTGAATCAGCATACAAAACGGCTCAAAACTCATCAGTGTTACAATTAGGCCTTTGTCGGTCTTTTCACATCCAAAAGCTCAAACTGTCATTTCACTACCTTAAAGGTTGCCCTAAAAGGAAGTTAAGCATTTAAGCGACCTTAATAGGGAAATAACTAACCTCAAATTAACGGGTCACTGTAACGAGAGCACCTATCTGGTAACATGTAATGAGATATGGCACGGACGTGTGTAGTATGGCAGATAAGGAGATTGGGGCCACGAAACCTTTTTATTGTTTTATTCCTTACAGAACAGCTCCGGATTACCTGATAGTCTTGTGTCTAACTGTCGAACATAACAATACTACTATTATTGATGTTATGGCGACATATTTTGATAAAATGGCTAACTTAATCTGGTACAATAATGTTCACCTAATTCTGCTGGGATTCAAACCCGAAGCTTCTGGGTCTGAGACCGTGGTCTTGGATGCTAGACAACAGAGGTGAATAAAAATTTATTACCTAACTAACTACTTACACAATAAGTTTTTATTCGCTTTGCTTATGACAATACCTACGTATTTCTTTGAACATTTGCTTCTCAACGGGGAACGGGGAAGCAAGTTATTAAACAAAAGTTTTTTTATGTTTTCATTTCACTTTCAAGATCTCTGTTTATTTGTGTAGCAACCTAACAAGTAAACAAAATGGTAGTTATGAAATACATAAGTTCGGCTCACTTGGTAAATGTAAGTACCTAAATAAGCTTTTTCTGAATCTTAAGCTAAGCTAAGATAGGGCCCATTAGCATTACACTCTTCCTTTTCTTTTTTCATTTATTTTATTGTACTTAGTTCTGATGTCCTATGTATTGTCTTCATTCCGCACGACGAGCGGCTCGGACACTGTCGGCAATGTTCGTCTAGCCAGATGCACGTGAGATTTTGGTTATTGTATCTATGCCTAGTTATTTTTCTGATTTTCTGTGCTTACCGCCTTCAAGACAATACTGTATTTACCTACCTACCAATTAAGTTTTTGCGTACGAAATGTGTAAAGACGATCTTAGTGTACGAATAAACCTTTCTGGTTTCTGTTGCACTAATAATTTGTAATATTGTGATAAGTTTTTTTTAATAAATAAATTTAAAAAAAAATCTATTGTTTACCATGTATGTGTGCGTATTTAAAAAAGAGTTTTTCTTTGAAATCGAGAATCGCTGTGCTAGTGGCTGCACATATACGTGCGCCATCGGCTGTAACTAATTGCGGTGGAACATCGAAGGGCTTGCCTCGTAATGGAACTGCAAAAATGCTACATCCCCCCTCCTCACCCCCTTAAGACGTACTAATGGAGAACACTTTCATATCTCCCCTTTTGGGGTCCGTGTTTGTACTGTAACGGTCTTTTGGCAGGGCAGTTTGTTCGGCATAATGTGTGATTGTGTTAAAGTGAATATGGCAATTTGTTGGTAGCCTTCCCTCTATAATTTATTAGCCTTTAAGGTTTATTGCGCGGAGTTCTGTAATATAAAACCTACTTGTTAGACGCCGTAATGCTACTTTTCTCACACAAAGAATAGTTTACATTATCAAAGTAAAAGTCAAATCGTTTCTTGTATTTCATTATTTAACATAGGATTTATACCAATTGTACAAGTATCATAAATACACCTACACAACACATACATAACACCGTATAGGTACTATGAGTTTTATACTAGTCCATTGATAATATTGGAAACCCGTGTACTAGTATACCTACGTATGTACCTACTAGTATACTAGTACACGATGAACACCGCATACCTATGCGGTGTTCATTGATAACATTTCGCTCTGTGAAAATTTGAAATAACGAAATTTGAAACTAAAACAATTCCGCTTACGTTACATTTAGAATAGAATAGAATAGAATAGAAAAACATTTATTCAGTACCACAAAACAACATTCAAACGAGTAAAGCATTCATAATTTAATATACATGGTATATGATACTGAAAAGGCATCTTCTCAGCATGTGTTATAGCACTTCAATAATGCTACAACGCTGGTCTTCCGAAGATGCCCAGACTAGAACTAAACTTAAACTAAAACTAAGAATAGTAATAAAATAAAACATTTCGCATGTAACATACCTAAAATAGCATATAACAGATAGCTATGACTTTTTTGCTAAGGTACAGCGGTGGCATTGAAGAATCTTTTGTTTCTTTAATATTATGATTTGGGCAATGTCAGCATAAAATCCGGGACGACACTGTTTCTGCAAAGCTGTGTCGCCAGTCCGCCTCCCCGAGACCTTTCGCAATATTTCTGTGAAATCGTTTTGCGACGAATCGCGAAATTGGATAAAATCAAACAGTTCAACTTTTTGGTAAATGTGACTGAAAACGGATTTCACTTGGGCACACATATTTTACAGCGTTTGTTTATAACCAGTGATCGGATGAAGGGCGCTAAAATAACTAAGGTTGCCGACAAGAATGACTAAGAGTGGTAATACCACCAAAATGTTTAGTCAATAAAAAAAATCTTTCTTTCTTTCTTTCAAAATGTTTAAAAAAGGACAAATTGTTGAAAAATTTACCACGAGCGAGATTTGAACCCGCACCCAATGGCATGCCGGGTCAGGTGCATTAGCAACCTAATAAATATATGATAAGCATAAATAAATATTATATATATATATATATATATATATATATATATATATATATATTCAATATATTCAATGTGCCAGAGCACATCAGAAGTGCTCGCACGTTGGAGTCGTTCAGGGGTCAGGTTCGGAGTCTTTTTTTAAATTCACCTTAGGTATGTTTATTTATTTTATGATTTATATTGCATAAGCTCTGTTTATTATATTTATTTCCCTTTTCTATGTTTTATTTTTATTTATTTTTTATTTGATGTTATTATTATAATTTAGTTTATTTTTACTTGCACCCATTTTTATTTTCTTTTTTATTATTTTTCGCCCAAGGTTGCCTGGAAGAGATTGCTTGTTAGCAATAAGGCCGCCTATTTTGTACCATATGTTTTTATAAATTTGTCAGTATCTGTTTTTTTGTGTGCAAATAAAGTTTATTATTATTATTCTCTTTATTTATTTTCTTTCTTAAAACTAGATTTTTACAATATTTTAATATAAAAGCAATAAAACATTATAAAAACCTAATCCTAGAGTACCACCAACAGCGGGGCAGGGCCCAAGCTACCGGTGGTCAGGGCTGCAGAGTGAGAAACCTCCTATTATTATTATATTATTATTATATTTATTATTATATATATTCAATTCTGTCTTTTTTTTAAATGTTGTTAATTTATTTTTATCGAATCCCGGATCCCGGAAATTGTTGTATTTCTTAGTAGTCTCTACTATAATGAAATTTTTCGTATTGCTGTATTTAAAGCAACTATAAGACTATTTTACGATGATAGATTTACGTATTTAATTCAAAATCATATTTTTTATATGCGGACGTTGTATTTGCTATAAATACAGCGACTAATTTCATGTTAGTACAGGGTCCAAGGATTGTGGGTTTGATTCCGACTCGAGCATCCTAAGACTGGTTGATTTATTCTAGAAAAAAAATATCTTGTGAATGCAATTGTAAATGAGAAAATTAAAATAATAAAAACACCTTTTTTTAATTTAATCGGATTTATTCCGTTTCATCGATATGAATAAGTATTATTTTATTTACTAAATAGTTGTCGCCTGCGACTTCGTTCACGAAGACTACACTATCCCACGGGAACCTGTTACCGGTTTAAAAAGTATTCTATATCTTAGTCCGGCTCATGGGTCTGTCTATGTGCAAATAAACAGACAAACAGACAAAATTCTAAAAACTGTTAGAACGTGTTCTGTTATCGATTCTAAGTATCCCCAGCCACCTTTTTTTCGAATATCTTCCATGTACAGACTTTCGCCTCTCATTAGTTTTATTATACTATGTATAGATAGATAGATTACGTTTGTTGTATTGAAAGTTTGTCGTTCTAATACTTAATGTAGTTCCAATGTTTACCGCAGCGCTAGTGGTCACCGCCTAGCTTCAGTGCAAACCGGCGATGTTCAACTTTGAAAGCTCCAAATAGTTCTAGAACTGAATAAGTTTTCACTCCAACTGATACTTATAACAGAAATGTCCTGCATAGTTTGTTAGCAAACTAAAAACTTCTTTGAGCGATGAACGATTAACTCACCATATTAATTTTAAACTTGGAACTTCGGAATTTGAACGAGATATTTCTTTTCTCGTTACCATTATTGTCTGTATGAAATATATTCAGTTTATATTATAAAGATATGCCACCGCGAAAATGTGATATGTAATACTCCGTCCTTACGTAATCTGACTTTAAAGAGATGAAAAAAGGAATTTGATATTTAAATGAAAATAAAAAGATCATTTTCTTAGCGTTCAACTTGGCGGTGTCATATAGAATAACATGTGGATATACAAATAAGCAAACAAGTATTCATACATACTTACATTAAAAACTTTACTTTATTAAAAAACGATTAGGCAATCTTTGCGATTTAATGTCCATTAGAGAAAGTATTACCTAAGGGTGGATTCGACTAAACTTGAATATAAACGAGAATAAAAAGAAAAAAGATTAAGTACCAAGAATATTATCTATTCCATGATTTTATTCTCGAGTAAAGAGATGGTCATTTTTCGAAGCAATCCACAGATTTTTTTTATGGTATTGCACAAGCATTTAGCCAATGAAAAAGTCTTACAATACTTAAATAAACAATATTTCTTTTATGTATGATGATGATGAATGATAATAGAAATGAGCTATCGTGGTTCTAACCAGCCCGCCGAAATTATATAACACTATTTACTTTTTTACTTTGAAAGCCAAAGGCGTCCATTCAATGTCAACAACTACCGTCGTTAAGGGGGTGCAGCGCGGATGCAAAACTGCGAGTTTCAAGTTTCTTTATGATAGCGAGCGAGCGGCGCGTGGCAGTGGTGTGACAACGGCGCACGACAAGAATATGCACGCACACTAATATTTGTACAGAGTAGGCTGGTGACTTAATTACAGCAATGTTTACTTTCGTAAAATCATAGGCGTTTGGGTAAAAATTAAGAAAAGTCTTAATATTTTCATATTCATGTTTTTTTATTGAAAATAAGACAACAATGACCTGCGGAATATCAATACAAACATTTTGATGTCGGATCATTGTTTCATTTGTGCTATATTTACAAAGTTTCTGAAGAAATAAGTTTTTAAATATCATTATTTTACGTATTGTTTATGCAGTTTCTGGGTATTTATTTCAAATTCCAAGACAACCATGACCTTATAAAAGGATCAAGCTAACCTATACTAGTCCTTTTAATGTATAAGACCTATTCGGCGCCTAGCACCGGTGACTTAAAAACACGTAAATTTTCTAATTCCGCGCTGCACCCCCTCAACATCCCAGTCTCACTAAGCTCAAGTGGGAATCGAATCCACGACCTTTGGTTAAACTTTCGTTCGATTCGATTACTACTCGAGCTTCCTGAGACTGATTCTAGTAAAATTTTATCACGTAAAGTACTCATACAGCATTTTTAATGCAAAAATTTTAATAATAAAAATATTTAGTTGTGCTTGTTATTTTTTTGAAGCCTAGTTAAGTTTATAAAAATGGGCTTACCGATTTAAAAAATAATGAACATTGAAGTTTTATAAAATACTAGCTGACCAGCGGACTTCGTACCGCTTTGACAGTTTCCATGACAACAAAACAAACAAATTATTCGTCCGCTTAAGAACACCCGTATCCCATGATACGAACCCCTATAGCAGCGCCACCTATCGGGTCCAATTGTAAATCTAAACCATTCTCGAATCCACTTGAACACACACAGAAAATTTCATCCAAATCGGTCCAGTCGTTTAGAAGGAGTTCAATAACATACACACGCACAATATTTATATATATAAAGATATTTAGCTTACATAAAACACTTAAAATTTAAAAACATATATAGGTAGGTATATAAAGTCGACTTACTTGTCCATAGATAAAGTAATGATATGATAGATATGATACTCGAATGAATGATAGACGTGTAATAAATACCTATATAACTACATAATGATATAACGACTTAAAATTTACAATGCGGAAGTTTTGGGCCAAGTAGTAGATATGAGCTTGAGTACAGTCGGCAACAGATTGATCAATGCAACATAAGTTGTAAAATACTTTGGCATTTAAGAAAAACTAATACTGCTACTATGCACATATTACAAATATCTATCTAATTAGATTTCGATTCTGACAGTATCAACCTTTTATGTTCAATTAAAAATAGGTTAAAACGTACCCACGGAATAGAACTTATTTCACTTGTACCTATGAGTACATACCAACCTTTAAAAAACACTAGGTTTTTCTACTACCAACCTTGATTTTAGCGTTCAGCGTCCCTAGACAAGTGGCATAACATTCAATCATCAGCTCATTTTATGTCCCCACTGTTGGGGCACGAGGCTTCCCTATGGATGGATAGGGAGAACGGGTCATAAACCACCACGCGGGCCCAGTGCGGATTGGTGGTTGTTACGACTGCTAATGCAGCCGGGACCAACGGCTTAACGTGCCTTCCGAAGCACTTTTTTTTATATTAACGGGTAAGCACAGTGCTTTGATCTCACCTGATGTTAAGTGATGATAAGGCCAATGATGGAAGCGCACTTCACCCGGGATCCTCAACTAGTGAGGCACTGGCTATCTTATCTCTAGCTGCCGCAACACAACAATGCTACAAACATTGATGTTTGGCGACATATTTAGATAAGATGGTGGTAGCTAGCCAGGCGGGCTAACAAGCTCTACCACCAACCAAACCGAGTACACAAACATATACTCCTTAGTACCTACAATTTTATCAAGCACAAGTAATTTTGTAGACAATATTTACAAAACAACACTTTTTATCTAAATTATTGTTATACTTACCTTATGGTAAGTAATTCTCCTAGCGAAAAAAGTCCTTTTATTGTTTATGAAAAGAGACAAAAAAATAAACGCTTTATACACGCTGGACTCTCCCTGCGAGCAAACACTCTAGAGTGCGTTCGAAACATCAGCAGAAAATAAACGTGAGTGGATCCGAGTAATTTGTTTCATTTCAATATGACTGTAGTGTTTAAAAACAATAATTTGACAATGTCTTAAGACCATAAAGTACGCTTGGATCTATTTGTTGCTGACTGTACTTAAAACTCGGACGACGCTAGCCACCGCTTGGTTGTGACTCGTGGGAGGACCTAACTGCTGAACAAAGCTTTGCTAAAGCGTGCAGAACTTTCTATATATTGGTATATTTTACCTTTTTAATTTTTTTGTTTGAAATTCAAAAAGTGGAGATCTTTTGTTTTACTTAGAATAGTTCAACATCGTTTACGTTTGTGGCGGTTTCCTTTAAGTTATTATTACCTAAGCATTGTTCAAAAAAACTTATTTCTAGTCTAAGTGTAGCAATTGTTAAATAAATAAATAGGTAGCTGAGTGAGTATCTATATTTTTGTGATCTAATAAATGTATGTTTAAAAGAAAAATATGTGAGAACTACCTTAAGAGGTGCAGCGCGGACGAAAAACTGCGAGTTTCAAGTTTCTTTATAATAGCGAGCGAGCGGCGCGTGGCAGTGGTGTGACAACGGCGCACGACAAGAATACGCAATGTTTACTTTCGTAAAATCATAGGCGTTTGGGTAAAAAATAATAAAAGTCTTAATATTTTTTAATTGAAAACTAAGACAACAGTGACCTGCGGAATATCAATACAAACATTTTGATGTCGGATCATTGTTTCATTTGTGCTATATTTACAAAGTTTCTAAAAAAATAAGTTTTTAGATATCATTACTTTTACGTATTGTTTATGCAGTTTCTGGGTATTTGTTTCAAATTCCAAGACAACCATGACCTTGTGAAAGGATCAAGCTAACCTACACTAGTTCTTTTAATGTATATGACCTATTCAGCTCCTAGCACCAGTGACTTAAAAACACGTAAATTTTCGAAATTCCGCGCTGCACCCCTATCCCTCCAGTTATCTCACCGTTTCTTATATGTTACAACATTAATTGGTATGCACTATACTTATTATGGTGTAATCAATACCATAATAATGAACAAAAATACACATTCACTATATCTGTTTAGTGAATGCGTATTTTTATTGCTGTTTTCCTGTATTTAATGCATTTTATGCTAATTTTTATGCGAACAAATTATAATTTGAAAAAGTCTTGAATATTTTTTTCGCGACCGGTATTTGAATCCGCTCCTTCTGACATACGTGCACGTGCACTCCCAATTATTATATGTCTCTTCTTCTTCTTAGCCGTGCACTCTTGACAGAGTGCATGGTTGTAGTCACGTCTTGGTAACTTCCTCGTTTGCCGCTTCCTTCGTGATGCATCGCCATGGGTCCCAATGCTTGGCAGTGTTATTAGTTTGTTATATGTATAACTATAAAAATCAAATAATTAAAAACCGTAACAAAAATTTATACGGATAAGACAAAAAAGAGTAAAATAAGTCAAAAATTTACAGATTTCGCAGTCCCCGCATGAATCGGAGCATTGAAAATGAATACAACAATTTACGAAAAAAAAACTTACTTTATTTTAAATAACACAATTCCATCTTGAATGCACTTCTCGCCTGCATCCGCATCTTTTAACACCATTACCATGACGATCGGTCAATAATCAAAGAATCTACATCACTTTTTATGTACGGAAATACCCGTTTTTCTACAATACTAAATCTAAAGGAACCACCTACATACAGGTCACAATTTTTACCCGATTTTCAAAAAATTTTCGCCACTTAGTAGCTAAACATTAGTTTAGCTACAAAGTGGCGAAAAAGAAAAAATTAAAAAAGGGACCTAGAGTATTAACTCTAGGACTCTTTTTTAATTTTTTCTTAAGTCGGTTTTTTTTTAATATTTACAATTTAGTATACAAACCAAAAAACTCCCCAAAAAACCCGATTTTTTTTACAGTTTTCAAAATTCCAAAAAAAGTTTATAGACGATTTTCAAAATTCAAACGCTCACACGTGTCTCGATAACTTCCTCAACTCTTGGTACTATTTCCATCTCTCCTTCTCCCAAAATCGTCGGAGCTATGGCCAAAAATACGTCTCAGGCTCTCATCATCTCATCTGCATCTGATAACCATTTTCAATGGTAAAAACAAACAGGAAAACCAAATCGGTTAAATGACATGGACGGTATGAAATACTCATTCGTACGTCAAAATCCAGTGGAGTGCAGCGGTCTAGAAAGCACTATAAACACTGGTTAAAGAATCCCGCAGCAATAAAAGTAACTTGCTAGCAAACGATCCCCCCGGCTAGGTAAACCATTGCCGCTATTCATTTTATTGTACCAACTTTTTTAAGCTTCGCAATTGCAAATTCAAAATGGCTTCTCTTAGAGCCACCGCAGACATGCTACTTTTAGCATCGGCGATCGGCGAATCAGTCGCTTTTTAGAAGCTGAATGCAGCGACCACACATTCCACACCGCACACTTTAAAACGCCAAACGCGGCGATTCAGTCGCTTTTCGGAAGCTCGACACAGCTTCTGATCGTTACACTCTGCACACATTCGGATGCCCGGTCGCATCGATTTGCATTGAGTTGCCGATCCAGCATTCCGATGCTGGAGCAGTCGCTAAAACGCGCGATTACGATACCGCATCCGAACCGAACGCATGAAGTCGCGAAATCACGATGCTGCATCGATAAGAATCTCACGATTTTACTGCGATTGAACGCAAAGAGTCGCCAAAACGTGATTCAGCATCGATACAGTCGCAAAATCGCCGATCGCCGATGCTACAAGAAGCATGTCTGCGGTGGCGCTTAGACGCAGGAAAAATTCCGAATCTATCCCGGCATTGGTCGAGACGCTTTATCGTTTTCTGGTATAAATTGTTGTTTTAACAATGCACCTTGCAACTCAATTTTATCTATTCTCGCTTTCAGTGAATTATAATTTTCATATCAAACTCACAGTTTTATTAGCTATCGATGTTAGTGGAAATCTTTGATCATTTTGGTGTCATTAGAATAAGGTATTTTTGTATATTGAATTAATCATTTTTGATATATTATTTTTAGAGTATGTTTTTTTTTTCATAAATTGGCCACAACAAAACAGACCAAAAAAGCCCTTCGTTTATTAAAAATATAGTCTAGGGTGTGTAATCCGGGATATTCTATGGAATATAAATACCTCATATAATAAAATCGATTCAGGCCTTTATCAATCTTCTCTCCATGACTCCAAATCCACTGCATGGTATTTTTCTGCGGTATGGTGGAAAAATCTCACATACATAGATACATGAACCTGAAAACAAAACACTCCTTTTATTGGACAGTCGTGCAATCTCATTCGCATGCGCTTAACGACATTAAAGTTAAAGTTTAAATTCAAACGTCGGTACTTGACAGTTGGTATAGTTTCGGCAGCCATGTTAACGGGACGTTCGAAATTTTAAATTTATTTGTCTCGTCGTCGCGGCGCCGCCCGCTGCTAATGCTGCAGTTATGCTAATGTTTGTTTAGGAGGTATCGCTCGCTGTATAAAATTTCTCTTCCGTGCTCTCCTTTCGAATTTGGAACTTTGTTTTTAAATTTGCTGCCAGTCGATAGTCGTAATATTTTAGACGTGTACATACGTGCATTAAAATTTTTAAGACCAGACTTCGTGTGAGGGATTTGTGTACCTGTGGTATTATGTATATTGGTGTTGCCAATACAACATTATATTTTAATATTTTACCCTAGCTGTTATTATACATCTAGGGTAAAATATTCTAAGCGATGATGTTTACGTTTAGTATTGGCAGTAGCCAAGCCAATACTGACTTTTTACCACATGAATTGCAATAAATACCTTACTACCTACAAGCTGTTTAGCCGTGTCGGGTAAATCATATCCCACTTCTTATATAGTTAAGTGCACACGCTTGCATAACAGACTATCACAAACTGTCTCCTCAATAGACTTTGCACTTTATGTCTTTGACATATAGTTGAATATTTATTAAAGAAATTTGACAGTTACAGATATAAAAAGTTGAGGTGCAGCCGTCTGTACTTTTTTAATATTGTTTATGTCAATTTCTTCCCTTTTTTTTCTTGTTTTAAATTACAGCTTAAGCTGTCATCCCAAAAAAATCAATAAAATTCTATATTATTTTTGGCAACGAAAACACTGGTGTCGAAAATTGGGTTATTGAGTCGAAAACTGGTGCCACTCCAATAACTCTGGAGAAAGCCTCTGGAGATCTTCAGAAACGCTTAAGTTATTGACTTTAAACAACGAAAGTACTCCTATAAAAACGTGTTTGCAATCGACACATTAATAAAAGGACTCGATTCACAATGAAAGTTTATTCTTTATTTATTACTAGCTGACCCGGCGGACTTCGTACAGCTTTGACAGTTTCCACAATTAAGTTAATTATATATCAATGGTTTCCATGACAACAAAACAAACAAATCAATTTGTATTGGAAAATTAAATTGTCGTTTTTAGTTTTTTTTTTTAAATATAGCCTATGGTACTCAGCGCTAATGTAGCATTCTAATGGTGAAAGAATTTTTTAAATCGGTCCAGTAGTTTTTGAGTTTATTCGTTGCAAACATACATACATACAAAATACAAAGTTTTCCTCTTTATAATATTAGTATAGATTTGTAGGCATACTGTTAAGTTTCGTTGTTGTTAAGCTCGTATTTTATACTGTGACCTGCTTTATACATCTTTACACAAGAGACAAAATGAAGTCTCCTATACATACAACTCGTAACAATTGGAAACGTAAAACTTGACAGTACCAATAAATCAAGTTACATTCCCTATTAGATTAAACGAGGCCCTCTCTTTGTAGTCTGAGTGAAACTACGACATGGTCACTCAAAGTCAAGTGACTATATAGACACTTTACACTGAAATAAACGATTTCTTTGAACATACTTCGATAATTCGTTATTACATTATTTATTAAATAAATGAATAAAATATATTTATTTTTCTTCATAAAATTGATATACATGAGAAACATTACATTGCATTCCTTATCTAGTTTGAATTACTTGTTGCGAAGACTGGAGCTTGAAATCGATTGAGACAATCTGTTAATATAAGACACCATACCTACTATTTATTATTAACAAATAATTTTAATCATAGCCCACTTCAAATGACCTAAAGTGTAAATACCTTAGAAAAACATTTGAAGTGGTTTATGATTAATGATTATGAGTACTTACTTATAATGATTAACCATCTTCATCATCATCATCATCAGCTCATTTTATGTCTGCTGGGGCACGAGCCTTCCCTATGGATAGATGGATATAGGGAGAACGGGCCATAAACCACCACGCGGGCCCAGTGCGGATTGGTGGTTGTTAACGACTGCTAATGCAGCCGGGACCAACGGCTTTACGTACCTTTCGAAACACGGAGGAACTCAATATGATAAATTTTTGAACACCCATCCGATGACCGGCCTTTGCGAAAGTTGCTTAACCTCAGCACTCGCAGACTGGGCGCGTTAACCACTGCTCCATAGAGCTCTTCAATAATTTATAAGCTACCCATAATTTGTACCTTTGACTTGATTTCAATGATGAAGTCCGCTGCAGTGAGACAGTAATAGGCTATACTTAACATTTCTTATAGGCTAGTTATTGAAGAAATTGACGACTACAACTTTGTTACGCACAAACAGACTTGACATACAGAAAATACATGCACGAGCTGAATATAGGATCTGTTATTGTTCTGAGTAAAGGACCTAGTTGTTTCTTTTTTTAAACTTCTACAATCATAATATATGTCAATGGTAGCCTGATTCTGACATTTACTAAAGAGTTTTCATTAACGTGACAATTAACTTCTTGGCGGGAAAGTGAAGAGTAATGTCTCTCATCACTATTATCATTCATCATCATCATATAATAACAAAAGATATATCTATTTATATAACTTGTAAGAAAATTGATTTGATACTGGCTAACAGCCCGAAGCCTTCAACTAAAAAAAAACAGATATTGAAATACAGAAAATATCATACAGCTCACCATGAAGCTGTTGATATAACCTGCTCACTGCACTATATAGGTTCGCGCACACTATGTCGGGCCGCAGCGGGTCGGGTCGCAGCGCAAAAATCTGCTCAAATCGCTCGTATGTATTTTATATGAACTATCGCACACTATGCCGGGACGCAGCGGGCAGCATATTCCGCCGCGGATTTTGGTTGCGTGCGACGCGGCCCGCCCTGCCCCGCTGCGCCCCGACACAGTGTGCTATAGCTACATTAACTTATTCTTCTAACAACAGGCAAAAAAAGAAAGTTCTTCGCCAGAACTATCCATAAGGGCCGAAACACATAACCGCGTTGCGACGTCGCACCGCCAAAACCGGCGGGCGCCTGTCTAGTATTTGACGGGCAATAAGGCTTATACTATCCTGGCGAACCGCTTATTTTTGCGGTGCGACGTCGCGACGCGGTTATGTGTTTCGGCCCTAACGTACAGTTGCACGCGACGTCTGGCAGTACACTGTATTCAAAATCCGTCAATACGCTGCGACCCGGCCTGTCACTAATGTGCTATGTAATCATTTTGCGCTGCGCTGCGGCCCGACATAATGTGCGCGAACCTTATACAGGACCTCCATTGTGTTTTTTTAAACGTCCACAATCGTGTCTCAGTGGCCTGATTTTGACATTTAGTAAAGACTTTTCATTTAAATGTTAATTATATTATTATATTAACAACCGAAACTATCATCAAGATAGGCAAGTGTTAAATTCATCGTTTCGATTTAGGAAGTGTTCCGTCTACAAGACGGCCAGGGCTGGTCAAGACAGCTACTAAAATTAATATCGGTGACAATCAACCTTCAGACCCTACTCAAAATAATTTATATTCGGGACAAATTATTTCATAATAGCTTTCGGATTAATTTGTGTCAATTTGTTGGGCTAAGATGATTGGTTATAAGCTACGAAAGAGTAATACGAGAATGACGCCATATTGTTTTCATTCAGTAGGTTAGAAGTTTGTGTGTTGACAGCGGCAAGGAGATTTTATTTATAGCATAAAAACTATCTTTACATTACTTTTTGGTAAAAAAATACCTAACTGAAAATAAGGTAACATTAGGTTCTTGGAGGGAAAGTGAAAAGGATCATTTGCAAGTTTGTTTTCCGCCTAATATTAATATGAAATAATTAACCGAAAGTAACGCGAGTGTTGCCAAATAAAACAAATCATCATGAATGGTCACTTCAAATTTAAGTGAGTGCAACATTAAATTTTTATTTTTTCTCAAGAAGCCCGAGTAGTTCCCACATCTTTACTGAAATTCAAAGGGATTGAGGAGAATATTATCCTTCATTAATCCATCATGTATTATACGTTAATTACCACTTATCACGATCCCTTAGATTTGCCGATTAAAAAAGTTAATAAAAATAGATAGTTTTTAAAGCATCATCACATCATCACCGAGGAGCTCGATGGCGCAGTGGTTAACGCGCCCGGTCTGCGAGTGCTGAGGTTAAGCAACTTTCGCAAAGGCCGGTCATCGGATGGGTGACCAAAAATTTATCATCTCGAGCTCCTCCGTGCTTCGGAAGGCACGTAAAACCGTTGGTCCCGGCTGCATTAGCAGTCGTTAACAACCACCAATCCGCACTGGGCCCGCGTGGTGGTTTATGGCCCGTTCTCCCTATCCATCCATAGGGAAGGTTCGTGCCCCAGCAGTGGGGACATAAAATGACGATATGCCAAATATACTAAAACTAATACTAAAGAGTTTGCATTATACTTCATGGATAAATCCATTTTTTTTTTCTCATCACAAATGAGTCTTGATTGGGAACTAAGCTAATTGGTATGAGTGTGGAAAAAAAAAGTTGCGTAAACCGCTGCCCAATAATATGGGCATAAAGGCCAACTTGCCAACTGCCAACTTCTCTATCAATAGAGAATCATTTAGCCAATATAAATTAGCGGCCATTTGCTGCCCCAATTGATTTGGTGTCAAGAATGAAACTAGCGAATAAACAAGAGCGAGTAACTTTACCGAAGTTTCGCTAATAGTTTTATTTGATTTCGTCATTTACCCAAGCGTTTAACGGAATGCTTTTAAGTGGACAATGGGGTGGATCCGGGTTATTGAAGACTGTTTTTGTTTAGGCTGGATTTTTTTTCTTTTCGCCTTTTGCCTTGAAACTTTTATGCGAATTTGATTTATCGTCCCACGATTTCGGTGGGCCTCTCAAGTTTCTTGTTTATTGTACGCAATCGTTGAAATGGCACCGTTTATTTGTCGAGCCAGGAAGACGTGCAAATTCAGTTAGTTTTATGTGTCTGTGGAATTATATTAAAATTAGTAAGTAAGGTAAATAGTTTATAACTGTCCCACTGCTGGGCAAAGGCCTCCATCATTGAAATCGAGTCATCACTACAATTGATGGGTAATGGCTTAACCACCACGCTGGCCAAATGGCGATTGGTGATCACAAGCCCGGGCTATGCATCGAGAAATCCGAAACACACTTTGCCCCACCTGGGAATTGAACCCGGGACCTTCGCGTATCAGGCCAAGCGCTTTGCCACTAAGTCACCGAGGCGTTAAAATTAGTAAATTGGACAAATTTTCGTGTTTAGTTTCTCAGTACATGAGATATTTCGATTTTTATAGAAGAGATTATAGAAATAGATAGTAATTTTCAATAGATACTTCACTATAGTAAGCATAAACAAAATAATATAAATATACTAGCTGACCCGGCAAACGTCGTTTTGCCATAAAAAATAAAAAATAAATTTAGGGGTGGACTACCCCTAACATTTAGGGGGATGAAAAATAGATGTTGGCCGATTCTCATAGATACCGGATGACCCGGCAAACGTTGTTTTGCCATAAAAAATTTAAAAAAAATTTAAGGGTGGACTACCCCTAACATTTAGGGGGATGAAAAATAGATGTTGGCCGATTCTCATAGATACCGGATGACCCGGCTAACGTTGTTTTGCCATAAAAAATAAAAAAAAAATTAGGGGTGGACTACCCCTAACATTTAAGGGGATGAAAAATAGATGTTGGCCGATTCTCATAGATACCGGATAAGCACAAAAAATTTCATCAAAATCGGTCAAGCCGTTTCGGAGGAGTATGGCAACGAAAACTGTGACGCGAGAATTTTATATATTAGATTTTATATATTAGATATCAGAAAGAAAAAGATTTTAAATAAAGCATAGTTAAATAGGAGAACCGTGCTTCGGAAGACACATAAAGCTATAATTGTCTCAGCTGCATTATCAGTCGTTAATAACCACCAATCCGCACTGGGCCCGCGTGGTAACCACCACGCGGGCCCGTTCTTCCTATCCATCCATAGGGAAGGCTCTTGCCCCAGCTGTGATATAAAAAATATGATCATTAATTTTTTTAATATATTTTTTTAATTTATTCATGTACTATTTGATGTGTACGTTAAGTTATGTAACTTGTTAATTTTTTAACGGCTATTAGAACCAGCATGCAGCAGCGGAAGCAAAGTCTATTGAGTAACAGAAATGTAGCTCTCTCCGCATTTATTATTAAAACCTTTTGCCGTGAAAGCGTGTAAAAAAGGTAAAGTCGATGACATTATCATTTGAATACCTGCTCTGAATTCATTCTGAAATACTTAGTATTTAGAAGGCGTCGATCATTCAATATTAAACAGGACAGAAGTGATGTAGACTTTGTTATCACTTTTTGATTGAGTGGGCAGTGTTTATAGAAATTGAATTAAATGAAACTCTAACTTAAAAACATAAATTACTTACAATGTATTGATGTGTAACATCTTTCCGCTCGCTTTCTATATAAGCAATTTATGGGAGTGATTTCGTGAAATGGGACGGAAGTATATGTAACAGTGTAACAGGAAGTCGGGGAAGCGTGCAAGCGCGCGCCATTTTGTAAATTTAAAATCGATAATATGAACATGACATATTATTATTATATGTGACATATTGTGTCATTTGACTGTCAAAGGTCATTTTGATATGTCAAATGTCTTCTAATAAGTATTTACTAAATTTATTTTATAGTTATAAAATGATGTAATACCTGACCCATTTCTTTTTTTCAGAATATAATGTTAAAATTGTTTATTACTAAGGTGAGATGCCGAATGTTACACATCATATACGACTACTGAAAGGCTCGCTCGTTTTTTTAAAATTAAAATTAAACATTATTTAATTAAATTGTATTTACCTTGTCTTATAATGCAGATACAAATTGTTGGGCATAGTTTTTGCGTATGTTTTAACATAACTCGATTTCTTTACCTGACGTGTGTCGTAAATAAATAAATAAAAAATAACTTTCTTCTCCCCCCAACTCAAGTAATAACGCAAAAATTCGACTATTATTTTAGAACAATTTTTCAAGAGTAGTTCTGTTGATGTAAGGCTTCTGTTTTAAATCAAAAGACATTTTATTCATGTCTATATTTTAGAGTTTTGTTCTAGAAACAAAAAAAATATTTTCTGCCAGTTTAACAAGTCAAGAAGGTCTCCTTGGTATTCCGTCCTCGCAAACATTATTTGAATAATGATTATTTACATAAATTGATGAATAAAAAAACACCTCCCTCGAGTTAGCCGTGCCGGTTTACTCAACCGGAATAAGTGACTACGGAACATCACTCAATATTAAAAACTATGAATTGATGCGATTAATAAATACAACAACATTCTTTTTTCTTTTTTTTTTGAGAGAGTTTGCTGAATTGTAACCTGACGGTTTGGTAGGGGGTGTCAGTACAAACTTTAAAGTCGTGTGTAGTGGGTTGGTCATCTATCGGAATTTGTGCCTATGTAACAGTACAGTGACTTAGTTAAAGTCCCTTTTAAAAGATTTTCTAAATTAAATACTTGATAGTTAAATTAAGACTAATTCAGATTTGCTTTAGAATTCACAATAACAGCTGTCACGGACAAATTTTATAGATGGGTGAGAATCATTTAAAATGACCATTGTGACAAAAATGAAACAAAAATGAAACCATAACAAAAATGAAATATTAGGGTCTTTTCACAAGTAAAAATGACCACTAAAGACAAGAAATCCAACTTAATTAATTAAATGACGTATTTATTTTGAGATGTCAGTAAAAAAACATGTAAACTGACCTCACTCGAATTTGGAAGTTTAAAAATGGATGAAATCTTATAATTGAAAAAATTATGAATTCTTATTCGCAATTTTTTATGTATCCAGTGACAATCGTTTATCAGGACCAATCCAACGACGTATAATTTGTTCAAATTAGTTAATCCATTTAGTAGTTACGAGGGAACAAAGAAACGGTCATAAAAACATACATATGTATAAATATACATACAAACAGACATACATACATAAAACATACATACATACAAAGACACATACGCACATACAAACATATGTACGAACATACATACAAACAAACATACGAACATACATAAAAACACAGATTAAACACAACCATAATTTTGGACATCACCGTAGTTGGGTAAAAAAAATAGTCAATTGTGAATGTGGCTTTTGTTCATTTTTGTTACATAATTTTTGTTTTGTTTTTGTTTAACGTGAGGAAAAAACGGGACGAGTCATAACAAAAATGAACAAACTTACTACTTGGAATGGAATCGAAAATATTTGAAGCCAAACAAGAACGTCACGAGTAAAAGCTTGCATTTCAATCAAGGTCGAAAACAAACCGTCTTATATGAATCGATCAAATATATGTAAGTATTTTCTTATCTGTAGAGTTTGGTAGACAACAAAAATGATGAATCGAAATTGTAATTTTCGCTCGGAGAATAAAACCATGCGTTCACTCACTTTTTCATGCGATGACAAAATGGCCGACATATAATTGTTTCTGTCATCTGATTGGCTCCTTAGAGAGCGAGTATTGCCATTTGGTAAACAACACCATATTATATCATACCATATTATCCTACAGCCTATACCATAGCATATACCATATTATACCATATTATCCTTCAGATCGTCAGTGACCCAGTGACCCAAGTACTTGATAATTTACCATATGCCGTGTATACCAGGTCATTAAAAAACCGCTGTCCCAGTACCTCACCTGCAAGACCAAAAAATACTGGGAGCTCATTTTGCGTGAAAAGGAACGCAATTGACGGCAGCATAAATTACAAATTAATTTTGGGACGACCATAACCTCAGTCGCCCTGTGACCACGTACCCTGCAAAAGGTTCGTAATGTAAAGGACAAAATAATATATAAAATAAACATGATTAAACCAGTATAAAGTGTTCCACTTTAATTATTCCTATCCACTTCCCAAAAAGTGTCAGGTAGCCAATAAATTGTTAACACACTCTTGTTTCAATCGTATAACATTGTCAAAAGTTCTGCTATCTGAAACTTATCAAGGAGTTGTGTGTAAGTATGTTTGACTAGTCAAAAGGTCAGCTAGCTTAGGACACAATCTATACAATTCGGTTGGACGGAAACTTTGAAGTCGATTAATGTAACTTTCAACAAATCCAGGGGGAGAGTGAATGGAATTGATATTTGTTTATCAGTTTCAAAGGTTATTGTTGTATGACAAGTGGAGATGGAGTCATAAACTTGAGATTTATGTTCTAAAGATATGATTTGCCTGTCCGTGAACATAAAGGATAAGAAAAAGCACGCAAAAATAAGACTAGAGATTGAAATTTTTTCAATAAAAACTAACTGCTATTATGACAAAATTCTCTTATAGTTTTTTTAATGCTTAACGCTCTTTGATTTTTTCATAATCTTTCTTTTATATATTTTAACTATTGATATTAAAAAAGTCCTAACAGTGACACAATAAGCAAAATTAAATTACAAATAGAACCGTACAACTTTGCTCTCCGTACTAATAATACAAAATAGATTGTATCCAAAATGGAGTCCAATTTAATCCGAACCTTCAACCCTCAACATCGAATTATATCGACAATAGAGATCACAATGTACCCTTTTCAATTCCACGACAATTAGGTCACGGCAAGCTACATAGAGATTTGTCCTTTCACCTCAAACATAATAATAGCAACATGGTGTGCCATATTTATATTCATCACACGCTTTAACCCACCGGCCGCTTCGACAACAGATTGGGCCTATTATACCCGAACAATATCGTGCGGTCTCCACAAAATTCAATGTCAGCTTAGGGTTAGAAAGGTTTTTTGTAGAGGCTCCAGTCACTATTTTGCGTCCGGTAAAAGCTTTTATGTGGAGATATCGAGATGAAAAATTCAGGCGAAATATCTGGGTGTATGGCGTACGGAATATACGTTTGAGTCATTGGGCGTTTTGGATGGCGGTCGTATGCTCCGATACCTCTCTGTATGGTTGAATCGAACAATTGACGGCTGCGTAACGCAAATAAATATATTCTTTTATTCTTTCATACCACTTACGATTCAAACAGTCATTGCACCGCTTGCCATTAGCTGGGAATTCATCCTCACACTTTACCGCTCGACCACTGGCTGTTTGAGCAAGCGAGTTTTTGTTTATTGCGTACATTTTATTACTGTTGACCATGACTTCTGCAGCATAACGCCTAATAAACAGCTCCTTGCTGAGATATTCTCAAGTTAGTATAACTTGGGGGTTCTTCAAAAGGGGCATAAGAAGATATTCATAGAGGAGCTAGATAACACAGTGGTAATCGCTCTCGATCTGATGATGATTGCTAACGTAAGCAACTTTCGCAAAGGCTGGTAATCGGATGGGTGACCAAAAATGTATTATCTCAAGCAGGAGCTTCGTACTTCGGAAGGCACGTAAAGTCCCGGCTGCATTAGCAGTCGTTAACAACCACCAATCCGCACTGGGCCCCTTGGTGGTTTATGGCCCGTTCTCCCTATCCATCCATAGGGAAGGCTCCCGGGGACATAAAAATGTGCTGGCGAGGTTGAGAGTAATGAGGATGAGATATCAGTCACATGTTGACGAACCTGTCAACGCAAACGTCCACGTGTCCACGTCCGCGTGTTGCAAAAGCCATAGGCTTCGGTATCCGCATATCATCAGGCGGGTAGCATGCCTGATTGCCATATTTTACGGGCTGACATAAGAAGATTGAAGTCGTAAATATAAGACAAGTCAAAGGCTTGAGTGTTTGACCTTTTTATTATGTAATATTTCTTTTGTTTATTTATCTTTTGTTCATTAGCATTGATTTTCTTTGTTTCTGTTGTCATCACTGTTTTGTTAGGGTTTGATTTGTGTTAGAGTGTGCAATCCATCGAACATATTATATTTTCGTCTTCATTTTCTTAATTTGGTTTGATAAAACTTTAACCACAAGGTGTAGGAACCAATTCTGCAACTCAAGAAGTTCAACTCATTTCCATCTCCACCTCACATTTCCACCTCTTTAATCATCCTCCATTTTCGTGAATTTGAACTTTACAGGTGGTTAATTTTGCGGTTGATTACTTAAAGTTTACTTATCTCCCAAGACGAGTAAGAAGACCCGGTTTACACCAGCGCTGTACCAGTTACAGCCGCTGTACCTTCTCCCACGTTGCGCTCAAACGGAGCCGAGGACTTAGCCTTTAGCACGTTCGGGTTCTCCAGTCTCATTTTATGACTCGAATGCCTCGGAGAGTCTGGTCAGGTATACGCCCCCAAGTTCCAATCAATCGGAGACGAGGTCTTAGCTTTAGGGACACCTTTGGGTTCTCCAGCCTTTATATACGACTCGAACGCTCCGGAGAATCTTGCCAGGTATACGCTGATGCTGATCCTTAGGAAACCATCGGGCTTTATCGGAGATGATGGTTTGAGAAAGCACCAAGTTTGAAAACCTGGTTAAGTTTCCAGTCAACAGGAAAATATCACCGATAAAACGAAAATTATAAATTTGAAAAGGTAGACAGACCAATAAATCTTACCACTTACCAGATTATACTTAAACAAATTTATTATAAGAAAGGAATAATAAGTACCCCAAGACAGATTTTGTACTTTTTGAGTAATGACAAGGAACTTTTCTAATTTTTCCTCTGAACTGGCTGCGGCGAGCTGGGGTCAACCCTCTGCCGAAGTTTGCTCAGGGTTAAGTTATAAATTGCGTCTTTTGATAACTTATAATAAAGTAGGCGGGGGTTTATTATGATTTCTTTTGGGAAAAGAGTTGTTGACTTTACCCTGTTTATGTGGGAAGTGGGGACAGTGTTGTGCTGTATGTCGTAATAAGTGTGCTTGACAAATATCGTGGACTCCTTTATTTATTGGTAATAAAAAGACTAACACACAATTTGATGTTTTGTTTGTAATAGTTTTATGTTTTATTGATTTTTTATTAATATACTTATAAATATATATATTTTATATTAGAAGGAGGCAAAGGAGCAGGCGGGTCACGTTTTTTCTACTTCCTATGATATGGGGTCCTTCAAAAGAGGCGTGAAGAAGCATCTTGTGGGCCGGCAGAGTGAGGTTAACTGATGCTAAGTTTGTTTTCACGCTGCACCAGTTATCTTCGAGTCTGGACTCCATTTCCATTTAACATCAGGTGGGTTGGAGTCATTTGCCGAGGTACCTATATAAAAAAAAAAAATTTTTGCAAGACCAGAGGAATCGCAGATGCGTTGCCGGCCTTTAACGAAGGAATAGGCTCGTTTCTTGAAGATCCTCGTTTCTTGAAGTCGTAATGGTTAATCACTGCGCCATCGAGCTCCTCCACTGCCCTAAAAACTTACCAATTCTATCATACTAGTATTATTAAGCTAAGGAGTTTAAAAAAAATTAAAATAAAAGGACACCCGTGCGAAGCCAGGGCGAGCCGCTAGTACTTATAATATTATAAAGCTGAAGAGTTTGTTTGTTTGTTTGGTTGAACGCGCTAATCTCAGGAACTACTGGTCTGCATTGAAAAATTATTTTTGTGTTGAATAGTCTATTTATTGAGGAAGGCTATATACTATATTACATCACGCTATGACTAATAGGAGTGGTGCAGCAATGAAAAATGTTGCAAAAGCAGGAAAATATTTACGCGGATGAAACAGTGGGGCACAGCTAGTTTATTATCAACCACATCCAGTCTATCAACCTACAGACATATGGCAACCCACTATCCCCATATTTCCAAATAATTTATTACGCTCCGTACATCACACAGTGCACGGAGTTATCCACGATCCAAGTGAAACCAAACAGAATACAAATGAACAGATGTATTGTAATAAATTACTTCATAAAACGGCTTACTAGCCCCTGTTATGTGCAGCCATAATCCCCCTTATGGGGTCTTGGTAATACGATACAATATGTAGGTTTTATCATATAGATTGAGTAGGGATTGACTTTTGCAATCTTGCGAAGAAGACTTTTTTTTATTTGTTGTTCTGCTGAGTTGGCAAATAAGAATACAGCCTGGTAAGTGACTGCAGTTATAGATACTTAAAACACTCTGGTGGTAGACTTTTTTTGAAGTTTGCTTCATCATCATCATCATCAGCTCATTTTATGTCCCCACTGCTGGGGCACGAGCCTTCCCTATGGATGGATAGGGAGAACGGGCCATAAACCACCACGCGGGCCCAGTGCGGATTGGTGGTTGTTAACGACTGCTAATGCAGCCGGGACCAACGGCTTTACGTGCCTTCCGAAGCACGGAGGAGCTCGAGATGATAAATTTTTGGTCACCCATCCGATGACCGGCCTTTGCGAAAGTTGCTTAACCTCAGCTCTCGCAGACCGGGTGCGTTAACCACTGCGGCATCGAGCTCCTCAGAAGTTTGCTTAACTTGTTATATTTAAATGCGAACGCGTTAACTGCTGCGACTCGAAAAATGATAGATAAGTAGATAGATAGATGAAATCATAAAACCTTTATTCGGACACTATAGACACACACACACATACACACACACACAATATACAATCGTAAAATAACAACAATTACACTAAAAACAAACATAATTTCATAACACAGTAAACTATTAAAAAATACAAAAATGTGTGTGTGCCGCAGCATCTCAAAAGGGTCGTTGCTTAGCGTGGTATTCATTCGCATAGCAGCAGTGAATCACTGATTTTCAGCAAAAACCGGGAGTGACCAGGACCAGTGGCCAGGAGAAGTGACCAGCACTCCTGAGTGAGGGAGGAAACTATCCCACTACTAGACAAAAGCCATCCATCGCTACAATTGATAGGTATGAGCTTAATTACCGTGAGCGAGAAGGAAGTGGATGCGAGTGGCACAAGATTGGGCCAAGTGGAGTGACCGTTACGACCTCGGAATCTTCAAGAAACGAGCCTATTCCTTCCTTAAAGGCCGGCAACGCGCCTGCGATTCCTCTGGTTTTGCGGGTGTCCATGGGCGGCGGTGATTACTTTCCATCAGGTGACCCGCCTGCTCGTTTGCCTCCTTCTTTTATAAAAAAAAAAAAAAAAAATCGTGAGGAGACCTATACCCAACAATAAGTGAATTAGAGTTGAGGAAGAAGAAGAAGAAAGCTTATTACCATACTTGCCAAATGCGGGTAAGTGATCACAAAACCGGGCACAAAATCGGATAATCCAACACACTCTTTGCCTGTCCTAGGAAAGAATCCACGACCTCCAGTTATCAGACCCAGGGACCACTTGGCCACCGAGGCGTTCCAAGTATTAAAGAAACTCTTTGATGATAACCAGAAACATGAATTGTGACATCAAACGATCAGAATGCTGCGTGTAACATATAAAAACGGTTTCGCTTCACGTGATCCTATAAAAAAATAACGATGGGCTCCATAAAAAATCTGTTCGGCATTCGGATACATCGCCCCAGCCGTATATTAGGAATCGGATATTAAACGTTTTTATTAGCAAACATTTTGCATTTAATGTCAAGTGGGGGCGGAAATGTGGACGCTTCGCCGGCCGTCTCACCACAATATTTTCCGGACATTTTGTACGGAAATCGCTGAAGCTTTCTTTACAGGCAGTTACTACGCGGTCACTGTGTCATTTTATTTTTTCTTGTTATTTGTTTTAGTATTGTTTGTTTTAAGGCGAAGGGTAAGGCACACTAGCGCCGCTAATGGAATTAATTTGATAACTGCAAAACGGGTTTTTTTTTTAAACATCGCGGACCTTCCGACACTAGGCAAACATCTATTATTTAATAATTGTGCACTACTTTTAGGTTTGTTCATTCATTCGCTAATACCAAAAGCGGCCATTGTTTGTGAATAAATGCGATAGCCCGTTTTGTGAATAAACCACGCAACTACTTTTTGTTGTGCACAATTATTAAATAAATACTATGCTACTAAAAATATATATATGGATGCTTTCCTGTTATCGGACGGTACGCAATGTTTAAAAAAAGATCCGGTCCGTTAGTAATTGTCAAATTATCAATTGGTGGCGCTAGTGTGCCCTTACCCTTCGCCTTAAAAAATGAACACAAAATTTAAAAACTGTTTGACTGAACTAAACTGAACGACTGAATGACTGAACTAAAAAATGTTTGATTTGATTGTCTTTATTTATATTTTACGGGTAGGTAAGCACGGTGACTTCATGATGTTAATTTATGATAAGGCCAATGATGGAAGTGCACTTCACCCGGAATCCTCATTTTACTGAGGCACTAGCTATCTTATCTCTAGCTGCCGGAACACAACAATGCTGTAAACATTGATGTTATGATGACATATTTAGATAAGACGGTGGTAGATAGCCAAGCGGACAAACAAGCCCTACCACCAACCAAACCGAGTACACAAACATGTGCCCCCGCTGGGAATCGAACCCGGGAACTCTCGGTCTAAACCGGTGGTCTTAACCACTAGACCACAGAGGCGATTAAAACATCACGTTTTTAACATTAGTAGTTGGATTTTTATTTTTTTTATTTTATTTAGAGGTTCTTGTCCTTTATAGACATGTCTGCTTTATCGTAACCTAACTCTACTTATTGGAAATTAATTCAGTGCTAATTAAAACAATATTGGTATTATTGTATTTTATACGAGTGACGAGAAGGGTGATGAGCATGAAAGCTTACTCGTAATTCTTAATAATGATTTAAAAGCCTTTAAATATGTGTTAAAAGGAAGACTGGTTGTGCCAGTTGGTGACTTTTGAATTTGCCGCGAAAATACATTCTTCGTTATCGTAATATTTTCAAATAAAAGATGGATGAATCCATTGATAGACTTCAGACTGTGTGAAGGATGATAATAATATTAATAATCATTTATTTTAGGCAACAAAACAATGTCATCATCATCAGCTCATTTTATGTCCCCACTGCTGGGACACGAGCCTTACCTATGGTTGGATAGGGAGAACGGGTTATAAAACACCACGGGTTGTAAAACTCTTTGAAAACACAAAATAATAATAAAAAATGCTGGCATTGTGATAAGAAATGTGTCCGTTAAACGTGACGGGTGATAACATCGTTGTGTTATTATAAAAATTTCCACATAAAGAAGACACGGGCAGAAAGGTGTGAATCCAACATGGCGCGCGATGTGTACGCTCGCTACGTTTCCATAGAAACTGAAACGCTTACAGTAAAGCGTGGACACTGGATTATTATTCTAAAGATTACACAAACAGTACACATTCTAAAGACGACACACTTAACGAATTTATACGCGTTCATTTTACATATAAGATATAACTTTTCCACTGCTAGGCTCATGACAAAAGCATTATTTGTAATTCCGGGCTCTTGAAAGTTTTTATTTGTAAATATTGTATGATTTGGTAATGCCATACAATTTTTTTTGTAAATGTCGTTACTTCTATTAAAGCTGTGGAGTTTTTTGCGCCCATTCTTCTCCACAGCTGAAAAATAGACGTCCTAAATGGGTAGTAGGTAAAAAAGTATGGACGATTCAAAAGCACTTTTCGTAAGTTAATTTGAATAAAAAATTTTGACTTTGACAATAGCATAGGGAGAACGGAGTATGACCTCCCACGCTGGCCTAATTAATTTTAAAAGCTGCTATCTCACCTGTTGCTTCCGAAGTACGGAAGTGCTTGAGTAATTTTAAATTAGGTCATCAGGCACCTTGTGTCCAGGCATTGAGTAAATTGCAAGATCGCACCCGAACGAGATCTAAAATTAACAACGAAAGCTCGATAGCGCAGTGGTTAACGCGTCCGGTCTGAGATAATTTCACAAAGGCCGGTCAATGGATGGGTGACCAAAACTGTTTCATCTCAAGTTCCTTCATGCTTCGGAAGGCACGTAAAGCCATCGATCCCGGCTGCATTAGCTTAACAACCACTCGTTAACAACCACCCTCTGGGTCCGCATGGTGGTTTATGGTCCGTTCTCCCTAATAATTCATAGAGAAGGCTCGTGCCACTGCAGTGGGGACATAAAATGAGCAGAGCAAACCGCTGCGCCATCGAGCTACTCTGTGTATCTGTCCAGATGGATTCTGTATAGCGGTGTGTTTTGTATGGAAACGTAGCCGGTACTGCAGTGGATTTGCGCCTTAAAAAGGGTTGCCCTAACTGCGTCACGTGTTTAATTTTTACGAGCCTAATTATGTTGGTGAAAACGTTGGGCTGATATTAAAATTCATCATCAGTCACTGTCGTTGGCTTTGTATGCGAGGATTTGTGAGCTAATTATTTTTACGCCCGAATATTAAGAGATGTACGCAGGTTTAAAACTTATAACTTGAGTATGCTCTATAGGAAGCATACTTTGAACCGTACAGTCACTAATTATATTGATACTTGATACAGGTAACCGGATTATTAAAATATTAACTATTATGTATCATCATCATCATCATGAGCAGCTCATTTTTATGTCCCCACTGCTGGGGAACGAGCCTTCCCTATGGATATATAAGGAGAACGGGCCATAAACCAACACGCAGGCCCAGTGCGGATTGGTGGTTGTTAACGACTGCTAATGCTGCCGGGACCAACAGCTTAACGTGCCTTGCACGTAGGAGTTCGAGATAATAAGTTTTTGGTCACCCATCCGATAACCGGTTTTTGCGAAAGTTGCCTAACCTTAGCAATCGCAGACCAGGCACGTTAACTTCTGCGCCATCGAGCTCCTATTATAAAGTATTATATCTTACCATTATGTATTGTGTCAGTTATATGTGAAGAAGAAACTACACAATCACATAAAATTGCCAATTTTATTGTGAATATATTTGAACAGCGAAAAAGTGTTATATTTTTTTTATGAGCCGACAAGAGAATCGATTCACGATGATCGATCACTCTTGATTCTGTTTTCGCAAAATTATATTGTCACTCTTAATACTGGCTCAGCGTTATATTATTTTTTGCTATTTTTTTCGTTTAAGTGCTTTGGTAAAAACTTATTATCCTCACTAGTTGAGGATTCCAGGTAAAGTGCGCTTCCACCAATTGGCCTTATCATTACTTAACATCAGGTGAGATAAAGACAATGTGCATACCCGTAATTTTTTTTTTTTTTAAACGCTGATGATTTGCAGAATTAAACAAAAAAGCGTAAGTTTAGATAATCAATTATGTTTCTATACTTTTTTATCCTATAACTTATCGTAACGAAAACTAAAATTACAAAAACACAAATGTTGAAAAAATTTCCACGAGCAGGATTTGAACCTGCACCCTTCTGACATTCCGGGTCAGGTGCTCTTCCAATTGAGCTATCGTGGTTCTAACCAGCCCGCCGAAATTATTCAACACTTTTTACTTTGTAAGCTAAAGGCGCCAATTCAATGTCAACAACTACCGTCATTAACATCCGATCATCTAAAATATTTTTATTACGGATTTTTTTACAAAAAGGTGTAAAAAATCACCAAAACCAGAAGGCATGCCAGAAGCATTGCTTACTTACCCCTTAAACTACCTCTGTTTGTAATATTCGCCTGTTTATTTTGTGTCCATTAATTTTATTCCAGTAGGGAGGTATACTCGTATCTAACAAAATTTCTTATCGATATATTAACCCTCCATCATATCTGCTGTCAACATGACATGAGCGCTCACAAAATGCTCACAAAATTACTGCTGCAAGCCAGAACAAACATGGTTGACGTTAAAATGTTGTTCCTCCGTCGGGCGCGTTTACACAATTACTTTAATGGCCGACAAGATTGTTTTAATGATGGCGGATTGATTGGTTCACGTAACGTGTGAAGTGGACTGAATAATTAAAATTTAAAGAAAAATAATTTACGGTGTTTTTTTTTTATATCTTACGGATAAGCATTTAGCTTTCATCTCACCTAGTGATAAGTGAAGATAATGCCAAAGGTGAAAGCGCACTTCACCCGGAGTCCTCAACACTGAGGCACATCTACCCCAGGGGACATATAATGAGGAGAGGATGACCAAATTCACTGAAAAAAATAAACTATATTTATCGGCTGCCGGGAAGGCAGTGCCGATACCGCGACGTGGGACGTGGAAGGATTAAGGTGCTGAGGAGGGATGGATGATGATATTTGGGACTAACTTGGCGAGCTGACGTTGACGGCGTAGCCACGACATGTACACGACTGTCGTGGGGATGGAGCTGAGCTGGTAGAAATCGCTTATTATTTCGCGCACATACACACACACACACGCGCACACGCACTTTATGAGGGGGTGTACCGGCCGGTAGGCAATTTACGAGTAGTTCTAGAAGGTTCGGAGAGCTGATGGTATATTTCTCTATTGCTGATCGAATCGGCTTGTGCTGAACGACGCGACGTCACGGGCGGGCCGATCGTTGAGAACTCCGTGCACCGAATTCATGCCGCACGTCCTTGGAGCTGAGTGAAGGACGCGCGGTCCAAACAACACACTAGCTCCGCCATCGGCTTGTGCCGCGTATCTTTTAGTTGAATGAATGAACAGCGAATGAGACTGTCGCGTTTCTGGCGCGAACAATTTATATAAAGACGGAAACATATACTATGTAGTAACACAACTGTACTAACAAATAATAGTCTTAGAAAAGAAAGTGGATCGAAAAACCTTAATTCTGTTTGATTGTATAACGAGCCAGCAAGGTATAGGTAGTATAAATATAGCATAAGTTACGTTGGTGTTTTTTAATATCTAAAACGAAACAAATAAACAGCTAATATAAATCCTTTCTCCCATTTCTTAGGCAAAGTCATTATGGCTCTACAGCGCACATACGAGGGCTTGAGCTAACTAATTATCTGGCATGATTGTTCATAGTCTAGAATAGAATTCAAGCGCTTGATAATATACTATTGAAGACGTGGGTTGTTGTGGAGACGGGTAACAAAGCCTTTGAAGGCTTAGTTGGATAAGAAATAAATGGTTTTAGATAAAAATGAGGTGGTATTGAAAGGTCTTTTAAAAGTTAAGTTATGCTAGACCTTTTTGAATCTTATATTGATAAATAAATAAATAAATAAATAAATAAATATGTAAATCTTTATTGATAATATAACGATTAGATAATTTAAGAGCTAAGTCAATCCTGTTGCAGAAAAATAATAAATACATAATAAAAAAAGGATGACAAAGACTTAATGTTAACAAAAATACGCCCTTCTCTATTCGTTCCGTGTACGAGTATTTATTACTTATAATTTAAGCATTTTGAAATAGAGAGCATAATCGAATTTATTCAAAGTTATTTATATTTAAAAAAATCTTTAAAATGTCGCTTTTTTAAATTTTTTTCTGATAGCTGACGACCTCCGTAGTCGAGTTGCTCGCACGCCGGTTTTTGGTGTTGCCATATCCGAGATCCCGGGTTTTTTTATTGTATTATTTATTTTTTGTTTTCAATATTTTTTCATTATTTTCTCGGGTCTGGGTGGTTCTTGATTAACATAACACAAGTGCTAAAGCTACTGTCTTTGGAGTCAGAGCAATGCTGTCTAATATGTTAATAGGTATATATATATTTTTTAAATCTCAGTAGCACAATTGAAAGAGCAGTCACCAGGATTGCGAAATAGCTTGTAGGCACTTAACCCGAAACTCTTTCTTAATCAGGATCTAACTAAATCTAACTTTTAAAACTAACTTTTAACCGCCTCTGTGATATAATAGTTTAGATCACCGGTCTCAGGTCCAGCGGTCCCGGGTTGGATTCCCAACGGGGGTAGTTTGTCTGCCTGGCTACCACCATCTTATGTGTCGCCATAATAATAATTTTTGTAGCATTGTTGTGTTGTGGCAGCTAGATATGAGATAGCCTGTGCCTCAGTAGTTGAGGATACCGGGAGAAGTGCGCTTTATCATCTTTAACTTTGGTTTTATCATCACTTAACAGTGCTTACCCATAAGATAAGCACTTGGCTTTCTTGGCTAAGAGAAACCTTTTGATCTAATCCAAAACATACCTTTAATTCGTTCAAAATCAGGTCTGAACTGCCTAAAATGTAAACATGAGCTAACCGTAATTACACGGTAACCGCAAACCGTTAATTTATGCCCGAACCAGTAGATTTGTGAGTAGATCTATTCGGAAACACGTACAAAGTGTTCACCATTATGGTTCAGTAAAACTAATGGTGATTTATCGACCAGTTTTGTACTAAACTTGAACAGTTGAGAGCCTTTAGCCATAACATCATGATCATTAGCTCATAAAGTGTTGGGATCTTCGTAAATTGATTTAAAACAAAATAGATTATAGGCCTCAAACTAACAGTTACATTAAGCAGTTTATAATTATATTTTATATACTGTCGATAGCATGCTAAATAGAAAGACTTGTTACGAATTAATACAATATTTAAAAAAATATTAAAGCGTAAAGATTAATAAATCAATAAGTGTAATTCTTAATTAAGTCCACAATATTTAATGCAGCTATGACTTCAAAAAACTGTAGCTATTCATAATATGCAATTGGCAATAACAATAATTAAGTCGATGTAAGTACAACACATTCGGTACAGAGGATTGCTGAAAGCTCTCTGAATATTACCTAAGTTTACATTAAGTCAAGCCAAAGTCAAAGATTTATTTGGTATAGCATAATTTGGCTCAGGTTCTAAACTTAATCTAACACTTTTTACTACTTGTGTAACATTGCTACGTCGAAGTAGACCCCTCTCAGCACCTATTTGTTGCAGCTTAAGGTGAAGGGTAAGGCACAATAGCGCCACCGATTGATAATTTGAAAATTACTAACGGACCGGATCTTTTTTTAAACATTGCGTACCGTCCGATAACAGAAAAGCATCCATAGTATATATAGTATTATTTAATAATTGTGCACCACTTTTTGTTGCGTGGTCTATTCACAAAACGGGCTATGGCATTTATTCACAAACAACGGCCACTTTTGGTGTTAGCAAATGAATACAAAAACAAACCTAAAAGTAGTGCACAATTATTCAATAATAGATGTTTGCCTAGTGTCGAAAGGTCCGCAATGTTTGAAAAAAATCCAGTTTAGCAGTTATCAAATTAAATCCATTAGCGGCGCTAGTGTGCCTTACCCTTCGCCTTAAATAACGACATCGTTGCTTTTCAAAGGAGCCAGTGGTGTGTATGAGTGCCTGTGCCTGTTTTGATACGAAAATATTATAAAATTATGCAATCAAATAGTCAATGCATATGGAGTGTTTAACTAAAATATGTAACTAGACTTGTCAATATGGTGGTAGTGCAGTATGTGATTTTTTTTATATTAACAGTTTGCAAACGAGCAAGCGAGCCGCCTGATGGTGAGCGGTCACCGTCGCCCATGGACGTCAGCAACATCAAAGATGTTGCTTTTGTGTTGCCGACCTGAGAAGAACCTCTTTACAACCCTTTTAAAAGAGTCCATGTCGTAGCTTAATGGGAAAACCTCGGATGGCAGCTCATTCCACAGTTTGATGATACGTGGAATGAAGCTCTTCTGGAGGCGAACCGTTCGAGCGAACAGCGGCTCCAGGAAGTGTGCGTGTACCCTATTCCGATAGCGAGCGGTGCGATGGTAGAAGGAGGAAGTTGGCACCAAATCAAAAAAATCCTCAGAGCATTCTGCATTATACAGGCAGTAGAACACACACAAAGAGCCGATGTCACGTCGCAAGGCTAAGGATTCTAACCGGTCTGTGAGCTTTGGATCGTTGACCAGTCGAATGGCGCGTCGCTACAAAGATTCTAGAGGATCAAGCTGGCATTTAGGAGTCCCGGATATTGTATAAGGACGTGATATAAAAAATATGTAGAATTAAATATTTAAAACATGAACTAGTATAGATTGTATCTATATTCGAAGTATAGATTAAAGCTACCTGCTGAAAGTACTTGCCTTTTTTGCTGATGAAATTAACTATTTACTGTATTTAAGTTTACAAGAATGAACAGTAAGTAAATTCCCTATTTACAAAAATATTTAGTCAGCTTAGTCATTGTTATAATTTCAAATTACGACTTCTTTGAACTATGTCAAACAGACTTTGAAATTAACTCAAAATAATTTAAGTATATTAATGTCCAAGAATATACGAGTTGATGATAGCTCTCGTACCTAAATTATTAACAAAGCAGAAAATTAAGACTACTCAAGAAAATATACAGGTGTTTTCTGGCAAATATTATAATTTATTTGATGTTGGGAGCGTAAACAGAATTGAATAAGGATTTTCTATGATCTTTCAAAGGCATTAGATTGCGTTAGTTTTATAACTGTAGAAAAAATAAGAGCATTATGATGTTTACAAGATAAGACTCAGCCTTAATCTTACCTGTCGGCTAAAATTCAAAGCAATTGTTAAGGGTGCTAAATCTTCTATAGTATTTTAAATAACTAGCGTTCCCCAAGGCTCTATATTAGAGCCGTTGTTTAAGACTTCTGTGAGACAGTACTATTTGCGTCTAGTCTTTCAACAAACATTTTAATTTAAACTCTTCTTTTTAAACCAAGAAAAGTCTCATCAATGCACAGAGCACACGTAAAGTCTCAATGTTCGCTCACCATTGTTGCCGCGCAGATTACCTCTCCGTCTAAAATTCAGTCTGTGGCCCTACCATGAGGATATATAAACTATGATCATTTAGGCGTTTGCAATACAAAAGATCAGAGCTAATAAAGTGTTACCATTATCAAACCATTGTATAACTTCTTATCGGATAAGACGAAAACGTGTAATGTTTTGAAGAAACACCAACGTATGTACCGAGTCAAATAAGTTCAGTTTTTATGTACTTTATAGTAATCTTTTTAACTTAATCAAGACCGAATACAACCAGGTGTTTACACCAAAAACAATAAAAATTACTCATAAACTTAAGTTCTGTGACTGGGCCACGACTGGTATATATAAAAGTAGAAATAAATTGTATGATCTATATAGTTTAAAACAATATAACCAAAATGTTAATTTTACGGAATATGTAAAGAATTATTCGAAAATGTTTAAGAAAGTGTGCATAGTAGCAAAATCTAATTACATTAAAGAAAAAATTAAAAAGTCTAACAATAAAATTAAAGCCACTTGGGATATTATAAACCGTGAAACAGGTAAATTTAAACCACGGGATAATACTTTCACTTTAAAAGTAAACGAAAACTTAGTTAATTCAGATTCACAAATTGCTAATATTTTTGATGATTTTTTTGTAAATATACCTGTAATAACAACGTCAAATTTAAATTCATCACCAGAAGCTGCACAAACTTTACTCAAAAAATATGTACCAAAATGTAATCTTTCCTTTCAATTTAAATACATTGATTCAATTAATATTATTAAAACATTCAAATCACTTAAAATGAAAAACACGAGTGATTTATGGGGTATATCTATTAAAGTAATTAAGGATATTATTCATTCTATTGCACCGTATCTTGCTGAAATTTTTAATAACTGTGTCGATAAAGGAATCTTTCCTGATCTTATGAAGTTTAGTAAAGTTATACCTTTATTCAAATCAGGAAACAAAGAAGACCCCAGTAACTATCGGCCCATTTCAATATTACCAGCGCTAAGTAAAATCTATGAAAAAATTATACTCGAACAGTTGATGACATATTTTAACACAAACAACCTTTTACATAGTAAGCAATATGGCTTTACTAAGGGTCGTTCTACTACTGATGCAGGTGTTGCTCTAATAAAACATATATTTGATGCCTGGGAGAAGTCTCAAAACGCTCTTGGAGTTTTTTGCGACTTGTCCAAGGCTTTCGATTGCGTTGAGCACCGGACTCTGGTGATGAAGCTACATTATTACGGTCTCAAAGATTTTGCTCTAAATTTAATACAGTCATATCTTAGCTCTAGAACACAAACTGTCGATATAAATGGTACTAAATCATCTGGTTCTCATGTAAAAATGGGAGTTCCACAAGGGTCGATTCTTGGTCCTTTTCTATTCTTGATTTACGTTAATGACTTGCCATTCTTTGTAGAGAACTTCTGTGAAATTGTATTATTTGCAGATGATACTTCACTCATTTTTAATGTAACTAGGTGTAGAACTAATTATGAAAATGTAAATAAAGCTCTTTCAGAGGTACTCCGTTGGTTTACTATTAATAATTTACAGCTTAACGCTAAGAAAACAAAATGTATTAAATTTATATTACCAAATGTCAGAAATGAACCAACTGATATTAGAATAAACGGTGATCAATTAGAATTGGTAGATTCTACAATCTTTTTAGGCATAACCCTTGACTCAAAACTTCAATGGAATCCTCATATATCGAAATTGGCCGGTAAACTCAGTTCTGCTGCTTATGCCATTAGAAAAATTAGGCAGTTAACAGACGTTGAAACTGCTAGAACAGTTTATTTTAGTTATTTTCATAGTGTCATGTCGTATGGCGTCCTACTGTGGGGAACAGCGGCTGATATTGAAACTATATTCATTCTACAGAAACGAGCGATAAGAACAATCTATAAACTAGGATCACGAACTTCCTTAAGAAATCTTTTTAGGGAGATTGGTGTCCTGACAGTTGCATCTCAATATATTTATAATTGTATAGTTTTTGTACGTTGCAATATTAACTCCTTCACTAAACATGGTGACGTACACAATTTCAATACTAGAAATAAGACAAAACTTGTAATGCCACTGTTCAGGTTACAAAAGGTTCTTGGTTCTTTCTTGGGGCAAGGTATACACTATTATAATAAAATACCAAGTACTGTACTAGATTTACCTTTAGATAAGTTTAAAAAACATGTGAAATCTTTATTACTCAAAAAAGGTTATTATACAGTAAAAGAATATTTAGATGATAAAACAGCTTGGTTATAATAAAAACACACTATACTCTATTTGAATCATCATAATAAAATTAATTTATATAATTTTTATACTGATATGATAGCCTTTATCAACAGTGTCCTACAGATAACAAACAGCGTTGCGTTAAATAGATCACTAAGTTTTTATTTAGAGTATCTTGAGTGTGTCATGCTCTCTTTACTGTCTCTGCGGTGGTGGCGTGTGCGTCGGGTCGTTACGTTCCCTAAAATATGGTTGAGCGAAGCGATGGCTGATTCATATGTCATACTCGTGAACGGGTGCCGCCTGTGGAGGCTGGTCTGCTCACGCATACTTATCTTATTTTTAGTATTATTCACTATAATTTGACTTTGTTTTTCTTAAACAATTTTTTTCCTTTTACGATAGTACTGTAGTGGTACTGTATGACATTGTGGAAATTGCAACTGTTACCTGATGGAAATTTGTTAACGTATATTTTTTTATTTTTTTTTTGTGTTTTTTCTTTTTTTTACATGTTGTGGTTGTCTTCTATATTTTTTGTGTTTATTGTAATGGAAAGTGTCCTGCTATGATAGGGCATTTTCCAATATTTTTGACGCTGTAAGGGAGAAAAGAGCTGGACACTTGCTGAGTTTCTTGCCGGTTCTTCTCAGTACAAGATCTCCCGCCCAGAGTAGACTTACGAACCGATGGCATAGTGACATTCATAAGAGCTACTTGTAGCCTAAACTGAATAAATGTTTTTGAATTTTGAATTTTGAATTGAATTTTGAATTATGAGCTACCCAGATCTATCAAATTGAGTCAGTCTTTATATAGATGTAATATATTTCTTTTATATATATATATTATATTTCTTTATGTATATCTATATATAAAGACTGTTTGAAAAAGACAAAGTGTTGAAAAAATTCCACGACCGGGAGTCGAACCCGCACCCCATGGCATGCCGGGTCAGGTGCACTTCCAACTATGAATTAATATTTTCCACACTTTGTCTTTTTTCAAACTTTAATTTGTTCGCAACCAAATTTTGCGTAAAGACTGACTTAATTTTATTGTAACTTTATCATAAAACAAAGAAAATTACTTTAGGAGCCACTTGAGTGTACTTTTTATATTTACACTAAAAATAGACATTTTAAAATTTCATTTTGAATCAAGGCCTGATGTCACGTGACGGGTTGTTACTTGTGTCAAAATAAAAATGCAACAATATGTCCTGTTCAGTGTGTGGTGATCACAATAATAAGCTAAAGATGATGACGGCAAATAATAATTGCCGTTTGGTAGTCACTCGAACGTAAATGGTCTAAAAGAATTTGATTTGTACACAAAGTTAAATGCAAACTAATAACCTACTATATACCTATTTATATCACCCTTTTTTGTATTTGGTTTTAAATTGAAAATATTATTTATTCAGATTTTCCGCAAACTCTTACACATACGCCCCCATAGGGCGGGTTGACGAATTACTCGAAAGTTGAGTTTACAACCGAAAACTGATTATCTCCGTTGTGTACGCTAGCGAGTAGCGTATGAGTTAACTCATGGTAGGGCTTTACCACACAGCGTTAGACGAGATTCTTATTGAAATCTTACTAAGAATTGTAATACTCAGGCAATATTTTTACAGTAGGTATCTAATATCAAAGTAATATAAGATTCTTTTGTACGTATTATCCGGCCCGTCTGCTACTTTGTATTCGTAGGAGATCATCATAAGCCTATTATCGTCCCATTGCTAAGCGCAGACCTTCCCATATGAACAATGACATAAAAGATTAAGCACAACCGTCCAAATCGGTTACCCACCTGGTAATCCAACATTGCAAAAGTTTCTCAACTTGTAAGATCGTAAGGCGAACGCGATAATCGATGCTTTATCGGATCCTAGTAAAATTGATATCCCTATTTATGATGACTTCGTAACATGTCAAAACGATGTTCTAAGTCATGAAACTGAACACTGAACGGTTTGAATAAAATCTAAATAAAATGTAATTTTGGACGTCCCATTCTAAATCAGTCAGCTGATAGCGCCCTTAGAATGTTTTTCTGACATATTTCAACCAATGTTTCTATAAAAATAACTTGTTGGGCTCTGATTAAAAATTCGCTGTGTTAAAAAAATAATTTCACAAAATACATTTTATCTTTGAACGTTTTGACGTTGCTAAGCTAAAAAAATATGCAAAAGAAAAGAAAATTAGAGAAAAACAATGCATGCAAAGGTCACTGCTCAAAGTGACTTTCATTTAATAGATGTATTTAACATCAAAGCATAATGCACAAATGTATAAATGTACATATGTATTGTATATTAAATGCTCGTTGAGAAACTTGCTCAAACATAATCCTTTCAGCCTTGCAAAATTAATTTTACGTGTTGTTTTATGAATTAAAAAACAATTACGCGGACAACAACTTTGTATGTTTCTGTAGCTTAATGCATTATTTCAATAATTATAAACTCTATCATAAGAGAAATTTAATTTAAAAACTTTATTTTAAAGTAAACAACTAAGTACTTATAGAACTTTTTAAACAGCACAATTTATTATTGTTTTTAATCACATAAAATCTTTCAAATTTACATAGTTATCAACAACGAATAAAACGTATTACTTCAGACAACAAAAAACCTACAATCTCATTGTGTAAGCATTATGGAACACATTAAAGTATTAAGTGTCGAGTATTGAGTTGATTGAGGAACTCGATGGCGCAGTGGTTAACGCGCCCGGTCTGCGAGTGCTGAGGTTAAGCAACTTTCACAAAGGCCGGTAATCGGATGGGTGACCAAAAATATATCATCTCGAGCTCATCCGTGCTTCGGAAGGCCAGGACGTAAAGCTGTTGGTCCCGGCTGCATTAGCAGTCGTTAACAACCACCAATCCGCACTGGGCCCGCGTGGTGGTTTATGGCCCGTTCTCCCTATCCATCCATAGGGAAGGCTCGTGCCCCAGCAGTGGTGACATAAAATGAGCTGATGATGATGATGATTGAGTATTTGTAAACACAAACCTTCCTTGGGAATGGCGTGATTTTTATTGACAGAAATCCAATCCAAAGGTGCTAAGGCTACCTAAATCTCGGTGACCAAATTCAAAAATAACTCAGGTTCCTCCAACTACTAGTACTTATTCTACTTAAATTCTACTCCGTTCCTACGATACCAAGGTCTTTCATTATGCTTCTGAGTAGTTCTTATGAAGGTCAATCCTCAAGCTAACACAAGCATATTTAGCTTTCCTAATGGGTATCCAGGACTATTATTAATATGCACGCATTTAATGGGTGGTTAGGCCGTTCGTACCACAAGTTGTCCGTACCATGGTATGAACGGCTTAATGTTCAATTTTATTAGGCCGTTCATACCGTGGTGGTACTACGATCAGCTCATCCTAATGCCCATTCTTATCAGGCCGTTCAGCTCGTGGTACGAACGACCCTATTTAATAACACCTATATAAAAGACACAGATAAAATTATATTAAATTAATTAAATAAAAATTAAATTATATTAATTATATATGTATTGCGAAACCCCAGCAAACTTTTAAGAAACTCGTCAAAGATCACTACCTGTCATTGTAATGCTACTGTTGAAACGTACTGTCCACATTTATTTTGTTCGGAAATGGTATTTATATATATATGACATATATGGTTGTATACACACAATCTGTATCTATATACACATATTATGTACGTGTATATATGTGTATTTATGTTTATGTAATATATTATTATTACTATACATTTTTTTTTCAACGCCTCCACTTTGCCCGCCAATTGTACAACTCTTATTTTTCGGTATGTTTGTTTAACATGTCTGTGTTTTTTTATGTGTACAATAACACATTTTATTATATTCTAAAATTATGACAGTCCTAGTTTAATAACGTCACAAAGCCAAATCTATAAATCTTGTTGAACAACAACGTCATAAGTCAAATAAGGCAGTATTGCCTGACACCTATATTAACCGCACACCGCACCGCAGGATCACACGCAAGCCGTCGGATTAGCTCTGATTAAGTTCTTAGCCAACTGACTGTCGCACGAGATTACTCGCTTGGAACCGGCATTGAACTAGTCACGGATATAAAGTTATTTGGTGCGGCAAAAAGTTGCCCGGGAAAAGGTAAAATTATTGCTAGTAGCTATGTATCTAAGTGGTTTCCAACCTTTCTCCGACCATGGATCCTTTTCCTAACTAACCACCTAATGACCACATAAACTGTATTTAAAAAGAAAGTTTAATCTTTATACAAAACTTAAATTTAACCTATTCAAAAGTATTTGTAGCGTAAGTTCAGTAGTGACAGTACATCTTCACACACTTCATGCTACCAAAAATGCTGATGCAAAACATTTCATGTTCCACCCTGGGACCTAGGAATTAGCAAACAGATAACGTAGGCGATAGTGCAGGAGTTAAAAAATAACATTGTACCGCCTTTTTTAATTTTTTTTCTGGATTTAACTATGTACTGTCCCACGGACTATTACTGATGCTCTCTCGGACCATCTATGGTCCGCGGACCACCAGTTGGGAACCACTTAAGCAAAGCTACGTAGGTATGTAACTTTCATGTGATCTTAACACAATTTTATTGTTACATCAAAATCATCAATATCATCATCAGCCTAAACTAGTCCACTGCTGGAAATATGCCTCTCCAAGTGCACGCCGCGGCCATTCTCATCCACCTCTTGTCAGTCACCTTGCAGAGATCGTAGCTCCACCTAGTCTGAGGGCGTCCTACAATACGTTAGCTGATACGCGGTTTTCACTTAAGAACTCGTTTACCCCAACGGTAACTGGTTCTACGACTAATATGCCAGCCCACTGCTACTTCAGCTTTCTAAGTCAGTAGGATATCAATCAATCATCAATAATATTCATGTGGGATTTCGCTATTTTAACTAACTTTCTACATATCAAGCAGAAAAAAAGAACAATAAGTTAGGCGCGAAGTTATATCTTATGGTTATCTGCCCTATCATTGGGCTATCGTGGTTCTAATTGGTATTATATTCTTAATCATTTAACGATATTAAATATCACTTAAAGATAGGCAATTAATAATTTAATATTAAATTAGATAAAACACTTGCAGCCACTTCCAGCTACAAACTTTATCAACCAAGTATCGGAAACTTGTTATCTTCAAGCAACAGATCGTGTCAATATCGCTGCGGTGGCGTATACATGTCTCTGAATATATTAATAGCTGTAACAAAGTGCGCTGGCTTTTGTTTTGTCGCAAAGACAATGTCATAAGCACACAGTGACATACTAATTAGGATGTCTACCTTCGGTGCAACAGACGTCTCGTCTGTCTCCCTAGACAAGTGGGAAAACGCTAATAGAATAGAATTTAAATAGAATGATTATTGTATGGTATTGACATAAACGTCATTCATATGTATAGGTCGCGCCAAACTTTTAGTCCCCTCTGAAGTTGCTTCGTTGCGCAGCTGTACAGTCAGACCCTACCGCTCGTCCCCGCCTTCGCCATACTAACGCCTATTTTTTACTACTGTGACGTGAATCGCGCCAACTTCAGAGGGGACTAGAAGTTTGGCGCGACCTATACGTATCGTTGACTTATGTCAATCTCGTGATTTGCTTATAGCTTGATAATGTAAAGGAGGAATGAAATGCTCTGTGTCCAGCAGTTACTTCGTTTTTCACGAAACCATATACAACCTCTGGGCTTTTAACGCTACCGACCGGTGCGAATAGGCATTTACTATTCTCCCTTGCTCCATCATCGACCATAATATTTACATATCTTCACTAAACTGATGGTGTGAAATTGAGATCAAACGCGGGTGTAGTGAACGCGGGTGTCATCATCACCATCATAAGCAGTCTACACTTGTGCACTGAATATACAAAGTTGTTACGTAGCAGGAACCAAATTTTCAGAAGCGACTCAGAATCGATAAGTAAAAAACTTTCTCCTAGTAACAAGGGTAGAAATATATATCGCGCCTAAAAATTTGGCTACTGTTTTAAAAATAACTTTGTATAAATATAAGTATGGTAGAAACTATTGATTGTGATAAAGAACGCAAGCGCATGCAAGACTTCAACGCGATTTGTCAAACCTCGGTTCATCGTATCTCTTTCGGGTTCCATTAAACTAAAGCACTTAATAGTTTTCTAAAGGCATTGTGTTAAACAACAAGCTGCAATAAATGGATTTTTATGAAGACAAAGTTTTGGGTCCAGAATTTACTTTCTGTTTCGATGGACGTGAATACTAGATCAAAGTATTCAATTGCTTTAAACGATGTCAATTGCGGTGACGTAATAGCGATTGCGTTTTGGGTTTATTACAATGTGGTGTACAGTTTCTTTCTTTTTTTCTGATGTTGGTACGTGTATCAATTACCATCCTTCCTTCCTCTTAGCTTTTATTATTATTGCTATATATGCTTATATTATTATAGCATTAGCTTCCTCTTAAATCCCGATCCGATTCGAACCCCTCGGAGAATCTAGTAGGGTACGGGGACATGCACTAGAGCGTGATACGGTTCCCTCTAGAAAACCTCTGAAGTGCTTCGTTTACACACGGCTTAAGGAACCCTGTAAGTTTCTTGCCGTTCCCGAAAAAGTCTAGTGAAGCTGAAAATGACCACCTCACTCGGGTCCTCAACAACTGAGAAACAGGTCTCTCTTCTCTTATCTCTAAATGTGGGAAAACAACAATGCTACAAAAATTGATGTTATGGCAACACATTTAGATAAGATAGTGTAGTTAGCCAGGTGGACTTAAAACAAGCTCTACCACCAACTAACCGAGTACAAACATGTAATCCCCGCTGGGAATCGAACCCGGGAACTCTGAGTCTAAGACCGGTGGCCTTAACCACTAGACCATGGAGGTGGTTTGAAATTTCCCAAATGCCATCAGCTAATTTTATGTCCGCACTGTTGAGGCACGAGCCTTCCCTATGGATGGATAGGGAGAACGGGCCATAAACCACCACGCGGGCCCAGTGGTGGTTGTTAACCACTGCTAATGTAGCCGGGACCAACGGCTCTACGTGCCTTCCGAAGCACGGAGGAACTCAAGATGATAAATTTTTGGTCACCCATCTGATGACAGACCTTTGCAAAAGTTGCTTAACTTCGGCAATCGCAAACTGGGCGCGTTAACCACCGCGCTATCGAGCTTTTCGAAATGCTACCTTAGTGGTATAAAAAAGAGAGTCTCCTGATATTGATATGAAACAAACCGTATATTCGAGTCATGAAAGCAAATAGCTACGACAACGCGCCATTACGCTCTCCGTGAAGATCCAAGTTGGTATGTAACTTTAGCAAGCAGAGTTAAAACCATTAAGCAAAAACTCTTAGATGGCGGGACTTTGGTGGTTTAATATATAGGTAGCTAAACCTTTTCGGAGAACAGCGATGAATAAAATATTATTATTATACGTGTATGGTGTAGCGAATTTGAACCATCTTTTTTTTTTTTTTTTTTTTTTTTTATTTACGGGTAAGCACAGTGCCTTGATCTCACCTGATGTTAAGTGATGATAAGGCCATTTGGTGGAAGCGCACTTCACCCGGGATCCTCAACTAGTAAGGCACTGGCTATCTTATCTCTAGCTGCCGGAACACAACAATGCTACAAACATTGTTAATATGGCGACATATTTAGATAAGATGGTGGTAGCTAGCCAGGCGGACAAACAAGTCCTACCACCAACCAAACCGAATCCACATTTCATATCGCGAAGAATTCACATTTTAGGCCTGCATCAAAACTGTCATTTTTATTTATAAATAGCTTGCTTACTTCTTAACTGATCTTTAATATTTGTAAAAATATTATGATCGGATGTTAGTGACGGTAGTTGTTGACATTGAATGGGCGCCTTTGGCTTTCAAAGTAAAAAGAGTTGAATAATTTCGGCGGGCTGGTTAGAACCACGATAGCTCAATTGGAAGAGCACCTGACCCGGAATGCCAGAAGGGTGCAGGTTCAAATCATGCTCGTGGGAAAAAAAAATTTTTTCAACATTTGTGTTTTTTTTGTCATTTTTTTTTTCAATAAATGTTCGACCGTGTGACGTATACATAAAGTTCAAAGTCCACTGGGGAAATTTGACAGTTTGTGGTAGTCTAATGTGTGTGCGTGTGTACCTATGTACGTTGAATACATGAAATTCACACAAATTCTTCGCTACTTCATTATAAAATTACTACCTAGAAGGGGCACTTAAATGTAAGACCCTGAAACACACTATAAATAATGCGTATAAAGTGCATTTTATTTTTATAAAATACTTAGTAAAATCTTGTGTGATCCTCAATACAGTCAATTTCAAATTCATCTTTTGTAGAGAGTTGAAACAAGGTATATTGTAAATAAACACAGTATTAAAAATAATTAAACTAAAATCAATGAAAAATGTTCCTTTTTTAATTTGGCAAAACAAATAAATGTTTTCTATACTAATATTATAAAGAGGAAACCTTTGTATTTTTGTATGTATGTATGTTTGCAACAAATAAACTCAAAAACTACTGGACCGATTTGAAAAATTCTTTCACCATTAGAATGCTACATTAGTGCTGAGTAACATAGGCTATATTTAAAAAAAAGAAAAAAAAGAAAAAAGAAATGCGGTACGAAGTCCGCCGGTTCAGTTAGTGTAAAATAAATGACTTATCTCGTCGTCTTACGTGCATTTTTTTCGTATAGTAAACTTAACTTTGTATCGAAATCAGTACAAGTAAGTATACGCATAAATGTTTACGTCCCAAAGTCAATAGTGAATCTAACATTGACAAACGTTATTTCACAGAACTCATGAGGCTCTCACGATGAGTTGTATGTTGAAATTTAGATAGAAGATTTGGCCGGTTGGAATTAATAAAGTCGTTAATTTTTACGCGCACTCCCAAATAAAGGGTGGTCAGTAAAAGGCGTCGGAGATAAAAATGGTTACGGCGTGACATATTCCGTCACAGTCCCGCCATTTTTACGACAGCGCGTAAAGCGTGACATCTGCGTGTACAGATTATTCAAATTTAGAATTTTATTGTGGTACTTACCTCGTTTGGATGTCAGGAGTTTTGCTACTTTTTTTTTTTTTTTTTCATTTTGTTAATGGCTTCGTGCGATTAGCACATTTAGCCAGTGTCAAAGTAATTTTTCTAACAAGTAATACATAAATAAACAATATTTCTTTTCTGTATGATGATGATGAATGATAATAGAAATGAGAAATGATATACCACCCAACCCCTCGAGTATCTCAGTAAAGATGTGGGGCTTTACTAAGTCCTCGGGCGGACTTCTTGAGAGAATTCTGAAAAGTGACGTTGCACTGTTTTGTTTCATTTGCCAACACTCATGCACACTCACGAACACTTAACGGTTAACAATCCACCATTATTACACATTAATATTCGACATAACACAAATTTTAGAAAATAAAACAAAACCGCAGACATGACTTTTCACTTTCCCGCCAAGAAGTCCCAGTTTTGCTACTTTTGAGGCGGGCGATAGTTTTTTTTTCTTTAGCTGATGGCTTCGTGCGATTAGCACATCTAGCCAGTGCCAAAGTATTATTTCTTACTTTATATGTATACTATATATGAACAATATTTCCTTCTTGTATGATGATGATTAATGATAATAGACATGAAAAGTGAGAAATGATATACCCCCAACCCCTTGTGTATCTCAGTAAAGATGTGGGGCTTTACTAAGACTTCACTTGGACTTCTTAGGGCGATAATTTATCTAGCTAACATTAGCTATTAATTTTTTTTTAAATACTCTATTGTACACATAAAAAACACATACATGTTAAGAGCTCGAGCGCGTGAATACCAGACACGATAGTGGGCGGCCTTATCACTAAAAGCGATATCTATGTATTTGTTAGTTTATGGTCAGTATGTCGCAAAGGGTGCACAACGGTTATTACATAAAACCATAAATTGCAGTAAAAAAATGTGTTTCACATGCAATTTGGAGAGTACTTAGATGTTTTTTATTATTATTATTATGATTAAAAGTTCTGAACATTTTATCGAGTTTATTTTTTTATTCCAAAACAAATAAGTTGATTACCTATAAATTGACTTCTTGGTTGGTGTAAAAGTGATGGATATAATTTCGTCGATAACCTTTCGTCTGTCTAGTGCCAGATCCGTCCGACAAACATTTAAAATTCTTCTGTGTCCGTATTCAGAGCAGACGACAGATTATAGTGATAAAAATACCTGCATTCTGTAATCAAATAACAGCAAGGTCGGTTTTCCTTCAACTTCATTATGGGTATTAACCATTTAAGTAGCATCGATAAAGTTACTAATTGTACTTAGTTGAATACCCATTAATTTAGTGCGAGGCAGTGATTTAGTGCCCATTTCCCCATAGAATATTCATGCCATGCTAATCATGGGCGCAGCATATGGTATTTTATTTATATAGCTTAGAATTGGCTACTTTTGTATCAAGTACATATAACAGAAATCTAGTAGTAAGTAAGTAAATAGCCTATATACTGTCCCACTTTTTTATGTTAAAAGGAGAAAAACGAGCAGGCGAGTCACCTGATGAAAAGTAATCAAAGCAAGTAAATAAACCAAAGCAAGTTTAAAGTTGGATCTTGAGGAGGGAGTAGGAATTGGGAGGGGGGAGGGGTGAGATGGGCCTCCGGTACTTTCACTCACCGGAAACACAACAGCAACGAGTGCCATTGTTTCACGCCGATATTCTGTGAGAGGGTGGTATCACGCCGGGCAAGCCGGCCCATTTCGTGCTGCAACGCAGCGTGGCTCTACCACTCAGAGAGGCTTTCGCCCAGTAATGTGGCAGTATATAGACTACTTGTTACTAACTTACATAAAACTCAGGAAACAGTTGCTAATCATTAACGCAGACCCATTGTTCTTGCGCAGAAACGTCAAGAGTTAAAACACTTATAGGCCGTTGAACATTCCCAACGGCTCGGTGGTAGCCGAATGGCAAAAGATAGATACCAGAAGGTCCGAGTTTAATTCCCAGGTCGGTCAAAGTGTGTTTCGGATTTTTCCTGGGCATGGACTAATTAATCACCAACTCGCATTTGGCAAGCGTGGTGATTAAGCCATTACCCATCAATTGTAGCGATGATATATAGAATATATACTTACCGTAGTATATATTCAACCATTTCAAACTGTAATAAGTATATAATTTAACTTTAAGCTACTTATATGTATATTGTCAATAATTGTAATATTTTTTTTTAATTAAGATACAGAATATAAGGAAAAGAGTGACCCAAAAAGGGAACAAAGCTGCTATTATATATAAGGATAGTATAAGATATATTTAAGTAAAAGCATTTTTGTAAGATTTTCCCATTTATAAGATCATAACTGTGTTGAAAAACTCATTTACCCAAACCTTATAAAAATAGTTATAAAATAGTACAGAATAGGCTTAAAACAGGCAGAACACCCACTGCCAAGGAATGAAAGGGATGTATGAATGTTATGTAAGTAGTACGAAAGTACGAGAAACAAGAATGATGAAACTTGTATGGAAGAGAATTAGCATAAAATAGCTCCGATCATGTTGGAGAAGGAAGTATAAAAAATAAAAATAAAATTGTAGCGATGACTTGACTTCAATGATGGAGGCCTTTGCCCAGCCGTGGGACCGGTATAGGTTATTTACTTTAAATGAAACAACTTTTACGGATCTACTCGCGTTTAATTTACTTTACACATTATTTAATGTTTATCCTGACGTTTCGAATCCTTTGCAAGGTCCGTGGTCACAGGGAGACTGAGGTGTTGGTCATCTCATAATTAGTTAGTAGCTTGTATACCCTCATTTAAATTTAATTAGGTGCGTTCCGTTTTACGCAAAAAGAGCTTACAGTATCTTTTGGTCTGGCAGTATGGTGTTGGGGCTGGGATTTAATATTTTGTATGATGGGGTCCCCGGCTAGTGGTAGACTCCAACCATCTTCTCTATTAAAATTAGGATGTTTTTTAATTTCAATAGCCTCGAGTATCATCCTAGGGATGAATCGTTGTTCTCTAGCGAGCACTTGTGGTTTATCAAATCTGATGTAATAGTTGGGCCATTGGGTGTAGTGATGAAAGGACTCGAGGTTTTTAAACCTTTTCAATCAAAACTCGCCTCAATTTTTAGGACTCGACTCAAAAAATACGACTTGAGGCTTTTTACTAATGTAAGATGACTTCAGTCATTAGAGTTCAACTCTGAAATAAAACGACTCGAGTCTTTTAATAACAGTTATAACAACTTAGCCACAAGCCTTTTAGTAAAGAACTCGAGTCGTTTAACATAAGATGAGCTGTTTAACATGAGATTATAAAATAATAAACTTCAGTGCTTGGTCATTGCATTTTTATTGAGTTTTCTAGTTTTTCTTATTACAATATATTTTTGATACTACTAAATATTTTTGTTATTACAATTTAAAGATAATTATCGTAATTGTAAATTATTCCAAAATATTTTTTTAAAGAAATTTAGAAATTAAAACGCTGTTTTTAATTTTTATCAATTTCAAAAATTACCTTTGCAGATAAATAAAATTGGTGTGTCTGTTTGTAATATTAAAATAACTACTTTTTACTAAATGCATATGAATGTTTATACGGTACCTGCATATATCAAAATAACATATTTTACAACAAAAACAACGGGAACTAAATACTATTGCAATCAGTAAACAAGCAAGTGTAACTATATTTATGTCAATCTATTTGCAAAATAATGTTCGCAGCAAAGTACCTTCACTAAAAATATTCTATAACTGCCATAGATCATTCGTCAAGAGATGGCGCTACGTAACTTGCACTTAACTATTAATTTGTTAGATTTTAGAATAAGTATGAAATGTTAAAAGAATTCTAAAGATTGTCAATACAAGAACGGTAATTCATCTACAGCTACACTAATATAATAAAAAAGAAAATATTTTTTGTATGTGTGATAAGAAAAAACTCAAAAACTACAGGACCGATTTCAAAAATCTTTCATCATTAGAATACTACATTATCCTATTCAATATTGATTGTCTACCCGTATTAAATAACAACAAAAGACGTATTTTAACACGTGACAATTTAAAATCCAAAAATAAATATGCCTCTTTTACCTGTAATAATTAGCGTGTGAATACGACATACATATGTACATATCCATATTAATTTTAGTATTCGAGAATAAGCGCGCCTCACGACTTAAGACTCCCGCGAACCGAGTCGTTTTAAAAGGGTTCGAACCTTTTCGTTGAGACTGAGTCGTTTAAAATTCCGAGTCATTTCAAAATGACTCAAGTCTTAAAATAGACCTCGAGTCCCAGTCTTGGACTCAAATAAGGCTTGGGGTTCAGGGTTAAAAGACTCATTGAGTTGTTAACCGTATGACTTGAGTCGAGTTCCTTTTAAAGAGCTTAAAAACCTCAAGTCCTTTCATCTCTAATTGGGTGTGACTCAAACTATAGTCCGGATTCCTGATGATTAAAGTATCCAAGAAAGCTAGCTTACTATCTGCCTCTAACACTGTGTATCGTAAAGTAACCTATACAGATAGGTACCTCAATGGTGATTCTCACCACCATACTGAGTAGATCCGTAAAAGTTGTTTCATTTAAATGTGTAGTGTTCGCGTAAACTTTAGAAAACAATATTATTTACTTTACTTTACTAGGCCATTAAAAGTATTTTTAATTCGCAAACTTTACTTAGCTCCAAATCAGCAGTAAAACCTTGCGTTGAAGCCAGAGATTGCTCCAGCAGGTTTATTTAAGCTTGTTTCGTAACAAAGCCGGTACGTTTAGCGTCCCTCACTCCGATTGCGTTGTACTTACCGTTTATAGTTATGGCGCCTGAGGTTTCGCAGTAAACAGACTCCTGCCGAGCCATTCTAACATTTATCGCTGGAAGCGATGCAGACGATCGTCTCATCTTTTTATTTTTGGAATTATTCGAGTTTAAGTTTACAATTTTGAGCATGTTCAGCGGTTGACTGTCTCGCAGACCAGTTTGTGTAAAGCATCCATCCAAGATTTTATTGTTATAGTACTGTGCCTGTTACATCACGAAACTTGGTGGGTAGACAGTGATTTTTCTTTCAGTGTTTAGTGGGTATGCCCCTCCCTCTCGCTCATCTTCTTCATGCTCTTGCAATGAGAAGAAGGAAGAGAGAGCCACCACGTAACCGACATAACCCCTCTGGTGGCCGGTATCCATAATGAGGATACTTTTTTCCGACGTTTTGAACTCTTTTTCTTGAAAGGTGTGAATGAAGTTTTCAAAAAATTATGTAATCTACATAAACTTACATAACATGACAATACAGAAATCTAGTAAGTTAATAGATAAGACAAAACAAAAGGTTTATTCCACTGAATTTATGGGATTTAAAATTTACTCAACTTAAATCTTACATTGTCGCATAAATCATTTTTTTTTCTTCTCAGTACGTACGTTACGTCTGTGTATTATCATTACGTCTTATCATTACAAATTTCTCATTACAATAGGTTTGTTGGTTTGAAAATTATTGAGCTTTGAAGTTTGTATAGGGATACCGAAATGTGTAAAGGCGCTTCGCTTAATTAATGAATGTGCGGCACTTGAAGTCAAGTCTCAGAGGCTTTTCAGGAAAACACCTGGCGCAATTATGGAGCCCAAACGACTTTCTACAGCGGTCTAATAACACCAGTAGTCTTACTAAATAAAGTTGCCAGCCACGATATCTAAACACTTTTGATCTGTAGCATCTCAAGAGCTCGATAGCGCAGTGGTAAACGCGCTCGGTCTGCGATTGCTAATGTTAAATAACTTTCGCAAAGCCGGTCATCGGATGGGTGACCAAAAATGTATCATCTCTAGCTCCTCCGTGCTTCGAGAGGCATGAAAAGCCGTTGGTCCCGGCTGCGTTAGCACTCGTTTACAACCACCAATCCGCACTGGACCTGCGTGTTGGTTCATGGCCCGTCCAGCCCAGGCAGAGCAGAGTCATATGCCAACTCATCTATAAAAAAACTAGCCTTTCTCAATAAATGGACTATTCAACACAAAAATATTTTTTCAATTCGAACCAGTACTTAGTTCCTAAGATTAGCGCGTTCAAACAAACAAACTCTTCAGCTTTATAATATTAGTATGATATAAAAAACTACGTCTACAATGTTTTAGAACACAACAATGCTAACTCCATAGCTGGTAACCGAAGTCGGGACCTGACAAACTGGTGATCTAACTGCCATACCACAGAGGCATTTAAATATAACCGCTTAAACATTTGATCAACAATGCCGTATAAACAGTGATCGTACAAACATTCGCCAAAGAAACTTGAGAACTTTGCTGGCGTGTGCGAAGAGCAAATACTTGGTGAACTCCATCCGTTGTAACAAGAAACAAAGATATTTCTCACCCGGTAAGAATTCTGAAACAAAATTTTAATTTATTCACCAACTAGGTGTAACTTCACGTGCTTCGTCGGGACGAACGGAGTTTGCGAACTTTAAGTGCTGCACGGGTCATGTACGCACTCATGTGTTTATAAATTAATTTTAACCAGTGACTGCCTCAAAACCAGACGCAATAAAATTTGTATTGTTTGACGGTCACCAGTAACCACCTCGGTGCATAAAGGCTTAATTAAAAAAATCATACCTACGTTGTTGTTTTTCAAAGTTTACTCAGACTTTACGCACTCGTTTGTATAAATCTAAATTTAAAATAAAAAGAAAAAAAATCATAGTTTGTTGTTTTTTAAAAGTTTGCTCAAACTGTACATAGTAGGTAATGAAACCCTTTTCGAATAAGTATACTGTTTTTGAAAAAGGGTTTAAAAAAATACTACAAGCGGGATTCGGACCGGCACCCGACACATACCAGGTCAGATACACTACCAACTATGCTATCGTGGCTCTGTCCAACAACGCTATCTACTCTCATATTGTGAGCCAAAGGAATTTTCATAAAATCACATATTCATTTAACCATATTTACGAATCTCGTTTAATTTTACATTTTTTTATCCTAACGTTTCTAACCCTTAAATAAATAAAAAGTTTATTTAATTTGTATTGCAAACATTAATACTAAAATAAACTAACAACTTTAATTAATCCAATTTAACTAAACTCGTTAAGCAATTAGTTGTTCGTATCAAAACAAATTCACAAAAATAGCCATTCATTTTACCACGTTAAATTATGTGAATATATACCAAAATGGTTGAGTAGATAAGTTAAAGTATGAAATTTAGATGATATATAGTCCATTTTTAAATTCAGCACCGAAAGATAATGAATAGATTCCTCTCGTTTCTGGTCTTCTGCCAGAATCAAGTGCATATATATGATTATGTTTGAAAAATTCCTTGAATTCAAACTGCATTTGCACTTGATACTCTTTGTTCGTATTAGCTCGTATTAGCTACTAGGTTGAAGTTATATTAATTCTGTTGTTATGTAGTAGGTAGATATCATATTTGTTCTTCATCAGATAATAGCTTTCTTAAACCAAGATTCTGAGGTACTAGGATACCTTTTTTCAACATTTGTGTTTTTGTAATTTGTTCGCAACAAAATTTACGTTAAAAATTATTTGAACATTTATAATACATACCTATTTTAAATTCAAATTTAAGACATTTAAAAAAACCACGATAGCATAGTTGGCGGTGCACCTGATCCAGCACGTCATGGGGTGCGGGTTCGAATCCCGCTCGGGGAATTTTTTCAACACTTTGTCTTTTTTCAAATTGTAATTTGTTCGCAACAATATTTGCGTAAAATTATATGTCAATAACCTTAAGGGGGTGCAGCGCGGACGCAAAACTGCGAGTTTCAAATTTCTTTATGATAGCGAGCGAGCGGCGCGTGGCAGTGGTGTGACAACGGCGCACGACTACGAATACGCACGCACAATAATATCTGTACAGAGTAGGCTGGTGATTTAATTAGAGCAATGTTTACTTTCGTAAAATGATAGGTGTTTGGGTAAAAAATAAGAAAAGTCTTAATATTTTCATATTCATGTTTTTTTATTGAAAAATAAGACAAAAGTGACCTGCGGAATATCAATACAAACATTTTGGTGTTGGATCATTGTTTCATTTGTGCTATATTTACAAAGTTTCTGAAGAAATAAGTTTTTAGATATCATTATTTTACGTATTGTTTATGCAGTTTCTGGGTATTTGTTTTAAATTCCAAGACAACCATGACCTTGTAAAAGGATTAAGCTAACCTATACTAGTCCTTTTAATGTATAAGACCTATTCAGCGCCTAGCACCAGTGACTTAAAAACACGTAAATTTTCAAATTCCGCGCTGCACCCCCTTAAGACATTCAAAAAAGCGCAGTTGGGCTTAGGCTCTAAACTAGGTGGCTCAGCGGTCAGAGCATTGGACCGGTTATCCAAAGGTCGTGGGTTCGATTCCCACTCGAGCTTTCTCAGGCTAGTTGATTTTCTACTAAAATTTTATCTTGTTACTATTATATAGCATTGTAAATGCACAAATCAAAATTCAAAAAATTCAAAATTCAAAATTATTCATTCAGTTTAAGCTACAAATAGCTCTTATGAACGTCAATATGCCATCAGTTCATAAGTCTACTCTGGGTGGGAGAGAGACCTTGTACTGAGAAGAACCGGCAAGAAACTCAGCAAGTGTCAAGCTCTTTTCTCCCTTACAGCGTCAAAAATATTGGAAAATGCCCTATCATAAAAGGACACTTTCCATCACAAATAAAAACACAAAATATTAAGGAGAATCATAACATGTTAAAAAAAGAGAGAAAATAATAATACCTATCTAAGTTTGCAAAACATCAGCTACCAGTTAAAATTTTCACAATGTCATACAGTACTAATAAAGGTCAAAAATTGTCTAAGAAAAAAAAACAAAGATAAACTATAGTCACAGAATACATAATAATAAGGGTCAGATTCAGAAAGCAGTACTGCTTGACACTTGAATATTGTCAGGAGGTTCCTCACTCTGCAGCCCTGACCAGCGGTAGCTTGGGCTCTGCCCCGCTGCTGGTGATACACTAGGATTAGGTTTTTATAATGTTTTATTGTTTTTATATTAAAATATTGTAAAAATCTAGTTTTAAGAAAGAAAATAAATAAAGGAGATAAAAATAATAGTATGCAAAAATAATATTAATCTAATACTTAATACCATTTTTAATAGGAACTCTCTCAGTATATCTTGCGGCTTTAAGGAACTACAGCTCTGATTTTTAGATGACTCCATACAATAATGATACAAGTACACACATATTTCCGTCAATCAGAAGATTTTTCATGAAAAAGAGAAATGTTAATTTTTGTTTACTACTTAATTTTAATAATTTTAATGGCTTGTCTTATCCTTAACATTTTAAAACACCGGACAGTAGGCCCCACAGACCGTACTATTAAATTCATAATCTCTGCAACCCTTAAAATCCGAAATCGCAAATGTCCAATTCAGGGCTTAGATAAGAAAAGAGCTGGTGCTTGTCATAATTTGGCCGGAATTTATGAAAAGGGTGGAAAGTTTAGATTACAAATCTTGCGTAACAGTACTCGCCTTGTGTTTGAAGTTCGAGAGAATTTCATTTCCTATGGCAATGCAAAGAGGACTACTGTTGTCTCTATACTTGGTGAGACTTATTTGGTGCAACAAAATATTTTACTGTTAAAAATAAAGTATACACCGAATAAAAAATCGCGTTAATTAAATAAAATCGTAGCTACCTATCCATAAAAGGGGTTTAAAAAGTAACTTTTAGTCGTTCTGTCCCCAACATGACCAATCGGTAACGCCTCGGTAACGAGTGGTAAAGCGCTCGGCCCGATACCTGAAACTCAATTACCAGGCTTGCCAAAATGTGTTTTGGATTTTTCGATGCATACCCCGGATTTATAATCACCAACCCGCCATTGGAAAGCGTGGTGATTACCTGGGTCTTTCGCAATCCGGGCGGCTGCACTGACCGCTATGCTACCAGGAAGGCTGACGTAAGCGCTGAATTTTGTCACTGCTTTTTAATTTTTGAGTGCTTATAGCGGCACAGTGCCGTCTATCCAAAGGTTATTGCAACCGATGGCTATGCAGATTCATCTTTGTAAATGAAATACCACAAATTTAATAACATAACGCTATAATAATAATAATAATAATACATTTATTTATTCAAGTAACAAAGACTCATAATGGTTAGTAACAAAGGAACTTAAGAGCTATTGTTAAGTAGTACATATTATCATTGTGTATAATTTAATTTATAATTAATAATTATAATTTAAATTTAAACGAACGGTCACAAAATAAATTAATTAATTTGATCACAATATAAAAATTAAAAACAACAATAATAATAATAATAATAATAATCGCTTTCATAAAATGTTAGTAAGAAACACCTTATTACTTATGTTAGTATTCTATATTTAACATAGATGTAGTCGCCTGACATAAGTGCCACATGATGGGACAAACATTTTGCCTGCTAGCAATAACCTTCAGGATGGTGTTGGTACTACCCCTTACTGTGCGCAACAGAGATACCATTTTTTTGCGCATTACAGATGAGAAACTGTCAGTACGCGCCTCTGCAAACATTGCAGACGCGCTGCAGAAACGAGGCCTCCCCAACAGCACTCTGAAGGCATTGTTATATTGGACCCGCAGAGCGCTGAGCGACTTTTGGGTATGGTTGACCCACAGACTACCGGAGTAAAGCGACATGCAGTAAGCTCTGAAAAGAGTTATTTTGACTGCGTCCGTACCCCTAGCAAATCTGCGTGCCAACATATTTGCTCTAACCGCCAACGCTCTGCGTTCCCTCTCTATGTCCACATTGTCCTTTAGGTCTTCGGTTACCCAGTGCCCAAGATATTTAAACTGTTGGACTCTTTTCAAAGCCACCCCGTTCAGCATAATGGGCACAAAAGAGGACGGGCTCCTGGTTCCCGACCTAAAGACAATGTACTCGCTCTTACTTACATTGTAAGTCAGCCCATGCGAGGCAGCATAGGATTCGCAGACCGCGAGCAGCTGCCTGACCGCACCAACCGACGGGGCCAGCAGCACCATGTCGTCAGCATAACTAATGTTGTTGACGCACACCCCGTCAACATAGCACCCGACAGGCATGCTGCTGAGCCGCTCAAGCAACTCATTTATATACAGGCTAAAGATTATAGGCGAGCTCAACCCCCCCTGTCTCACCCCACATTCGAGCCTAAACGGATCCGACAGCTCACCCGCCCACCTCACATAGTTGACCTGATTTAGGTACCAATACCTGATAAGATGGAGTAACTCCTTCGGGAGACCTGTTGCTGCTAACTTCTGCCATAAAACGTCATAAGAAACGTGGTCAAACGCCCGCGACAGATCGAGAAAACACGCATAAACTGGTGTTCGTCTATCCGTGTAATACCTAACAGTATGCTTTAAACTTAATATAGCAGTGTCCGTGGACAGTCCAGGTCGGAAACCAAACTGAGCGTCGTGTAACTTTATGTGTTGGTTTAAAAATGAGTTAAGCACACTGTCAAGCACTTTCGCTATAATAGTCGCTAGCGAGATTGGTCTATAATTCGATTTATCTGATACGTCCCCGGTCTTGCTCTTGACAATAGGAACAACTAGAGTCTCCATCAAATCAGGCGGTAGGTATGAGTGGCTAAGGCATAAATTAAATAATAATGTTAGCACACGAGGAAGGTGAAAGCCAGCGTATTGCAGATGTTCAATGCTGAGCCCATCGTGTCCCGGTGACTTTCCTCTCGTCATTTTCCTAATAGCGTTTCTTACATCTTTCGTTAATAAAACTATCGAAAAGGCAGCACCATGGGTCTCAGCATCCAACACCCTACCGGGAAGCCCCAGGGGCGATTGCACAGAAAAATGATTTTTAAAAGTGTTAGCAATTTCTTTGGGGCTAGAGCTTTCACCGACATTTACAGGGACGCCAGGCCCTACATTCATTCTGTTTGTGCACTTCCAAAATCTTTTAAAATCTTGATTTGCATTATGTTTGGCCAACAAGTCCATTTTTATCTGGTCCTGATGATTTTGGCACCATTTCAATTTACTCTTAAATATTTTACGAGCTAGTAACATATTATTAAAAAGCGTACCAGTGTTCGGTTTGCCATACCACATCCACAGTTGGAACTTAAGCCTGGCGTTCCCGTAGGCCTCGGCTACATGCTTGTTCCAACCAGCGAGAGTCTTTTTCCTACCCCTACTTTCACGTTCCTCGTAAGTGGCACTCGCAGCCTGACTCAGAATATTTACAATTTGCTTATACAGATTATTTATAATATTTTTGTGGCACTCATTAGCACAATTCAAATTACAACACTCTCGTAAGTCGTCTGGAAAATCAATTTCCTTTAGCTTACTATTACACATATTTTGATACAAATTAATTTGGTTCTCTACCCGTTCTCCCCATTTTACTTTGTTACTTTCGAAACATTTTATAACACGTTTTTGCCTTACAACATCTAGATTACAGCTTATAACTAGTGGTAAGTGGTCAGATCGAAACACATCATATTTAACATAGACATCAACAACACACTGCCAAGCCGCGTTAGTAGTGACACAATGGTCCAGCCATCTCTTAGATCCATGCGCCTCACTAACGAATGTGAAAGTTCCTGATGCTACTCCAAGCTTCTCAATATCAGCAAAGACCCATTGTTGTTCAAACGAAAAATCTACTAGCTCTTTGTAAAAACGCTCACTTGGATGTGCATTAAAATCCCCAAGGATAAAAACTGATTCAATGTTACTTTCCTCAATCATAGCACTAACTATACTCAAACAATCCGTGAACTCGGGAACGTTTTCAATAGAGTCAGTTGGCATGTAAATACTTACAACTAACACCGGTCTGTCATTCGTCCTAATCTGTATGGCGGAGATTCGCGGGTTCACACAGGGCACAACAGACACACACGGAAACACTGTTTTTCGCCATAAGAGCGCAACGCCTCCATACGGTCGTCCCTTAAGAATACCGGCAGACGTATCGACGGCTGATGTACCTGTACTCCCGAACTCATCGTGAATGCTGGATAAAAATGGTAACTCATGTGGAAGCAGCCATGTCTCCTGGAGTGCAATAATATCCGCAAAACCACATAACTGTTTAATACCTTCCACAGAGCGCTTCACGTTCTTGCAATTGAATGTAACAAAATTTGTATTACACATTATTGGAGTCCAATTTTTCTTCGCCTCTAAGCTCTGCACTTCTGTATGGCATAAATCGTCGACATGTTATGCCATCTGGCCAAAGCTCATTATTTAAAAACGTGTCCAGTTTATGCCTAGATACCATTATTTTATAGGCATTATAGGGCCTATCTTTTGTCATTTTTATCTTTTGTAATAAAATATTTTCCCTTGTTTTGTGTAAAATAAAATCCACTATATCAGTTTCCAAAGTGTCCTTATGAACATTCGACACAAACAAAGGAATTTTAATGTCAGCTGCCTTAAACTTATCTTCCGGCAATATTTTTGCTTTACCACGTACACCATCCAATTGGTTTCTATATCGCCGTTTTTGCACCTTAATCCATTTTTCAGAGTGGATGTCCATGTCCTTCCACTCACCGGGCTGTCTCGCTAGCTCGGCCATAGTTTTGTTTACATTCTTAGTACCGGCGGAATCGGCACCGCTATGCGACTCGCGCTCGCCTGTCGCAGCGCCCGCGTTGATTGGGATGCGGGCCTCACACGGCGGTTTCGACCTCAGCCGGTCGGTCGCAGCAACACTCGAAACCGCGGCAGTGGCCTCCACGCGCGGTGCATTCGTAAGCGCTGATTGGCCCGCGCCGTGGCCGTCGCCGAGCGCGATTGAAACGGCACGATCGGGTGATTTCTGTGGGGGAGAGGGAGACCGCGAACTATTTCTAAGTTGAGTTCGTTTTCTGTCGGGTGAGCTCTCGCAGTAGCCGTTTGATGAAATGTTTGTGTTGGTGGTAGCAGAAAAATTTAAAAACCCAACCGGGCCACTGTCTAATAAACAGTCCCTTCTTCCTCTCGTGTTAACATTGAAATCAGTGTTTGTGTTAACAATGCAATCTGTGTTGATTAAGGATGCGTGTTTAATGTTATCTATCTCGGACTTAACCCAATCGGTTTCTGCGTATGTACTTTTAATATTCTGCACCTCCGATTGAAGCAAAACGATATCTTTCAATAGCCGAGTCACATCTATATGGTCAAATGTGACCGGTGGTAGTTTGTGTAACTCTTTTGCTACAAAAATAGGTGTTCTATCTGGATCGATACTCTTGAGAGTAGAAATAATGTCCTCTACACCTTTTTGTTCTTTGTTTTTACGCCTTGACACTTGCTTTTGTGTTGTAGAAATGGTGCTAAACAACAGCTGTTTAGCACTTTCAATATCAGCGGTTGAAAAGGCGCCAACACATAGTCTCACAATACTTTCCTCGTCCATTACACTTATTTTGTTTTGTACAAAGCATAGTAGCTCATTTATTACTATATTGCACTGAGAACACTTTAACAACACCGAAGCCATTTCTTTCCACACACGTACGCTACCGCGCCCGCGCGAAGACTGCTATAGTTAATTTTACTTTTTATTTTTAAGTGCTAATTGCTGCACTGAAGTTGAATTTATTTATAAAATACAGTGAAAAAAATGGGCGGCGGTGATTACTTTTCATCAGGTGACCCGCCCGCTCGTTTGCCTCCTTTTAACATTAAAAAAAATATAAATGAAACGCAAGCTACGGCTAGTGTTCACGCCAGAAACGCGACGGTGCACTCATCCAACTAAAAGTTACGCCGGACAAGCCGACGGCGGCGCTAGTGTATGCTGACGAACCGCGCGACCTTTACTCCGCTGCATAGTTTACGTGCAGCGTTCATGCCGCTCTCAGAGTTCTCACCGATCGACCCGCCCGTGACGTCGCGTTTTACCATGAGCTCTTCGCTCAAGAACCTCCTAGAACTGAATACTCGTGAATTGCCTACCGGCCGGTGTGCGTGTGTGACTGTGCGCGAAAGGCGACTTCTACCAGCATCAGCCCCCGTCGCTATAACGACTGCCTTCCCAGCAGCCGGTTGAAAAGTACAGCTAGGTTGAAAAGTCTCAATCTAGAAACACTACTGTCTAGACGTGCTTTAACGTGCTTGTTTTTGTTGTTTTTGTATTTACGAGTGAACAGGTACCTTTTAGGCTAGCATGTTACATCGTAGGGTATATCATCACTTACCACCAGAATGCCAAGTGCGAGTTTCGTTCGCCATTCGATCACGTTAACGAAAATGATACATTTGTATGGCAAAATGTTAACTCATCTCGCAAGTCGCCAGGAGACGCTGCTTCAATGCCATACTTATTTAATGTTTTCGTTAACGTAATCGAACTAATACGGATTGTAAACAAATCTCACACTAGTCGCCCAGGTGAGACGTAGACAAATGCAAACTTGTCTAATGATAAAAACAAAATTAGTATTTTTATTATTTTTAAAAGCTTTTATTTAACTTGCAATGTATGTAATTTGTTCGGGTGGAATCTTGCAACTTAATTTTGAAGCAGATTTCTTCAACCGATTAAGCTGAAATTTTGTATACATATTCAGTTCGGAGCACAATGCATGGATAATTGTGTGACGTCATTCTAAATCCAAGATGGCGGACTAATTAGTTTTAATACATTCCTACAATATGAGTATCAAATGAAAGGACGATAACTAAAAAGTAAAAAATAAATTAAAGTAAAAAACCTTTTAAAAAACAAGCTTTTATTTAAATGCGCTAAAAAGAAAAAAATAACTTATACTTTAAAACTTTTACTATCAACTTATCACGTCATTACACAATTTATATGATATAAAAGCTTGTCGCGAGATTTACTTGTGTAGATTGATTTTAACTATTAAAATTTTATATCATATAAATTGTGTAATGACGTGATAAGTTGATAGTAAAAGTTTTAATGTAAAAGTTTATTTTTTCTTTTAAGCGTATTTAAATATAAGCTTGTTTTTAAAAGGTTTTTTACTTTTAATTTATTTTGATTTTGCATCCATAATGCTATATTATGTATATAGTTACAAGATAAAATTTTCATAGCTTTCTTGTCTATACTAATATTACAAAGAGGAAAGTATTTTTGTATGTATGTTTGCAACGAAAAAACTACTGGACCGATTAAAAAAATTCGTTCACCATTAGATTAGAATGCTACATTAGCGCTGAGTAACATCGGCTATATTTAAAAAAATGCGTTACGAAGTCCGCCGGGTCAGCTAGTTTTAAATAAAAAGGTACTAATTAGTGATACATAAATCATCATCATCATCATCATCATCATCATCATCATCATCATCATCATCATCATCAGCTCATTTTTATGTCCCCACTGCTGGGGCACGAGCCTTCCCTATGGACGGATAGAGAGAACGGGCCATAAACCACCACGCGGGCCCAGTGTGGATTGGTGGTTGTTAACGCTGCTATTGCAGCCGGGACCAACGGCTTTACGTGCCTTCCGAAGCACGGAGGAGCACGAGAAAAAACATTTTTGGTCACCCATCCGGTGACCTACATAAATAAACATTTACAATTCAATGCACCATAGCGTATTCGGAGAAACACATCACCATTAACCTATGTACTCAGAAGGTACGTAAAATCGTTTTGTGTAAAAAACAATGGTTTACTTTTTACGCAGATACATTACGAGTAGCAATATTTATGCCATCCATTAGCCAAGCTTCTGTGCCGTCGCCACATTGTCTCGGCATGCATTAACCGTAAGGCTTCAATGGATTACTGCTTTTTAATATCGTAAAATGATATATGGACGTCATATGGCGCAGCCGCTTTGGGTACTGAAGCAAATACTTAGTTATATTCCTATACGTAGCTTTTGAGATAGAAGTTGTTTTTCTGTCTTGTAAAGGAACTGCGAGCAAATGTGTTAGTATGTTTTGTAAAACTATGATAGTTATATAAGCATGTTATTTTATATACTAGTCTAATCTGCGCATCTTAACGTTGTATTGACGACTTATGAGGACTAGTGGTCGCCCAGTAGTCGAAATTCGACCGTAATTTTTATAATAAGGCTGCACGGATTGTATCCTAAGCAATGAAAAATTAAACAGATAGAATGTGAGTTTGGATTGGCATTGACTTTAAGGCACTATTATCACATGAGTAAATATCTAACTATTATGCTCTAAGGCTTTGACAGATTTCGGCCGCTCCTCTTCCATGTTTGAAAAGAGTATATATGCGTGTGGGTCAAATACAAAAGATTTTGAAATTTATTTTATGTGTCATTTAGTAAGTTAATTACTATTACTATTTGAACAAAACAGTAATCAATTTATGTACCCATATAAGAGTATGTTATAAAAGAAATAAAATAAAAAATTGATCACTCCTAAATGCACATTACGCTGAGCGCATCAAGGAGTAGAAACAACATATTAGAAACATCAAGCAACAGATAGTAAGACACTAAATACTCATTTGAACTGAGACTCGTTACTCCGTTCTGGGGTAATTCTGATGTAGCGAGTAAATCAACTAAGTGCTTCATTCTTATTACCCAACGGGTTCTTTTCATTTTGTTTGTACGGAATTGTGCTGCTCTCCTTACTATCGCTTTAGACTTTAATTAGAACAATGCATTAGGGTTGTACTACTTACTTACTTCCTTGTTCTCAAATATCTCATCGCGCACAAAAAAATTTGGTGACTCGTTTCTTTGTCGCACCTCCAAAAGATGGAATTGTGGGCCGGCAGAGTGAGGTTAACTGATGCTACGTTTGTTTTCACGCTGCACCATTTATCTCCGCGTCTGGACTCCGTTTCCACCTAACATCAGGTGGGATAGAGTAATTTGTCGAGCTATCTTTAAAAAAAATTAAAAAGCAGACAAAATTTTGGTCATTTGAGATGGCGCGTCGTAAATAATTGTAGTAATAAAGTACTTGGCTAATAATAATATTATATCCGGCAAAGGTCTACATCATTAAAATAAGGCCCTCGCTACAATTGACGAGTATTGTCTTAATTACTACCACGGTTGTCAAATGCTAGGTTGGTGATCACCAGTGATCGGAGTAAGTAGAGCATTTTTTTGTATTTGCGATACGTTGTATTAATATGGACATTCCTGAAATATTGTCGATAAACAATTAGAATGCTGTAGACGACTAAAACAGGTGCGTTCTTTTAACGGCGAAGCCCGCTATTGTATTCTTTTGTTTCCAAAAGTCGTATGCGCAATGGAAATTGGCAACGCGTCTCTAATGTAAGTTTGACAACGTGTTGTGGCGCACACTTTCAAAACGTAAGACAAGCCTTCTTTTATCATGTTTACAAAAAAAGTTTCAGTTAGAATCTCGCGGAATGTCCATATTAACATCAACGTTTACGGTCAATGAACCAAAATAGCTCTACCTACTCCGATCACTGGTGATCGCTCTAGCTATGCATCAACACACATTGCACGACCCGGACGAATCGAACCCGGAACCTTCGGGATACGGGCTGAGCGCTTAGCCATAAAGACCAACAAGGCGAAAAAAAATTAGGAACAATAATATAGTATTTTTTGATTCCTAAATAAATCCTTTACTTCTTTTGTCTTAGTCATGAAACGATTGTAGCCATCGCGTCATGTGTGTTACAAAATGTTTCGACACTTTGCTTAAGTGTTGTCAGGGTTGGTCTCGAGATTCCGCCCATTTCGTTGAGTACAAGCTCAGCTAAGAGATAACAGCGGGATGGAAGCGCACACACTCACATAATGTATGCATACATAATACCTACGAGTACACAAGTGCGACACAGTTGACTGTCAGTTCATGAGAGCTTTGTTAGGAGCAAACACGTTTAAGGCAAAACTTTAAACATGTATTCTGCTGTCAATTGTTTTCGAACAACATGTATGCTTCGTTTGTTTTTTTATAAAAAGCTTAAAGGCCTGTCACAACTTTAGTTTCGTCATTTTCTTATAATTTATACCTGGGGCCCGTTTCTCGAAAGGTACAAGTTTACAAGTTCACAAGCTTCGATATGTAACACGGACTTGTAAATTCTGATTCACGAGTAAATAACAAGTGTTTTTTTTACTGTGGGTAACATAATACATTATCTTTGCAATAATGACATTTAAATGTACTGGCTGACAAATATGTTATCCTAATGACAATGTCACTGACATTACACTAGTAATTAAAGTGAATGATATCTTCTAACAGGAAATCAAAAGTTCAATTTATATAATAAACATGTCTAAAATGGATAATAAAAATTCTGTGTTAACTAAAATTCGTGAATCAAAAGACATTCTTTTTGGAAAATTTTCTGATAGTCTTACTAAAGAAAAAAAGGTGAAACAATGGAAAGACATATGCGAACTTTGTAAAGCTCTTGGGTTAATAACTCAAGATAAAGACTAGTCGTATGTGCGAGATGTTTTTTGGTCTAATATTAAAAAGGCAACATTGGTAAGTGCATCATTTACTAGTTGGATTGGATTTGTGTGAGTTTAAGATTGTAAGAGAGTTAAAATTATGTGTAACAACTTTTAATTTTTTTAAGGCTAAGAAAGATAATGCCAACCAAACAGGAACTGCATTGCGTACACTAACTTTTTGTTACAACATACATGTCAGAAACAGCATGGTATTGGACTCCGGTTCCCAACCAACATAAAGCAATTTGTAATACTAATTTGGTTGACAGTTTGTTGTTGTTTCTGTTTGTATTTCTTTCTAAATAACTACCCAAAATGTTAATAATAATAATAATAATAATAATATAAAATATATTATGAGGGACGGCACGGTCGACATCTGTCGGGCATGCCGCCGTCCAGGTGAATCACTCCGACATATTATTTCTGGTTGTACTCATCTTGCTAACGGAGAGTATTTGCACAGACACAACCAAGTAGCCAGAATAATTCACCAGCAACTTGCTCTTGGATATGGCCTTGTTGAATCGGAAGTGCCGTACTATAAGTACGCACCTGCGCCAGTACTCGAAAATGGTCATGCAACGCTTTACTGGGATCGCTCTATCATTACGGACAGGACTATTGTCGCCAATAAACCTGATATCGTGGTGGTCGACCGATCCCAGCGCCGGGCAATACTGGTAGATATCACCATACCTCATGATGAGAACCTTGTGAAAGCCGAGAAGGACAAGCTCAGTAAGTACCTTGACTTGGCTCACGAGATTACCGCCATGTGGGATGTGGATTCAACCATTATTGTACCGATAGTCGTTTCGGCAAACGGTCTGATAGCGAAGAGCCTCGATCAACACCTAGAGAGGCTCTCGCTGAAAGGTTGGGTTAAGGGTCAGATGCAAAAGGCAGTACTCCTAGACACGGCACGTATTGTCAGAAGGTTCCTCACTCTGCAGCCCTGACCACCGGTAGCTTGGGCCCTGCCCCGCTGCTGGTGGTACTCTAGGATTAGGTTTTTATAATGTTTTATTGTTTTTATTTTAAAATATTGTAAAAATCTAGTTTTAAGAAAAAATAAAAAAATAAAGGAGATAATAATATCTTTATTTTCAGACCATTGATCCATGTTATTAGTAAGCTTAAAATAAAAATAAAAATAAAAACTATGTTAGTATAGAGAACACATAAAACAAAAATTTAATTTAAATATTTTTTGCATCCACGCATATGCATTTGGACCCAATGCCTGACTATAGGACAGTCAGGCCTATCCTTCACAACCATCAGGATGCCATTGGTACTTCCCCTCACCCTAATCAGAGTTGAAGCTATACGCTTTTAATTAAACGTTCCAATTTTTCAGCTTGAAGTCGAAACCTTTCGTTAGGTCATCTCCAAATGACACTAGTCAATTCATGTTCTATATGTTCTCGGTTCCGTTATTCTAATATTTTCTTCATCGCTTGAATCACTTGACCAAATTTTGAAAGATAAAATTTGAAAAAATTTGCTGTACTAAGCACGACACTTGTAAACTTGTAAGATGGAATGGAGAGTCGCCGGATACTCTCAGAATTTGCAATGATTTTCTACAAGTGTAACTTACAAAGGATTTTTGATGAACAAAATCACAATTACATGTGTAAAAATATATTTGTGAAATAAATAATGACACTTGTAACCCGTAATTTACATGTGTAGTTTTGATAAACACTTATTAGTAATAATGAATTTTTTTACAGGAAAATTGCTTGTAATACAAGGCTTATAAGTTTTGATAAACAGGGCACTGGTGTACATATTTTTTCATTTAGCACACAATACATAATTCAGCAGCAAAATGGATTGATCATATCGCCAACGTGATTGGTTGAACCTGGACGAGACTGACATAAGACCGCGGATAATGGCGCGAGTTAAGACAGACCTATTCTTCAGCATCTCCCAAGACCCAACAGTAGGCAGTGGAATTTGGGTTTATTTAATAATAAAAAAATATGCCATCTCTCAGCCATCATCTCATGAGATGTTGTGGCGATAAAGCCGTAGATGAACGCACTTAACCCAGAATCCCAAACTGCTGATAAACTGGCTGTGTTTTCTCTAACTGTCGGATCGCAATAATACTACTAACGTCGCTATGGCGTACAACACCCACGTACCTTAACAAGTATACTTATTGATGGTAGCTAACCAGGCGAAATCGGAACAAGCCAAACGACCTGTCAAAATGCTTCATTCAATTAATTAAAACACACGTTTAATTAATTACTTAAACAAACCTACATATTACATACAGTGCTTAATTATCACACGTATTAATTTCCACTGAGTATTTTCGAAAATCATAGCTAATAAGTAGCTCTGATAAAGGCCCATAGCACTAATTACAACGCCACGTCTCGCCTTATCTCTGCTGATTATTCGGCTGCCTTGTACATTTCTCTTCGCTTGGCTAATTTCAGTAATAGAGACTTGAATCCGGTTAAGCTAACGTTCGTAGCATCGTCCGCGAACGTCTTATGAGATTAATGAGAAACGTGAATGAATGAACGATTAAAAGCACTGAAAAATATTTTTGGATACCTACCTATATTCTATGTTGTAACTATTGGTCGCCCAATATTCGAAATTCTACCGTAATTCAGTAAATAGTAACAATCTTTATATAATGTAATGTAACACGTCATTGGAGGTAATTTTCAACCAATAATAAAATGTTTAAATATTTTTTATTTCTTTTTAATGCAAATTTTGTTGCGAACAAATTACAAAAACACAAATGTTGAAAAAAATTGAAAAATTCATCCGGTATGTCAGAAGGGTGCAGGTTCAAATCCTGCTCGTGGAAATTTTGTTTCAACATTTGTGTTTTTGTAACCAACAATAAGTTTTCTCTAGCCAAGTCCGCTTTTTACTAATCGAGAAACAATGGCTTAGCTAAGTGAATTATAATAATCAGAGACATCAGATTAAATTTCTATGAAACCGATGATTTTCTTTTAAATTTAATTTTTGTTTTAGATAATTTTTCAAAATTACCTCCTCTTTTTTTCTCCGTGTGCATTGAATTATGCCAAATCACACGCTATGTCCTTAAAAGAGGCACCTAGTCTTTTTCTTCACGTTTTAATGTATAGATTTACTTCGATTTTGAAATTGAAATTAGTAACTAACAAGGTGAGGAGCTCGATGGCGCAGTGGTGAACGTGCCCGGTCTGTGAATGATGAGGTTAAGCAACTTTCGCAAAAGCCGGTCATTAGATGGGTGATCAAACATGTATCATCTCGAGCTTCTCCGTGCTTCGGAAGGCACGTAAAGCCGTTGGCACGTAATAACCACCAACCCGCACTGGGCCCGCGTGGTGGTTAATGGCCCGTTCATCATCCATAGGGAAGGCTCGTGCCCCAGCAGTGGGGAGATAAAATGAGCTGATGATGATGATGATGATGATGAACTAACAAAAATTTGCGAAAATCGATACTGTTTGTATATTATTGTGGTTGCCTTTTATATTTTGTGCATTTATTTCTAACTAGCTGATCCGGCGGACTTCGTACCACATTTGTTTTTTTATTTATTTTTTTAAATATAGCTTTTGTCACTCAGCGCTAATGTAGCATTCTAATAGTGAAAGAACTTTTCAAATCGGTCCAGTAGTTTTTGAGTTTATTCGTTGCAAACATACATACATACATACAAAAATACAAAGCATTCCTCTTTACCTATATACTATTAGATGGGAAGTGTTCTTCTATGATACGCTTCGATACATTTTCAAAATTTTTGTTATTTCTGAATTAGATTGTTTTATAAACCTATTTTACATCGCGCTATATATTTGATTATTTCATTGTTTTCAGTGTGGTGCTTGCTGGTACTTCTACGAGTATTAGCATAGGATTTAAACACTCATGTATTAAGTTATTCATCCGTTGCTGGGAAAAAAAGGATTTTCTGTGTCTCCCGTTTATACGAGTTGGTAAGTAGACGCTATGTGTTTGTTGAGCCCGGCAAAATGAGCTCGACTTTTATTCTCGTAGTCAAGAGTATTTTTACATTTGCAAAAAGCAAATATGTGGAGCACCGCCCTTTCAAAATCAATGCTTAATTGAATATACAAGGTTGTTCAGTAAACAGTAAAAGTAGAGATCGAAACCTGCCATCATCATTGAAATAAAAGAGTAATATAACTTTTTTTAAGAGTGTTTGCTGATTTTGGCTGGCCTTTTTTTAGCTTTACCGGGCTTTTTTAGGCGAGTGCTGCTCTACTGTTGTTTAAGTTAAGTAACTTTCGCAAAGGTCATCGGATGGATGACCAAAAATTTATCATCTCGAGCTCCTTCGTGCTTTGGACGGCACGTAAAGCATTTGGCGTCAGCTGCATAAGCAGTCTTTACGTAGTGGTTGATGGCCCATGCTTCCACTGATGTTTCCATAAATCGGGAAGACTCGTACCCCAGCAGTGATGGCATAAAATGAGCTGTGACGACGACCATCAAGTGAGATGAGGGCAAAGTGCACAGTTTATAGCCCGATAGTGCATGATGACCTACGTAGCCGAGTGGCTTGCACGCCGAATTTTTTGCGGCGCTAACTCTAAGGTCCCGGGTTCGATTCCCGGTCGGGTCATTGTCAAAAACGAATATATATATATACAATACATAACTCCAAAGATAGTCATTTCAATGACGCGGCGACACGGCGGCCATTTTACGACACGGCTTCCATGCGCGTTTTTTTGTCAAAACTGCCCCGACGCTTGAGGGGTAAGCACGAGTCCTATTGCTGCTGTTTTATTACCAACACGAAGGATTGTATGAAAATTTGCCATAAAGTTGATAGATTTACATATAGTTAGAGGTAAAATTGCCTGTTCTACAGAAGCTGAAGCGGTTCCATCTTTGACTTTAACGTGGTTTAGCATTAAGTGAGATGGGGGCACACTTTCCACAGTTTACTGCCAAAGTGCACCAGAATTATTGCTTAAGGAATACAAGTGAATCGCCCCTTTATCAACCTTACCGTCAAAAGGAGCTCAATAGCATAGTAGTGACCTGCGATCGCTTAAGTTAAAAGAACTTTCACAAAGGCCGGTTATCGGATGGGTGACCAATATGTATTATCTCGAGCTCCTTCCTGCTTCGAAAGGCCCGTAAAGCCATTGGTCACGGCTGCATTAGCAGTCAGGGGACACAAAATGAGCTAGATGGTGGTGATTAATTTATTATTATTTGGGGGGAGAACTTACTAGTAGCTCAATGTGCTGATGCGTGTGCGCATGTGATTCAGATTATTAAATCCAGCCTGTTCTTAAATGCATTTATCAACGAAGCATTTTTATGACTTCTTCTAAAGTTTATTCTACTCGGCGACAATTCGGTTGCTGTGTGATTATATGTGTAACATTACCTGTTCAGAAAAAGCTTCAGAAGCTGAAGTGCGACTCCATCTTCGTCTTTAATTTTACTATTAAAATGAGATGCACGTGAGGGCAAAGCTTTCAACAGTTTATTATCTAAACGCGAGAGACCTATTGCTGCTTTATTGTTACCAACACGAAGGATTGTGAGGCAATTTGCCAGCAACGGATAGGTTTACTTCAAAGCAGTGCTCAGCTCCGACTGCATACGTGACCCCGTACAGCGGACCACTTAAATTAAAAGCTCACGTACGTTGCATTATTCCGAAACTTCTGTTGGCGAATTGAATTTATGAGGTGTTCAAACTTTTATTGTGAATCACAGATAATGTCACGGGCAGTTCTAAAAATGTGTGTCATGTCATATCAACCGTTATTTCATGTTAGTAAGTGTACTTACTAGTGAGAGAGGAGCTCGATGGCGCAGTGGTTAACGCGCCCGGTCTGCGAGTGCTGAGGTTAAGCAACTTTCGCAAAGGCCGGTCATCGGATGGGTGACGAAAAATGTATCATCTCGAGATCCTCCGTGCTTCAGAAGGCACGTAAAACCGTTGGTCCAGGCTGCATTAGCAGTCGTTAATAACCACCAATCCGCACTGGGCCCGCGTGGTGGTTTATGGCCCGTTCTCCCTATCCATCCATAGGGAAGGCTCGTGCCCCAGCAGTGGAGACATAAAAAAAACTGATGATGATGATGATGATGATGATGATGATGATGATGATGATGATGATGATGATGATGATGATGATGAAGTACAGAGTGGATTTAATAAATTGTTGCGAACCAACTTTTTTGCTTTGTTTGGTGCGGTATGTTTATTTAGCCAATGACAAAAGAAAGGAAAATATTAGAATTTGAAAGGTGACGTTGCACTGTTTTGTTTTGTTGGCCAATTCAAATGTTAGGAAAGAAAGGAGAAAGAATCGTTTGATTGTGACAGGATCAAACGAGATAGTTATGAATTTTTACTTTTTATTTTTAAGTGCTAATTGCTACACTTAAGCTGAATTAAATATTTTTTATATAAAATGTCGCTCTAAAGCATTCCAAAAATAAAAAGTAGTGACAAAATTCAGCGCTTACGTCAGCCTTCCCGGTAGCATAATGGTCAGTGCAGTCGCCCGGATTGCGGAAGACCCAGGTTCGATTCCTGGCTGAGTCGGGTGGGCGTTTAATTTTTTCACTGTATTTTTATATAAAAAAAGAGATAATTATGAGCAATATCGTTTTTTGTAAGAAATAAAGTTCTTGCATAAGAAAACATAAACATTATCCGTTGCTGGCGCCAGACAGCATTTCTGCGTTTACATAAAGGGTGTGAGCTTAAGTATTTTGACTAGGCATGCAAACAAGATAATTAAATCCTTAGCCTTTATTTTAGGGAAAATGGAAGAAAATTTAATAAACAGGGAATAAAACGTAGTACTCGTACTACTAAACTTGAACACCATAAATTGATGAAACCGTAGGCGCAAGTGCTATTTTACGAGCGTTATTGTTCCGTGCAGCGCTATCAGAACTATAACTTCGGAAGTATCAAAATCCAGTTAAAACCGCATTAGATAATATTAATGTAATAAAACAGATCCAGGACTTAACGCGTCATTCTGTCCCTTACCTCCGTTAAGCAAACGACAGAGACAGCTTTAGTTTACCAAACCGCCTTTAACCGGATCGGTCCGGAATCTCAGCAGCCATTAACTACGAACCGGGGGTCATTATTACGCAAAATTTGTAAGAACATCTTTGTAGCTTTAGTTATCGAAGTTATAGAAGCATTTCTGAGGCGAACATTAACGGTTGAAACTGCCTTATGAATCACTTTGCCTTGTAGTATAAGAAATCTTATTGGTGTATAAATAATAGGGACGCGATTTGCGGATGAAAAGATGTCTGCAGCCGGCGTGGCGCCATTCCGAGGTATGATAAGGAAGGCTGTAAAACGCAAAACGTTTGACTCGGTAGATGCTGATTTTTTTTTATGTAGCTGATTCGGCAAACGAGCATTTTTTTTTTTTTTTTCTTACGCGTTAAGCATTTGGCCTTCATATAACGTGATGTTAAGTGAGGATAAGGCCGACAGTGGAAACGCATTTCACCCGGAATCTTTAACAAATGAGGCACTAGCTATCTTATCTCTAGCTGCCGGAACATAGCAACGCTACAAACATGATGTTATGGCGACATATCTATATATTAATACGTGAAGCAAAAACTTTGTACCCGTTTTTACGAAAATTGCGCGGACGGAGGAGTATGAAATTTCGCACACTTATAGTATATATAGAGAAGGTTATCCGAATTTTAATATTTTTTTTTAATTATGCATAAAAAATACATTAAATCAACAAAAACATTACACACACTACCATGTATTTGACACACACGTATTGTTTGTCTTTCCTTTCCAAACTTATATTCTATCTTTTTAAATTTTTCATTGCTTAAGATACAATCCGTGCAGCCTTAATATAATTACGGTCGGTATAATTACGGAATTTCGACCACTTGGGCGTCCAATAGTTTAGATAAGATGGTGGTAGCAAGGCGGACAAACAAGCCCTACTTACAGCCAAACTAAGTACACAAACATGCACTTTTTTTGAGAGAGTTTGCTTTTGGCCTCTGACTACAGCTTCACCTGACTTTTTTTGGGACGGCGAGATAGTTGAAGGGTTTCACAAACCGTGTGATCGAAACAGCCAAAGGTATTCTAGAGGTAATGGCGTCACGCAAGCATGTCCTGGTTCTCTCTAGATTCTCTGAGAAGTTCGGGTCGGATCGGGAGCGAAACAACCCGACGACGGCGCCACTAAAGGCTAGAACGTGCGTGCTATACCCAGGGCTTGGAATACCGGTAATACAGACCTTGATATAGTACCGGTACTTCAGTTGGTACCGGTATTAATATACCGGTACTTTACAGATACCGGTTCCAATTAACTTGATACAGTACCAATACTCGAGTTGGTACCGGTATCGATTATTGACCATTTGATCGGTTTAATGTGGGTGTTCTAATATTGAGAGCAAATAGGTGTTTACATAAGTGCGAGCGAAAGAGCATAGTAATCGAGTCCGGGGTGGCACTAGGACTTGATACCGGTACCAAAAATACCGGTAAATACGGTAAATACCGGTATTTACCGGTATTTTTGGTACCGGTATCAAGCCCTGGCTCCCATACGAGGAAACGCTACTTACGTATCTGCTTCAAACCCGTACGTACCTATTTAAAGCATTCACCTCGGCTTGTAGCACTGTAGCACCGTAGCACTGTACTCGTAGTCCGTGGCCGTAGATCAAGCGCTATCGTAAATGTCTACGGATTTGTAGGTATATGTTAGCGCGATTTAAAACGAAGGTTTATTGGACGCTCTGTTGATCTAAAGAGTGAAAGTCTGAAATATTCTGACTTCGAATAGGCCGATACCGAAAGGCTACTACATATTTTTTTAATATTTGAATTTTTGCATTCACAGTAGTATTTGTAAGTGTACATAAGTGTTTACAAAATGCTAACAATTTTTAGGCATTTTGCACGTCGTTCTTTTGATACGTCATTCGCAAAACTACTATTACTACTACTACAGTTTCATATGATTTTGTGTTTTTTTGAATTAGAAAGGAATGAAAAAACACCAAAAACAACAAAAAACCTGCAATTTTGAACATGCATGAATACATTTCACACAAACTTTTTCTCTTAACAGCTCTGGCCAACCACCGTCCGGATCGTTTACTATTAAGGCACACAACGAAAAGTCTAGAAGGGACTTGCAGTTGTCCTAGTCTCACTAGCACAGACTCCATTAAATATCTTGGCGTACAAACTGACTATAGACTAAAGTTCCACCATCATATTGACGCACTCTCATCCAGAATTCGTAAATTAATTTTCATTTTTAAGAACTTGCGCCATATTGCGGACAAATCAGTGATAAAACTGGTATACCAGGCTCTTTGTAAATCGATAACATCTTACTGCATCATCTCCAGGGGTGGTGCTTCTAAAACCTCACTTTTGAAATTAGAACGGGCGCAACGCGCTGTACTGAAAGTAGGTTGGGGTCTCCCCTTCCTATATCCGACTACTGACCTTTATTCTACTTGCAGAGTACTAAATCCGACAACAATTCATTTTAAATATAATAATGAAAACACATTCGCTCACTCCTTATGACCCACATAAATTGGCAGACAAGCGACGAAAACACGCTGTCTGTCCCTCTGGTTCCCTTACTACTCGTCTCGCGCGCGGAAGTTTTTTGCATGTTGGTGGTTTCGTTCACAATAAACTAAATAAGATCCTAAATATACCCTAAATCCCGAAATGAATGTAAAACTATAGTTACCAATTAGCTCCTTGAACAAGATTATGATAGCACGGAAAGTGTAATAACCTTATAACCTTATAACCTCCGTCTTAATTGGGACACTTACACCCACTCACACACACACATTCACACACACACCCCCATACACACACACGCTTTCACACACACACTCACACACACAACACACACACATATTTAGGGTAGTCTTCTCTACTATGTAGTTAACACTTAATCGTAAGATATATGACTATAAGTATCATACACTAGTCCACTCCGAGGTGGCAGAGAGCCTGGTGATCTGTAACACAGGTTTTGTAAGATACCAGGTATAGACTCCAGCTCTCACAAAGGTTATGTGAACTTTAGTAGTAAGTTTAATTGTAACTACCTTTGTGGAGAAAATAAACTTTTTATTATTATTATGATTATTATTATATATTATCTATCTGAACGCAGTATAAAAGAAAGTCCCCGGAACGCGACTGATTGTCTGTTAAGACGAGCTAATCTTAGGAACCACTGGACGGATTTTGATGCGGTTTTTTGTAATAGACAGAGCGTCTTTCGTGAGGGTTTACGTACAACAACACGAGCGAATCCAGGCAGAGTTGCTAGTGTAAAATAAACGCGAGTAAAGCTTTATTGAAAACGTATTTAACTAAGTCTAGCTGAATGTATAGCAATCGAACATTTGGATTAACGCCAAACACTTAATGTAATTGTTTTGATATTTGACGCAACATTGTCATGGTTTCTTTTGCCTTTGGCAACAAATCGAGTGTTCCGACTGGTTCCGACCTATATATTTGTATTGGGCAATGTCATGGCTGTTACGAAACCTTTCGTTTGTCATAATCATAAGGTATAATGTTTCAAAGTCACTTAATTACGTAAACGAATACTTAGATGACAAATGTTAATTAATAGCGACTATTTCTTAGAACTATTCAGCTCATTTTATATCCCCACTGCTGGGGGCACGAGCTTTCCCTATGGATGGAAAAGGAGAACGGGCCATAAACAACCACGCGGGCTGGGACCAACGGCTTTAGGTGTCTTCCGAAGCACGGAGCAGCTCGAGATGATACATTTTTGGTCACCCATCCGATGACTGGTCTTTGCGAAAGTTGCTTAACCTCAGCATTCGCAGACCGAGCTCGTTAACCACTGCGCCATCGAGCTTCTATATTCTCTCCACTATATTGTGAATTAACTTAAGTTTGTCTGTAAAGACTAAATGTGAGATTCATTGTTTTTCCAACATTTCATGCACCGCACCATGTTTAATGCAAATAAATAAATATAAATATAATTATTATTTTTCTTGTGTAATGGCTTCTGGAGTGTCTTTTCAACACAAAAATCATTGTTTAAATGTAGTAATGTTTTTTTGTCAACCATTTTGTCTGTCACTGTCACTCCGTCCGTTTTATATTTGTTGAATTTTTTTACCGTTCTTAAAAATAGAGTTAGGAATTCAGTGCATACAGCCTACAATTATTTTATTTTTCTTGTTCTAACTAAATATTTTTGTACTTAGGGCTGCCATTTTTGTTTTTTATTTTATTATTTTATATTACTTTTTATGTTACGCTTGTGTTGCTATCGCAGCATCACCTAAACCGGTTCCGACGGAAGATCAGCGCTAACCTTAAGGCTAGCATTTTGCTGAGTCGGAACCGTTTTGGGACTGTCTTATAATTTTTATTCCACTTATTATCTGTATGTTTAATTTATCTAGTTCCAAATAAATTTATTTTGATTTGATTTGATTTTGATTTTAAATAAAATAATTATAGGCACTTAGTACCTATGCAAAAACTTTAATTAAAGAAAAGTGAGATACTAAATATTAGCCCATATACTCGTACTGTCTTACTGCTGGGCAAAGACCTCCAACATTTAAATAAAGCCATTGCTGCACGTTGTAAATAGATTAGTCGTAATTTAGGTACAAGACACTAGTATTCGTGACCGAGCGCTAATAAAAAACCGTCTTCAGGTTCATTTTTCAACGGAAAACATTAGTAGGAATAACACAGAAGTTAGTGACAGCAAAAACTGTCTACAAGGTCTTTCCTACACACCATCTGAAACGTACATTCTTAAGGTGGGTCTCCACCTTACGACACTGACCGGAGCAGTTTGCTGTAACGTAACATGTTCGATGCGAACATTCGCATGATCAGTAGGTACAGAGATCCACCTAATTATCGGTTAGTCAGCAATGACGTATGAAACTCGCCGCGAATGGTTACGGTTAAGGTGGAGACTGACCGCAGCAGTTTGCTGTAACGTAACATGTTCGCTGTGAGCATTCGCATGGTCAATACAGAAAGACGAGCCGCGAGCTCCGCGCGCATCGATGTATCGGTTGGTTAGCAATGACGTATGAAATTCGCCGCGAATGGTTATAAGGTGGAGACTGACCGAAGCAGTTTGCCATAACATGTTCGATACGAGCGTTCGCATGATCAGTATACAGAAAGCTAAGTCGCGAGCTCCGCGCGCGTCGGTGTATCGGTCAGTCAGCAATGTCGTATCAAGCTCGCCGCAAATGATACGTTACGGTTAAGGTGGAGAGTCTCCACTGGAGACTGTACGGAGCAGTTTGCCGTAACGTAACATGTTCGATGCGAGAATCCGCATGATCATTACAGTGAGCCTAGCCGCTGCAACTTCCGCCCTGTTATCGGTCTGTCAGCAATGCCGTAAATCAAGCTTGTCGCGAATGGTACGGTGGAATGTTACGGTTACGTTACGATGATACGCTCCGGTTAGTCGCCACCATTACATCTTCCACGTTAGAGCCAATTTGAGCCGTTCCCAGTTGTTGAGGCTTTACAAGCGGTCTCCCTGCGTATTAGCCCTGACTCATCTTGGAATCGTGTGAATCTTTTGTTTTGGCACCCCTGAGTAGCCTGGATACATTACTGCTGGATACGGCTTAAAAACTTTATGACTACGATAAAACTTTATAGTGTAATTATAGCAACAATGGCTATTGATTTTTGTCTAAAACAATCAACAAAATATTTGGTTATTAATTTTAACTAATACACTTTGTTAGACAAATGTTTACTATTTTTGTTATTATCACTCATCGATCACGATGCTATATCGTTGTTATCACACAATACAATAGGGTAAGGTGCAACAAGTAGTTCAAAGAGAAGCTTTATCATTCGTAGAGCACATAATTAATTGTATTGTTTGTAAAATCCAAAGCGAGAGAGTGTGAAGTCCAATTTACGTTCAGTCCAGCTGAATTTGAAAAGCTTTGGTTACCGATAACGATTTCGTAAACCGTTATCGGTAATCAAAATCAACATATTTTGAAAATAACAAAAGAATGTTGCAATAAATAAAAAAAAACACTACATACAAACGATTCCAATAAAATAGATAATAATAATAATTAATGCAATGAATGAATAAATAAAACTTTTGTATTTCGTATTACCTATTATTTATGTGTGTACACATATATGTTGTGCTTTGTTGCTTTGTGTACAGTCATACTTGATGTAAGTAGATATTTAGATAAGATAGAATAGACCAACTGTTCTGACGCTCCTTTTTGTATATTTTACTACAAACTAGGTAGTATTTCTTAATGTAAGCGAATATTGTATTCTGTTATTGCGAAATAAATATCTTAAACTGTAACCGTATTTAAAATATATAAATAAATAATTGCTTGCAAATTCGTAGCCAAATTTTATAATAAGTAAAACATACATATTTTGCTGCGTTGCCGATTTGTAAACCACAGACGGAGAGCTCTTCAAACCTCGCTCGAATCACTTCGTCTGCGATTGTTAACTTCAAAAACCGACATCGTTTGCTGTGATAATAAGAGGTTTCGCTTACATTATCGTTATGTTTTTATTCTTCTTCTCAATCGAGCACTCTTGGAAGAGCTGTCGACGGACAGGGTTGCGCAAATATTATACATGATCTATGGGGTTGCGGCTCGCCGTTTGCCACTCGCTTCGGCGGCCGCATGTCGCGCGATGCTCACTTCGGTCGACGGTCGCTCGTTTTTATGATTATTATATTTTAATGAAGCGAATGATAAGTAAGCTGTATTATGTCTATAGAAAAAGAAAATAAAAGTTTAGCAACACTAAGAATTTTAAAGACAAATCATGTACTCGTAAGTAGCAAAATTTTTGTGTTTTTATGATACTATATAAATAATATGCACACACTTATCAGTGATGTTGGATATAATGAATGAAAATATAAGAGCGATACATTTAAAAAAATTGCAACAGCAGCTTTGCTTACAAAATACTATAGTTATGTGATCGAAATATATAAACAAAATAAGCACCTAACGATCTAAATCAAACCGTAGCATTATCAATATTGTATCATAAAAGATACTCTTACATAACCTCAATTCGTAAAAGGTTAGACGGATATAGCTGGCCAATCATTTTTTTCAACCTGACAACCATTTCACCTTTGATCCACAAAAAAAGAATATCTGAATTACAAAAGAGGTTGGTTCCACTGAAAGCAAAGAAAAAACGATCCAATACAAACCTTGTCAAACGAATATCAGGAGAACAATTTAACGCCTTTAGCAACACGTCCATACGGGCTGTAGATTGTGTAGATACAAAGTTTTTGCTCCCAACGGAAAGAACCCTAGAAGTTTTCCGACGCGAGCTATGTTGAGAGCATTTAACTTATGTTGAGAGCATTTTAACTTATGTTTTTCTTGGAAATGACTAGCTTTTGCCTTGCCCTTTCAACGAAACCATTAGGTACATCTTTTTAAAAAAAACTTATACTTTGTACGAGTATATATGTACAAGTAAACTTAATTGTGAGAAAGTTTGAAGCGATTGTGCGAACGGCGTAATTATATCTCGCCATTGGTGGTATAATTTTGAAAACCTTTTTTGTTTCAGTTTTTTAACTGCTGTCATTCTAGTGCTAAACATACATCATTGTCGCCGTACTTCTGCCGAGTCAGCCTTGTTAGATGACGTGTAAAGGTGTCCCCGTATAAGGGTTTTATTCGGCCGTCTAATATATTATAAGGGTTCGGTTACAAGAACCTCAGTGTATTGGAACAATGTGTAGAGCGCTGCGTCACTGTTCATTTAGAAGCAATTTGTTACGTCGCGTTTCAAAAAATCCTTTATTTTTTGATACTTTGTTGTTTTTTTTGGCTCCTCTTGAAAAAATCTGTTTTCTTAATATGCGCTAATCTGCGGGGTATTGTCTACACGAAAGGTACATCAAATAAAAAGGAGTATTTTGAGAATTAAGCAAAGCTCACAATTACGTAGGTTTTATGTCATTGACATCGCCAGCTCATTTTATGTCCCCAATGCTGGGGCACGAACCTTCCCTATGTATGGATAGGAAGAACGGGCGAAACAGTGCGGATTGGTGGTTGTTAACGACTGCTAATGTAGTCGGGACCAACGGCTTTACGTGCCTTCCGAAGTACGGAGAACTCGAGATGTTAAATTTTTGGTCAACCATCCGATGACTGGCCTTTGCAAAAGTTGCTTAATCTTAGCAATCGCAGACCGGGCGCGTTAAAATACTAAAATATAAAATTACAGACAAAGTGAAAACAGAATATCCACGTTATAGTAAATTCAGAGCTATTTGGAACTACCTACGAAACCTCTTGAGATTTCGTTAAAGCAGTAATATCTATTAACTAACTTTTCAAGTCAACGACCTATACTTTTCTATTATTGCTGGCTAAAGACCTTATGCCTTGCATGCCTGGTTGGATTTCATCATGACGTTGGGTGGTAAAGAGGAAGAAAAAACTTTACTTTTTTTATTGGTAATAGATCCAGTGAAGTAACAGGTCGTAGTGGCATAAAAACTGAAGCTTCAACGTCGGCACCGCGTTTTATAAACATTTTAGATGAGGCAATAATGACCCGTTTTAACATTACCTTACATATACTCACTTTTAGTGTGTTAAGCATGGGCCCCAGTGGCTGCTTTTCAACAAGCGAGCAGCCTGCTCATTTACCAGTTCATCATCATCATCATCATCAGCTCATTTTATGTCCCCACTGCTGGGGCACGAGCCTTCCCTATGGACGGATAGAGAGAACGGGCCATAAACCACCACGCGGGCCTAATGTTGGTTGGTGGTTGTTAACGACTGCTAATGCAGCCGGGACCAACGACTTTACGTGCCTTCCGAAGCACGGAGGAGCTCGAGATGATAAATTTTTGGTCACCCATCCGATGACCGGCCTTTGCGAAAGGCGCGTTAACCACTGCGCCATCGAGCTCCTCCTCAGTTCAGTACCCATAAAAAGGGAACAAAATAAAATTAACTTAAAATAAACGAGAACTAAAATTGTAACGCTTAGTGAGTTCATCTAATAAACAGTCGAGCAACCCGTGGCCGCGTTGCACCGTTTCCCGCCAATTCGTTACGGTAACGCGGCCATTTTTCATCGCGTCACTCGCCACCGACTGATTATTTGCTTCTTTTTATTGTTGCTGCGATATTGATTACTTATATCGCGTAACTATTATGCAAATAAAGTCTTATATTACCTGCAAAGGGTTCGAATGTTGTCGAAGAAGTTTAGCTTCAGAAAGCATTTCAAGCCTCGGACTTTGTCTTAAGATGACAGTTGCTAAAATCCTCCAGTTCGCATTGGGCAAGTATGATACATTATAGCCCAATGTTTGCCATGTCGCTATGGTTTATTTGAGGTTCAAGTTCAGCTGCAGGGTGTTAATAGGCTTAGTGTTATAATGATGAATGTCCTGCTTTTGTGAAGGCGGATCAACAATATTTACTCAAACCAAATAAGAAATAAAACTGCAGCGCTCAGCGAGTTTATCTAATAAGCAGCCGAGCAACCCGCGGCCGCGTCGTGCCGTTTCCCGCCAATTCGTTACGGTAATGCGGCCATTTGTCACCGCGTCAACTGCCGCGCCCTCGTGCCCCCCACCGTCAGATTATTTGCTTTTCGTTGTTGTTACTGCGATCTTGATTATTTATATTGCTTAAGGGGGTTCAGCGCGGACGCAAAACTGCGAGTTTCAAGTTCCTTTATGATAGCGAGCCAGCGGTGCGTGGCAGTGGTGTGACAACGGCGCCCGACTACGAGTACGCACGCACATTAATATCTGTACAGAGTAGGCTGGTGATTTAATTAGAGCAATGTTTACTTTCGTAAAATCATAGGCGTTTGGGTAAAAAATAAGAAAAGTCTTAATATTTTCATATTCATATTTTTTAGTCGAAAAATAAGACAACAGTGGCCTGCGAAATATCAATACAAACATTTTGATGTCGGATCATTGTTTCATTTGTGCTATATTTACAAAGTTTCTGAAAAAATAAGTTTTTAGATATCATTACTTTTACGTATTGTTTATGCAGTTTCTGGGTATTTGTTTCAAATTCTAAGACAACCATAGCCTTGTGAAAGGATCAAGCTAACCTACACTAGTTCTTTTAATGTATATGACCTATTTAGCGCCTAGTACCAGTGACTTAAAAACACGTAAATTTATTATTATAAAACTTCTCCCTTCTTGGTAAGCGATGTTACTGAATGCAAGCAGGCTGCGCGACGGACCGAGGCGTCAATGACGAGATAATCTGGACGCTTACTAACGAAATTATCCCAGTGCTGACAGAATGAAGTGGGAAAATATGGAAGGGAGGCCTTTGTCCTACCATGTGATAAAATAGACTGACAATAATAAAAATAAAAGTCTCCGTGCTGCGGAAGGCACGTAAAGCCGTTGGTCCCGGCTGCATTAGCAGTCGTTAACAACCACCAATCCGCACTGGCCCGCGCGGTGGTTTATGGCCCATTCTCCCTATCCATCCATAGGGAAGGCTCGTGCCCCAGCAGTGGGACATAAAATGAGCTGATGATGATGATGATGATGATGATGAATAAAAGTTACGTGATCACTACATATTGAAATGAAACCTTTTTACTAATCCGTGTTCGGAACCTTTACAGGGTCCGTGGTCACAGAGATACTGGGGTGTTGGTCATCTCAAAATTAAGGCACTTGCAAAGTGTGACAGGGAAGGCAACACGTCGAACGTGGTTCGTGGTAGGCCCCCAGTTCGCAACGTTGACTAATAATTTATTTATTTATTTATTTCTAGGAAGATTTACAGACAAATAACATCTATAGTTCTCGTTAGATAGTATCTAGTTAGATCTATCTAGTCAGATATTATCTATCATAAATGTAAGAACACAGAGGTTACTAAACCACTAGGGCTGTAACTTGTTTATTTTGATGTGACCTCACAATAGAGCTATTTAATAAAAAAATGCATAACAAGTTAAAGTTAATAATTATGCCTTAGTAACTCTGCATACAAGATCTAGATAGAACACACTTTAGATGTTTTCATTATGTAAAATTAAACGCGACTACATTCGTTATAGCGTTTCATTGGAAATCTTAAAAAATATAAACCAACTTTTATTGCACCAAAATCAAAAGTAAGTTAATAATATTTATATTTTCAATTTTATTATTAATTGCCAAGCCCGAATATAGCTTGTCATGGCGCCCACCGCCGCCGTGAATACACTCATAAATCTAGGAAGTGCGCTAACTAGTGACGTAATTAATCGTAACACAATACTCGCGTGAGCTCTTTTCTTTGTTCGGGTGCGAATAAAAAACTGTATTTTGATAACTTAATGATACTTATTTTTAGTGTTTAATTTTAACAAGATTTTTTAATTGTAGCAATAGAATAGATTTTTTTATAACTACAGGGTGTTTGATAATCGTTACCTGTATAATTCCAAATAGGGCAGATGCCAAAAAAGCAGCATATGGCCGATATATTTATAAGTTTGTTTGCTACAAAGGCAAAATTGCAAAGTGACAACCCTAGGTCCAGGTGATACATTTTTCATGGTCGTCAACCTTATGATCCAAAAAAAAACAAAAGTCAAAACTTGTCAGGGTTGAACAAAATTTTTTTTTTATATTTTTTTTATTTTGCACTCACAATGATATTTAAAATTACAAGCTATATATAGTATGTTAGGGTTCGATTCCCATCCGAGCTTCGTGAGGCTGGTTGATATTTTCTACTAAAACTTTATCTTGTAAATATAAACTTAAAAAAAATATTATTGTGTGGAATGTAATGAAAAACTAAATTTACTAAATATGGTTTTGCTTATTATTATTATGGTGTTATTTTTTTACTTGGTTGCCTGGTCATGTTTTGGGATTATTTTAGCGCATACACTGACTAAATATTAAAAGTCCATTATAAAATCCAGCAGTAGGTATTTGTTGTCTTTACAGAGTAATTTGATTACAACACACATAAAAGCGATACGGCTAACATATCGTATCGTATCAAATAGACCAATAACGCCGGTCGAAACACAATAATCCTTGAACATTCAATTTCCAACCTCATCTCCTCTTCAAATTAAAACAGATACAAAAACATAGCAGGCCACAATCAAAATGTAAAAGAGCAATTCGAAATTTGGCAATAGCCCCATCATTGGAGGCCACATCGACGAATATTTTCATTCGGGTAAGAGCCCTTTTACATTGCCTTATCACACACAATCTTTAGAGCCAATCACACAGCGCCAATCAGCCAATTTCAGTAATACTTAACACAGATTTTTACAGTAAAAAAAAAACTTTTTTAACCTATGGAAATGACACCACTTTTACAGATCTACTTGCGTTTATTTTACTCATTTGTTACTAATTTATTAATCCTTACGTTTCTTAAGTAAACAATATTTTAAAACTATTTGTACTAACGATTTTAAGCCATTATAAAACTTGGGAAGTTTAATCGCTTATATTCAGTCAGAAACTTTTTTTTTAAGGTTTTCACTCTGCCTTTACTTTTAAGTAAAGAAAGTTTCATTAAAAATGTCTAATTGGTTTGAAAGAATTAGAGCTTTGATGTTTGCATGGTTAATTTGTATCTCCACACTGCTAGGACACGAGCCTTCCCCATGGATAGTTCCGCTCCCGAACCGATCAACTCTCGCAGATAAAAGAAGAAAAATGGGACACGCTTCAAAATCAAAAAATCTAAATATTTTTTTCATTATAACAATGTTTGATAAACATGCAATGTATTGGAACTACTAGGTAGGTACTCTTAGTTCCAAAACATTGCATTAAATTTATACCTGATTCAGGTAGCCCCGCTCCTTCATGTCTCTTATAAATTATTATTGTAATGAGACTGTTATGCAGTAGTGGACTAATAATAATAATAAATTGTTGGAAACATGTAGTATTTTGTAAAAATTTAATAAGTTTAATATAATACAATTATTCATAGAAAAATAACCTGACAACTTCAAACAAAAACCAATGATTCAAAACAACTAACATCATGTCAAAAAAGTCTTAGAAAAAGTAACTACATTTCTCAGTTTGAATAGCATAAAAGGTTTGGACCAGCCAGTCGCCAACAGAGACCAAATTATGAAAATTAATTTATAGTAACAAAATAACAAGTTTTCATCGTATAGTGTAAAATTTGCTTGATGCCATTCAAAAAAGTCCGATGTCGCTGAAGAGATCACTTAAGGAAATCAGCAAACTCTCCAAAAAACTGCACCATCATGCTCTCTTGTATGGAATACCGTAATGTAAAAGGGCTATTAACATAACGAGTGGAATAGCGAGCGGCGGGCGGCGTCCAAATCGTTACACCGCCCGCGAAAACAAACTTGGACACGTTTTATAGATTTTATAATCGGTCAACGTTGGATCGACTCCAACTGGCCAGTGTTGGGTGCTGGTGCAAGGAGAAACACTGATACCGAATGTGTTGCTTTATAATGCTCTCCCTTTATTTACGTTAACAACAGATATCTGAATTTATGGCTCGCTTTCTTGGCAGCGGTAAGCTTCTGTCGTTTTTGGGAATGCCTTCTGCTGAGATTGCGAAACGGTTACGTTAACAGATAAGGTGGCTGCAGACGTTAACAGATTAAATTTAGGATCAAGGACGAGATACATTCGAAAACTCTATATTTATTTATTTAAATAATTAGGTAAGCTAAGGTAACGACCACGTCTTTTTTATTAATTTAATTGCAACTTTTTATCCTAGTCTGTCATTCGTTTGATTAATTTTGTTATTGGTTTTGTTGTTGATTTTTCAACATCCTGTATCGCAAGACGCTCGTGCCTATGACAGAGGCCTTACTAGTATTGTGTGTGAGCGTGTTAGTCCATGGCGTGGTTAACAAAGAAGCTCGATGGTGCAGTATATAACACACCTGGTCTGCGTTTTTTGCGAGGGATAACGGGCCATAAACCACCAGCGCCCTGCGCGGATTGGTGGTTGTTAACGACTGCTAATACCGCCGGGACCAACGGCTTTACGTGCCTTCCGAAGCACGGAGGAGCTCGAGATGATACATTTTTGGTAACTCATCCGATGACCGGCCTTTGCGAAAGTTGCTTAACCTCGCAGACCGGGCGCATTAACCACTACGGTATCGAGCTCCACCAGCTGGAGATGTGACATTCTTATAGAAATAGATTATATAAGGTCACATTTTATCAACTGCAACTATTTTGAGGATAAATTCAACAACATATATAAACAATTTTTATGAAAAAACCTTAAATTTTTTACGCTACTTTTCAAGAAAAACGCCGAAAGACATTTCGATTAAAAAGAAAAATAAATAAAATAAATACTTTCGGTAGTTTCAATTCAAAGGAGCCGAAACAGAGAGGCCGCAATGCCTTCACCGCTTACACGTGCCCCTAGTTTCATTCAAAAAAAAGGACAGAGAGGCCGCTCTTAAAAATATTAAAATTTGTGTGTTAGGAAAAGTAAAAAAAAACTAGCCTGAATTTTTTTTAAATGCTAGGGCCTTATTTCTCTGATAGAATTAGATGTTTTTTTCAAAATATTTGCCGTTGATAAAAAGTGACCTTCTATAAAGTTCTGGTTAAGTTACTAACAGATAACCTGAAATGTTTCTTTTCCCTTGAATTGTACCACGAGCGGGCCCACCGATGCCCGCTGCCAAAAGGCCGCAAACTTTGCCGGAGTCCGCGCGGAGGCTGTTTTATTTTGTTTCCCCGTGTTTTGATGCGATTAGAATTTAATTTCGACATTTGAGTTTTGTACTGTTCCCCCTTACGTTCGGTTTAACTGTGTATTGGATTTTCTGATAACAACGAGTTAACTATAAAATAAAATTATTGCTAAGGCCGCGTCCACAGTGCGAGCATATACTTAACATAGTTCCGAAAATATACGTTTATTTTTTATGATACTGAGCCGACCACCGAGAATGCACCACTCGGCACCCGCTTAATTAAAAAAAATCAAAATTTTAAATCATTTATTCAGTTTAGGCTTCAAATAGCTCTTATGAACGTTATTATGCCATCGGTTCGTAAGTCTACTCTGGGCGGAAGACCTTGTACTGAGAAAAACCGGCAAGAAACTCAGCAAGTGTCAAGCTCTTTTCTCCCTTACAGCGTCAAAAATATTGGAAAATGCCCTATCATAAAAGGACACTTTCCATCACAAACAAACACACAAAAAAAAGGACAATCACAACACCCAAAAATACAACAAAATAAAAAAAATCTAAGTTTGCAAAAATTACATCAGGTACCTACCAATTTCAATTTTCACAATGTGATACAGTACTAATAGAAATCAAAAATTGTCTTAAGTTTTAGAAAATAGATTACCTACTATTCTAGCAGACGAGTGACAGTGCCAACGATAGAATACGTTAATCAAAGAAAATGATGATTGAACCAGCATGTTGGTTAGACCATTAATTATGTCTCGCGTGTACTGCTAACCTGCTATGTGGGAAGACCTCTATAATTTATTGATCATGATGAATATGAAACACGTATTATACTCACCAATCGATCATGTTTACGAAAAGGGGCATTTGCAAAATTTCGCAAAAGTAGCAAAATTTGAAGATTTTCTCGCATTTTAAAGAAGCACACTGCTTCAACTTGCATTCAGGATCCCTTGTGCTCCGGTGATTGTTTATAAAGTTCCCGAATCATCCTGGCGACACGGAAGGGAAGTGCAGGAGTTATTAGTGAGTATACCTTCCTTCCCCTTAAGGGGGTCGGGTCACATATAACCATTTGCGTCTCCTGAAGCGCAGTGGTAGCGTAATGCATTTTCTTCTGTATGAAAAAGGATCCGAGTAGTGCGAGTTTTATTTACCATTGCATGGTGTAATTAACGAAAACGAGAATGGAATATGGAATTTATATGGAGTAAGAGCGCCTTCAACAACAAGCAGAGAGAGTTAAAATATTGTTGTCATCGCGTCTGGACTCCATTGCCACTTAACACCGGTGAAGTGGAGTCATTTAAAAAATTCTCAAAATTTTTAGTGCGCGTAATGTGCTTAAAAAGAGGTACAAAGTTTTTCTTTACGTAGTATAACTATAGAGAGATCTGCCACTGAAGTTTCTTCTTACGTAAGCTTGTTAAAAATTCAATGACCCACCACTTGAATAATTACCATCAAAGCTGTTTTACTTTGAATATTATATTCAAGTGACAGACCGGACGAACCGCGGGTGAAAGCTTGTTAATTAGATAAAAATAATTACCATCTCAAAGTACCCATGAAGCAGAGCTGGGTTGCGACTACATGATAATTTTGCCTCTCAAAGAGCTTGGCCCGACATCCAGACGTCCTGTTCAATTCCCAGGGCGGGCAAAAAGTGTTTCCAACGTCACCATGCTTCCTAAATGCGTTAATGCGAAAATCAATTGCAGCGATGACCGATGTTTATGATGGAGACTTTTTTTTTACCTTTTTAATTAAACAAATCACAAAATAGCACTAATCAAATCTCTCGTAAGCATTTCACTAAATAAAACACGAATTGTAAAGAAAACTCCATCAACGTTGCGAACAGTGATGATTTCTTTGAAAACCGTTTTCATTGTTTAAATTATCGGCCGAAATGAATACTGTGTACAGGAGATTTAATTAAAAGTCGTATATCTTCGGTGCCGACAAAAACATCACGGAAATAAGAGGGAGCGGACCGGCCTCAAATTATTCCGCGGCAAGAAAAAACTTTTTCTACCTCTGCCACTACTATGTGCGCGATCAATTGATTTCACATAATTCAAAAACAAAAGGGACTTTTTAGTCAGTTAGTTTTCTATTTGTTGTAATTAAATATTTTACTAAAACCACCGTAAACTGCCAAATTCTTAGTTATTTTTAGCCATTTCAACACATGGTTACCTGGCTGGAAGGTTTAACTTTTTAGCGATAAGGTTATATTTGTACTACTTCTGGGATATTGGCTTCTGTATGTATTTGTAAAAAAGGGTGCAATAAAGAATATTTTCATATATTATACTTACTGTATGACCCGGCGCCAGCGCTTATATTCGTATTGACATTATTGCTTATATTGAACTAAGGAGACACTTGTTTCTCTAACGAATTTTGTCACCCTAAAGTAGAGTACCTAGTATTTTCGAAGCAGTTTTGCGCTTTAAATCGCCTTTGTGGCTTGACCATTTTCCTAGGCATCTACGAGTAAGTATATTAAACAACCTCGCTACTCACGACTTAAAAGTTTATACTGCACAACCCCCACCAACCGTCTGGTCATAGAGTAGGTGTCAGACAACCTTGCGCAAGCACAAGAGACCATCTGCGTCAGGTCCTAACGCCAGATCAGGACGTGTCAAAGCGCATTCTTCATCCGGAACTCTTAAGACTAGTGTATCGAGCGAGTTGCCCCGTGAACACGTATAGTCCACTACCTAATATCCAGATAGTTTACTGGAGCTGCAAGCTCGCTCACTTCTCGTTGTACTAAGAGTACAACTCTCAGTTTTTTGCTGCTCGGATCGTCAACTCCAAAGTCGACTACCAAATGTTTTCTTTGGTAGCGGAGCTAAAAGCCAACTCGCTTCTCAGTACCCATCCAGGTACCTCGCCAGTTTCATAATCTTACGCAGCTGGCTTAGTCGGAGTCATTGCATCTAGCGGGCGCCTCTACTAGTTATCCAGACTAGTGCCGGAGATGTTGGAAGCCTACTCAATGAAAACCACCGAGCCGAACAACCAACTATGGACAACTCACGTGCCCCGCAAACCCTTTCGCTTCGGGCCCCACCGAGACCGCTACTTGGACCAGCACGAAATGGAAGCCTGGCCAGACCTCAACCAGACAAACGAACATTCCCACCTCTACAGCTAACCACATAACCACCACGAGTCCAACCCATGTCCGGGCCCTGCCGGAGACGTCCGAGTATATGAATTCTCCGTTAAATATTTTTAATGAAAAAATAACTCAAAGTTTGGAAAAACTAGATGGCGCGTGAGTTCCACTGGTAAAGCCACGGTATCGACAAAAAATCACATTTTCCGAACGTTGGACCCGAATGACACTCAAGCTAATGGCCATATAAAAAGTTCCAACCTTTTTATAATGCGCCCGAAAAGGCGCGCCGCAAAGTATGTGACAAGTGATGATATGCGGTTTTTAGGAGACTTCATTTACGGAACGCAGTTTTTTTCTACTTAGTGTGTTTCGTTTCTCAGTTCTTTTTTCCCGTTTGATGTACCTATTAGCTCGATGTATGAGGTAGAGGAGCTCGATGGCGCACAGTATTATGTATAAGTAAGTAAGTAGGTAAGTAATAATTTATTTTTCATATAAAATCACACATATAAACAGAACAGATAAATTCTTATAGATAATACATATAGAATTTTGGGCCGAACTAGGAATTGTGTGATGTGTGAGTGATTCAGGCGAAGTATTCATCAATTTCATCGATGTACTGTAAAAGGATAAAATTAATCATGTTAACTATATTTACATGATTAATTTACTGATTTACTTATTAAGATACTGTTTAAAGGTAACTTTTTTTTCTATGCAGGAAATTTTAAAATTCTGCTGTTTCACGTAAAGCCGACTAGTCGTTAACAACCACCAATCAACTGGTCCTGCGTGGTGGCTTCCTATCCTTTTTTTTGGAGGGTTTGCTGATTGCCACTGGACATTTTCAGCTTCACCGGGCTTTTTTGTTGGCGGCGAGACACTTAAAGGGTTCCTCAAGCCGTGTGAAACGAATCTCTGTCGGAGGATTTCTAGAGGAAACGGCATAACGCATTTGTGCGTGTCCCCGTGCCCTATCAGATTCATCCAAGCGGTTCGGATAGGATCGGGATGTTTATAGGGAAGGCTCGTGCCCTAGCCGTGGGGACATAACATGAGAAGTTAGTGATGTATAAAATAACCTTGCAAATACAGTCATGTCTGCAGTTTTTTTTTCGTTTTTTTTATAATAAAAGGAGGCAAAACCAAAGTAATCGCAGATGCGTTGCCGGCCTTGAGAAATGAGTTGGATCATGAGGAGGGAGTAGTAATTGGGAGGGGGGAGGGGTGAGAGATGGGCCTCTGGTACTTTCACTCGCCGGACGAAACACAACAGCAACGAGTGCACTTGTTTCACGCCGATATTCTGTGAGAAAATGGGTGGTATTACGTAGGGCAAGCCGGCCCATTTCGTGCTGCAACGCAGCGTGGCTCTACCACTCAGACAGTGTCACTCATTTAGCACCACCCAGGGGTCACGTGTAGGGTCTCAAGGGTAAACCTACGGACGCGAGTAACTTTAACCCCTAAATGGTGAAATATTATAAATAATGAAGGATGATACTCCTCCTAAATAATAAGATATAACAGCGATACTTTAACTGAGATTTTCTCTCGGACTTTGCAGTGTTCTGCCAACACTCGTGATCACGAACGTTGACACGAATTTTCTATAAGTATATAGAAAATTCGTCAGCTGTATGTTTAAGTATACAAGTTTTTTAATTTAGATTAGAAGCTGTGAATTATGAAATATATTCAAAATAAAATAAAATATAATAAAATATACCTAACTTATTTTTAAGAAGGAGGAATGTTGCATTTGCGTTAAATATTTCTTTCCACACAATATATTTTTGAAGTTTCTTTCTAAATCCCGACAGCGTGCATGCTGCAGAGTTCACCTCGCGAACCTTCCGGACGTCTTAATTTCCGCCAGCATCGTCAAGGAAATTCGCCTGAAACGGAGCGTACTATATAAAACAACGTCACAGAATGTCATCTTGTTTCAACTTTTAATAGTAAGAAAACAATAGACTACAACGAACAACTTTTGTTTAGGTATTTTATTAGGGTTACGAAACGAGAAGTTGTCCACGGGAAGGACCCTACTAAATGATAAACATATTGTTTATAAGTGTATGGAGAATAAATAAACGATTAGCCTATCAACGTACCAAACCTGGGATCAGTCCTTCCCACATTCAAAAACAAAGTATAATATTTATTCAAATTTACTTCAAAATAGGTAAAACACAAATGTTGAAAAATTTTCCGCGAGCAGGATTTGAACCTGCACCCTTCTGACATACCGGGTCAGGTGCTCTCCCAATTGAGCTATCGTGATTCTAACCAGCCCGCCGAAATTATTCAACACTATTTACTTTTTACTTTGAAAGCCAAAGGCGCCCATTCAATGTCAACAACTACCGTCGTTAACATCCGATCATAATATTTTTACAAATAAGAAGATCAGTCAAGAAGTAGGCAAGCTATTTATAAAATGTTTTTGTTTTGTTTATATAATTTTAACGCAAATTTTGTTGCGAACAAATTACAAAAACACAAATGTTGAAAAAATTTCCACGAGCAGGATTTGAACCTGCACCCTGCACAACAAAATTATAAAAACTAAACAAAAACATTTTAAAATAAGTAATTTAAATCGTCCAAACATTTTTAATATTGCATATGAGGAGATCAAACCATAATCCACGCAGGCCCTTTGCCCAACAATGGGATGATACATGCTAACTGTAACTGAAACTGTGAGAGAGGGAGATGCGGGTTGGACTTTGTTAATTTAAAAGACTGCCTTCTACTACCTTAAAACAACTGGGACTACAGGTTTGAAGTGCTTGAAGCAAGAAGGAACTTGACATAATAGGCTTGAAGCTATAGGCTATAGCCTTCGATATTATTCAATATTATATTAGGAAGCGAAGCGAGGGCCTCGCCTTCAAAGCGATCGAAAGTGAGAGAGTTAGGCGGTTGGGGGGCTGGCATTGTAAAGTTGCTTGACAATCTGATCATGATCAAAAGTGGTTAGAAAAACCCGACCAAGTATAAGTCCGACGAGCACAGTAAAGTTTTCCGTGAACTAAAATGTTTTATCATTTTACTTATTGACTTAAAATTATTGATAAAAATCCCTTTCAATTCTTTTAAGTCTGGTTGGGTTACTGACACAGACCTCATTTACTAATAACATTTTTAGACTTTTTTGTACTGTAGTACTTGTTTTTTAATGGACCTTCTATAGGTTCAGTTTCCTATGCATTTCGCGAGCATGACTTTGAAGTTGCGTATTTGTCAAGTCATAATGCCATTAACTCTGCTTATTGCGGCTAGCGGAGCAAATTAAGATTTTTGGAACTATATATACACATTTGATCGCAACATAGACATAAGCGGTGACCTTACGCATTGCTTATACATTAGGATCTTGACATATATAATATAATGTATTAAAGACAGACGAGATGAGTCACTGATCGTGCTCACTGCTCAGTGGCGTGCACTTGGAGAGGCCAACCTAAGTTCAGCTGTGAACTTATATAATAATATCAAATATATAATTTAAAAACTTATAATACCTAAATGTGTAATTTATTTTCAATTTAGTACGCCACAAGCTGACAGTACACTAAATGCAATAGCTTTACGTTTGAAGCACGTTTTTGTTGCGTTCGACGCGCGTCGACAGCGGGTGAAGAAGTCATAAGTACAGTGTCTCTCGGCAAACTTCGTGTTGCGGCTGTAGTCGGATTTCTATAGAGTATAGAGAGTTGCTACTACTCCGTCTTATTCGGAAATACGATGATTACCAAGAGACTTTAAGAAAGTAGAAGCACTTCATTAGCATTGGACGCATCATCATCATCATCATCTCAGCCAAAAAGACATCCACTGCTGAACAAAGGCCTCCCTCAAGGATAAATAATTTTGAGAGGAATTTGCCATAATCGCCACGCTTGTTAGGCGGGTTGGCGATCGCAGTAAGGTGAGAATAATCACAGAGAGACGCTGCTGCCCATCCTCTGGAATGGTCCCATAGTCGCCTTCTACGACACCCACGGGAAGAGATTGAGTGGTGCAATTCTTTACCCCCGGCTCCACACGGGGAACGCATCCTGTTACTAAACCGAGTAACAAACAGTTGCTAGTATTTACAATGACCTCTCCATAGGTCCTTTGTCCATACTCGATATTGGGAAAGCTGCCATCACGAACTGATTAACTTACGTTCCCAAGCGCGAAATGAATTGACAACTTGACTGTCAGACACGTTTTATCGAAATTGAAGTAATTTCACTTCATAACAATTTACTACGGCTCTCGGTGCGTACGGCTCTCGGTGCGTGCAAAGATTCGAAATTCGGGAAGCGATGCCTACAGGCAGATTCTTTTTTTTAACGAATATGCTACTGAACGGGGCTTACGCCAATTTTCGGGAATAATAACAATGGGATCTTTTCCTAAGGGAGGGAAACGAACGGATGGAAAACATGGCTTTCACGGAACAGTATGGCGTGTGGTACTTTTTTTATGACTTTTGTTAAGGTAAATTTTATTCACTTTAACTTTGGAATTTAGAATAATACTCTTATTACATAAGGCTGAATCAGAAATTACTATAGTTAATATACTATTAGCTTAGCCAGTAATCGATTGATCAAATCTGGCCCGTTGTTTTTAGCACAAAAACACACAAATATTTTTTTATTACACTAGCCTTAGCACATGAGTAAATACCCGAACAGAGACCAAGCGCCTTTGCGTCCGTATAGCGCGCAACATTTATACCTACTTTGGTAGGGTTCTCACATGATGATATATATATATATACATATATGAAACAAAATATTTTATTTTATTTTTCATAAATTTAGAAATTGCTTACTTTACATTTTTTTTTATTATTTTGGTTTTTCATTAACTTGTGTTATGTTTTAATTTTGAGATTTAGATAAATTCTAATCTGACATTTATAAAGTCTTTTTTAAATGCTGGGATTGGAAAACACTCACATGGCAGTTCATATATACAGTCATTAACACGTTCTAAGATTCCAGTGCCAATATTTATAATTTTAAGATCGAAGTAATCGCGAAACTACGTAAAATAGGCAATATTTTTATATTTTTGGCATTGTTCATACACAGTGTAAAGTAATTTACCATATTTTACAGTAAACCACTCTAATTTAAATCAAACATAAAAAAATCTCAAATAATTAAAATATTACGAGCGATGACAGTTCACAACACGAAACAACGCGTGTGACACTCACTGAGATTGTCCGCTGGCTGTGCCGGTGTAAACCGGTTTGTTTTCTCGCGGCGCGTACGTGAAACCGTTCGATGAGAAGTCGCACACATAAGCCGTACTATGTAGTAGTGTACCTGTGACAGCGCGCTAAGGGAGCTTGGACTCTGTTCGGGTATTTACTCACGTACCTATAGTGATATAGTGACACTAATAAGAATACTAATACAATTTTAACCGCCTCTGTGGTCTAGTGGCTAAGATCACCGGCTTAGATGTCCCGGGTTCGATTCACAGCAGGGGTACATGTTTGTGTACTCGGTTTGGTTGGTGGTAGAGCTTGTTGTGAGGAGCTCGATGGCGCAGTGGTTAACGCGCCATCGAGCGCAGTGGATAACGTTTCGAGTGCTGAGGTTAAGCAATTTTCGCAAAGGCCGGTCACCGTGCTTCGGAAGACACGTAAAGCCGTTGGTCCCAGCTGCATTAGCAGTCGTTAACAATCACCAATCCGCACTGGGCTCTCGTGGTGGTTTATGGCCCGTTCTCCCTATCCATCCATAGAGAAAGCTCGTGCCCCAGTGAAACACACTCACTACTGAGGGCCTAATGTGAGTTATTTTTGACATTCGATCACGTTAACGAAAACGAGAATGACCAGGGCATTGAAGCAGCGCCTCCTGGATAATTACGAGAAGAGTTTAAATTTTGCCATACAAATTTTCGTTTTCGTAAACTTAATCGAATGAATACGGAAAGTAAACAAAATTCACACTGGGCACTCTGAATAGCTTGTCTTTTTATAGAACTTAAGACTCGCTGCCGAGTTCATTATAATGTGGAATTTTAAAATTTTATAAGACTTTTTGCTAAACAAACCAACCTAACTCATTAAACTTATTAAGTGAGATACGCCTTTACATTATTAACTCATGTCAACACTTTCCACTTAACATCCGGCGGCCCCTTTTATTCGACGCTTTCATAAAAGAAAAATGTTCTCAAGAATATCTTTAGTACAAAAACAAAACGTTGAATTCCCTCACAAGTGAGATAATACACAAAAGCTTGTCACGCCCTCCCCTACGTCTCCAAAAAGTTTTTAAAGCCAAACTAAGTCTCATCCCAATATTATTTGTGTACTTCAATTCATGTTCGGCCAGCCGTGCTTTAAAAAGGGGTCTAACGGCTACTCACCCGAGCCCTTTGTTACCTATTGTAGCCGCACACTCACCTTGCAAGATTATTCTGGGTTCAACATCCTGTGTGAAGAGAAAGGTATCTAATAAAATTCAGAAGAGTGTAAAATAATATTCTACGAGTGGTAGCCGAGCCCAAATCTTCTAAGAAAGTTGTTTATTTTAGTTTTTTTTTTAATTACGGCGTTAAAAAATCTTTTTTTTTCATCTTTATCAACTGAAACCCTGATGGATGTCCAGATATTGCATATTTGTCAACATGTTCACATTTTACAACTGTTACGAAATAAATACTCCTTTCTAAATTCTATACTTTTTAAATTTTTCTACTTTGTTTTGCTTTGCTCGCCTTTGTATTGTCATCGTGGTAGTATGTTTTATTTTATTGTTTTCTTCTTTTAACTAAAACTATACCTTTACTTTGCCTTCTTATTTTTTAACACCTTACCCTACCTTTTAACACCAATATCACTAGTTATTACGAAAACATGCAATATACAAGTATACAAATATTATTACTTATACATTTATAGAAGCTTTTTTAAATATAGATTGAACTGCAAATGACTCCACTCCGCTGATATTAAGTGGAAATGGAGTTCAGACGCGAAGACAACAGTTACTGGTGCAGCGTAAACATAACGCAGCATCAGTCACTCTCACTCTGCCGGCCCACAGGTGCCTCTTCACGCCTCGTTTGAAGGCACCATAGGAAGGAGCGAAAATGTGTGCTGGAAAACTATTCCATCTTCTGGAAGAATGGAATGGACTGTTGGAATGTTCGAGACAGTACACCGCTGACTCCGGAGAGCAGCACGCGTACTCCTTTAAAAAAAACTTACATTCCCTTGAACCGAGGTCGTATAGGTGCCTACACATAAACCTATCCAAAACAAAATATTTATAATTTGTTCACTGTATTTTATAAATATTTAATTCAGCTTCAGTGCAGCAATTAGCACATAAAAATACTATACTATACTATAGCGTTGTATTAACAAATTAGTAGTATTTCATCTGTAAAAATGAATCTGCATATCCATCGGTTGCAATAACCGTTGGATAGATGGCACTGTGCTGCTAAAAGCACTACAAAATTAAAAAGCAGTGTACAAACTCAGTGCTTACGTCAGCCTTCCCGGTGATTGAATTTTAAACAATATATGTCGCCATAGCATCAATGTTTGTAGCATTGTTGTGTTCCGGCAGCTAGAGATAAGATAGCCAGTACCTCAGAAGATGAGGATTCCGGGTGAAGTGCGCTTCCACCTTCAGCCTTATCATCACTTAACACCAGGTGTTACTAGGCCAAGTGCTTACCCGTAAGAAATAAAAAAAATTTTTTTTTTAAACTTAACTGCCTTGTTTCGTTTTTCGTAAGAAATGTTGGAGTGATATTGTAGTTTGATACATACACGGAATATTCCCATCTGTCACCCCGTTTTGTCCACCAGGGTGACAGATGGGAAGAAACACCTTCATTTGTCCACCAGTCGCTATTAGGGGGACAGACTAATGTTTGCACGAGCAAAATATTTGAGACATGTCCAGCCTTTTTTCTTGTTGCCTACAAAAAGGTTCCTCAAGGTCACATCAAGCAATTTAGACATCATCATCATCATCATCATCATCATCACCCTGAACTTAAGATATGTAATTTTTTGTTAACATTATTTAAAATATCTGATTTATAGAAACTTTAAAAATGGTAGGTTGCTTGGGAAATGTGGTCGGTATCATTCTCGTAAAACCTTCGATACGGGTTGAAGAAGAACATTATGGTTTCAATCGCCTATGTGGTCCAGTTTAACGGCATCGGTGTCAGATCCAGAGGTCCCGGTTTCGATTCCTAGCAGGGGGTTTTGTACTCATGTGTGTTTACTGGATTTGGTTGGTGGTGAGGCTTATTTGTCCGCCTGGCTAGCTGCCACCATTTTTTTTAAATACTAGCTGACCCGGTGGACTACGTACCACTTTGACAGTGTCCATCATTGAGTTAAATATATATGAATGGTTTCCATGACAACAAAACAAACAAATCATTTTGTATTGGAAAATTAAATTGTCGTTTTTAGTATTTTATTCGTATTTATATATTTTTTTAAATTATAGCCTATGTTACTCAGCGCTAATGTAGCATTCTAATGGTGAAAGAATTTTTTAAATCAGTACAGTAGTTTTTGAGTTTATTCGTTGCAAACATACATACATAAATGCATACAAAAATGCAAAGGTTTCTTCTTTATAATATTAGTATAGATTAGTATAGATGTCGCCAAAACATCAATATTAGTAGTATCGTAGTGTTCCAGCAGCTAAAGAGATAAGATAGCCAGTGCCTCACTAGTTGATGATTCCAAGTAAAGTGCGCTTTCACCTTCGATCTTATCATCCCTTAACATAAGATAAAAAGGAAAACCAAGCTCACCCTTAAAAATGGTGATCATAAACCAGACCCATACTAAGTCCCGGCCTTTCTCTTATGTCCTTAGTAAATAGTAGTGTAGAGAGGACATTAGAAACTGCAGAAACAAAGCACCTCCCAGATTCTGGCTCGAATTGGCTTGAATCCACTTACAGTAACGCACAATAAACTCGAAATGTAGGTCACAACGCAGCTTCGCTAAGTTAGTTTGCTGAGCTTACTAATAATTAGATTTTATTCTTTAAGTCTTTGGCGCAGTAACATAATATAAATCAGTACATACTAAATGTAGTTCATCATCGGCATCATCATCAGCCTATACTAGTCCACTGCTTGACCCACCTTCCTATGACATGGGGTCCTTCAAACGAAGCGTGAAGAGGCACCTAGTGGGCTGGCAGAGTGAGTGTAATGCTCGACACTCACGGTCAGTTAAACTGATCAGTTGAATTCAGCTGTTAACTGATCAGTTAAAACGGATGTACCTAAGCCAAAAAAAATTTTGACACTCACGGTCAGTTAAACTGATCAGTTAAAACGCTTCAAACCGGCCTTCATTTCTCGATCGAAGGGGCCGCCCGCAGACGTGCGTTCTGAAATCCAATGCCAATCTCTTACCGGGTCAGTTGAAAAAATGGATTCAGATCATAAAAATGTAGAAAGACCATATATTCTAATTAATTTTGGTTAATCATCATCAGCTCATTTATGTCCCCACTGCTGGGGCACGAGCCTTCCCTATGGATGGATAGGATAGAACGGGCCATAAGCCACCACGCGGGCCCAGTGCGGATTGGTGGTTGTTAACGACTGCTAATGCAGCCGAGACCAATGGCTTAACGTGCCTTCCGAAGCACGGAGGAGCTCGAGATAATACATTTTTGGTCACCCATCCGATGACCGGCCTTTGCGAAAGTTGCTTAACCTCAGCACTCGCAGACCGGGCGCGTTAACCACTGCGCCATCGAGCTCCTCTGCGCCATCGAGCTCCTCTCCTTTTGGTTAATAACTAATTAAAATACAAAATTAAATTTATAAATAGAAAACATGTAACTACTATTATTATTGCAATGGCCATCATTTACTTAGTCGGAATCAGTAGGTCCTGATCACCGATAAAAGGTCTTCGTGTATATATATTGTATATAATAAGTTATGTTAGGTAATAAGTATTTGAATATGAGTTTATTTTATAAGTTCAGATAGATAGATAGTAACTAGTTTTTAAGGATGGCCACGCTATTGCATTAGGTTAAGAAAACCTGTAATGGTAGTATAAAGTTTTAATAAATAAATAAATATTTCATATAATGTAAAGCTTCGGAGCTTTTAACTGATCAGTTAAGATGGATGTAAGCCAAAATTATTTCCCCACTCACTGGCTTCAAACCGGCCTTCATTTCTTGATCGAAGAGGCCGCTCCGACTGATGGCAAGCAAACGGATGTAAGCACGCGCACTCACGGTCAGTTTAGCGTGATGTAAACTAACTGACGTTAGCGGATTACGGTTCACCCGGAAATATCCGTGGGTTGGCGTCAGTTAAAAATTTCAACTTAAGATTTCACACTCACGGTCAGATTTTGGATGTACGTCAGTTCAACTGATCAGTTGAAGGAAGGAATCAACGGAGGAGCTCGAGATAATACATTTTTGGTCACCCATCCGATGACCGGCCTTTGCGAAAGTTGCTTAACCTCAGCACTCGCAGACCGGGCGCGTTAACCACTGCGCCATCGAGCTCCTCTGCGCCATCGAGCTCCTCTCCTTTTGGTTAATAACTAATTAAAATACAAAATTAAATTTATAAATAGAAAACATGTAACTACTATTATTATTGCAATGGCCATCATTTACTTAGTCGGAATCAGTAGGTCCTGATCACCGATAAAAGGTCTTCGTGTATATATATTGTATATAATAAGTTATGTTAGGTAATAAGTATTTTAATATGAGTTTATTTTATAAGTTCAGATAGATAGATAGTAACTAGTTTTTAAGGATGGCCACGCTATCGCATTAGGTTAAGAAAACCTGTAATGGTAGTATAAAGTTTTAATAAATAAATAAATATTTCATATAATGTAAAGCTTCGGAGCTTTTAACTGATCAGTTAAGATGGATGTAAGCCAAAATTATTTCCCCACTCACTGGCTTCAAACCGGCCTTCATTTCTTGATCGAAGAGGCCGCTCCGACTGATGGCAAGCAAACGGATGTAAGCACGCGCACTCACGGTCAGTTTAGCGTGATGTAAACTAACTGACGTTAGCGGATTACGGTTCACCCGGAAATATCCGTGGGTTGGCGTCAGTTAAAAATTTCAACTTAAGATTTCACACTCACGGTCAGATTTTGGATGTACGTCAGTTCAACTGATCAGTTTACTGACCGTGAATGCTGCGTTGTTTTCACACTTCACCAGTTGTTTTCTCGTCTTTACTCCATTTCCACTTAACATCATGGTGGAATGGAGTCATTTGCTGTGCTAACTATAGAAAAACAAAGGGCCTCTCCAAGAGTACGCCACTGAGCAGAAATGTAACTAACTTGTAACATTGTTTTATTTTCTTTTTGTTTTTTTATGTTTACTGGATGCGTGCAGCACTAAACCGGTCGTTGTGGAGATCTTTGTGGGAGGCCTTTGTCCAGCAGTGGACGTCTTTTGGCTGAGATGACGATGATGATGATGATGGTTGTTTTATGCACAGGACCTACCTTCAATAAATGATATTATATTCTATACTTCGATGCTAACGGCAATGAATTATTAATGTAACTGTACTATTTTTGAACGATTTGTGTATTTACGTATTTTTATGTACTAGGTACTGCAGCGGCCGACGAAACAGACGAACGTGAAATTGCTGGCCGAGACGAAACTGAGGTCTGTCAATGCCTAGTTGCGGCCATGGCTTGTATAGATCGCACCAAACTTCTAGTCCCCTCTGAAGTTGAAGTTCCGCCTTCGTCCTACTGACGCCTATTTTTTACTACTGCGACGAGAATCGCGCCAACTTCTGAGGGGACTAGAAGTTTGTCGCGATCTGCGCGGATATTAAAACCAAATAATACACACCTAATGTACGAGTAGAACATTATTTATCAACTGCACCAGTCGATGAAGTAGAACTTTTTGCACGCACCAATATTTCTTTCATTCATTTGTTTCTTTGTATTTGCAGCCAATTCGAAATTTAAATATATTACCAATTGGATATTTTTTACAATGATTCCGCGTAAAAATTTCGTTCCATTTTCAAATATCACGCCAGATATGGACATTGCTTGCCGCTGCTCGCGTGTATTCGGCCAGTACAGCAATTTATATTTATTTCGAAGAAGTTTGTCAAAATAATGCGTTTTCATCAAATTAATGCATCGTTTATTTTATTTTGTATGCCCGCATTTAGCAAGCGTGGTGATTAAGCCATTACCCATTAATTGTAGCGATGACTTGATTTCAATGATGGAGGCCTTTGCCCAGCAGTGGGACAGTTATATGCTGTTTACTTTACTTACTTACTTACGCTTGCAAATTATAAAGCAGAATTACTAAGCTTATTTTTTGTTTTTAAGTGACCATTTAAAATATCACACACGTGTAACTCTTTCTTAAATAATTAAAGATTGAATAATTTCAGTGAAACTCCTTTAATTTCCAACGGAATCCTCAAAATTAAGAAAAGAATGTTTGGTTATAATCTTGGAGAGTCAACCGTACACCTCCAGGCGAAACGTTCACGGACAATTAACCCTAGATATGGGTCAAATGGGCCGCAATAATCACAAGCGCCACGCGTTGTAGCGACGCCGTTCCGCCCCAACGCCCGGACCATGAAATATGATGACCCCACTGAGCACTGAGGCACAATGAACTTAAATATTATATAGAACATAAGCTAGCTCTGAATAAATTTGATCTCTGAGGTAGACCTACCTTGACGATTTAAAACGGAGCGTCGGCAGCCGATTCAGCAATTAGAAATCATATTTATAAATAACGACGGCTATTCCATTCCCATATAATCTTTGAGCGTTATGCCACTTGTGGGCTGGACTGTTACTAAGAAATAGAAAACATTTATTGACCACAAGCACCAATTAACTATTATATAACACAGAAGATATACATGAAAAAAAAATAAGGCGAAAAAAAATGGAAGCAAAAAATTAAAAGTTAAATTTGGTTACGTGCATGTGACCAATTAGGTCCCAGCCTCAACGACATGCAAACCGCTGCAGCGCTGGTATTCTGGTGGGACCCAACTTGGCACAAGAGACACGATACAACAACATACTACCACTACTATACTATACTAACAACAAAAAATAAATAAAAAAAAAAAAATTAATATGAAATACATAACATTTAGAACTAACATACTCATAAATAATAACACTTCAATAACAAGAATACAGCATAAAACAAAAATAAAAAAATCCAACTTAATTATTATTACAACAGAACAAAACTAATAAATAACTTAACTTTATAACAATTTGACACAATGTGTTATTTACGCAAAGGTTTGAAGAAATAGTAGTTTATGCAACTGTCATATAATGAAGGGTATTAAAACACGAGTGTGAGTTTATGAAACGAGCGCAGCGAGTTTCATAATAGTAACGAGTGTTTTAATACCCGTGTTATATGCAGTTGCATACACTACTTTATCTTCACTAATGCAATTAGTCAAACAACAAGAGTAAAAGCTGACAATAGTTTATTTATAATAATAAAATTGTTCAAATTTTGGATGGTACAATTTTGAAAGTTAATGTTAATTACCAACCAAACCAATCCATCCACCATCCAATAACCAATGAGAGCGCAGCTGCGCGCGCAGGGCCAATCAGGAGCGAGCGCGCGCTGTTCTTTTTTTATTCAATTGGCACAAGATCTTACCAAAGAGTTTTGTGTATGTAAGTTTAGTAGTTTCGACGAAGTTTTCACGTATAACCCAACTGTTTTCAAAAGCCAGCCTAATATCAAAATTTTATACAACTTGTATGAGGATTTTGACATAAGGCTCGCCAGGTTAATTGGTCGCGTTTTATTGATGTTATAATGAGATTTTACGATATCGATGTGGATATTATACCATCATGTGAAATTGCTTAAATTGAGTGTTTTGTTGTCTGCGCTATAACAGTAGTAATTATAAGTCAAGTATTGGAAACATAAGTAGAATGTTACAACATTAGTGTAGATAAAATTTATTTAATGTATTGTAAAATAAAATGTAGCAACTGTCCGTTGCGAAAACCTAAACGTCACTGTCATTAAACAATAACAAAACATCAAAAACATTAACTGGGACTTCTTGGCGGGAAAGTGAAGAGTCATGTCTGCGGTTTTGTTTTATTTTCTTAAATTTGTGTTATGTCGAATTAATATTCGACAGATTAATATCTGAATTAATGGTGGATTATTAACCGTTAAGTGTTCGTGAGTGTGCATGAGTGTTGGCAAATGAAACAAAACAGTGCAAAGTCACTGAGATACTCGACGGGTATATATTATTTCTCAGTTCTCATTTCTATTATCATTCATCATCATCATACAAGAAAAAAAATTGTTTATTTATGTATTACAAAAAACAATTATACTTTTTATTGGCTAAATGCTTGTGCAAAGCTATAAAAAAATATAAAAAAAAACATAAACAAATAAACAATAGTAATATATAATGGTTTGTGATTATTTGCGTATATTTGGTGAAAACGAAAGGGACACAATTGAAACCATGTTAGGCGCAAGAGTCGGCCGCAGCAGTGCCAGGACGCGCCGTCCCGTCACGCCACGCACGTGCGTGACGGGAATAAACTGATGGTGGGTTGCAGACTTTTGTTCATTTAGTAAGGATTTTTATAAACTCTGTCTAAATGTGTGATTTGACTAAGATAACAAATATTTTAAAAAACCGGCCAAGTGCGAGTCGGACTCGCGCACGAAGGGTTCCGTACTTTATTATATTTATTTTTTATATTTACACACATTTTACCACTTTGGAAGTGTCTCTCGCGTAAACTATTCAGTTTAGAAAAAATATATATCAAAAACCTCAATATCATTTTTGAACACCCATAGATACCCCACAGGTATGGGTTTGAAAAAAAAAATTTTTTGAGTTTCAGTTCTAAGTATGGGGAACTCCCAAAATGTATTGTTTTTTTTTTCTATTTTTGTTCGAAAATCTTAATGCGGTTCACAGAATACATCTCCTTACCAAGACGGGCAGACATGACGAATCCATAGGGGTTCCGTTTTTTGCCATTTGGCTACGGAACCCTAAAAAAAGAAGAAAATAGTCCGCTTTGACGATTTAAAGTCAGATGCACTACCAAAGTTAAAATAAACCTAAAGTTGTATTATACTTTGTAATTTGTGACACTCATAAACTATTTCAGTACTATTCTTATCGACAAATATATAAGGCAAACGTAAAATAATATGATATATATAAAGATATAACAATACTGTCACGTTATGAATGGGGTTTACCTTCGTTACAAGACGTGACACACAAAAAATACGGATAGATCGAAAGGCGCACGTAGATCGGATATAAATTCCAGTTATATTCAACAAAGACCTGTCAAACACAATATTACGCTATATAACGATGGCGACTGGCTGGAGCATATCAGCGTAACGTAACCGTCAACACAACTGCCCCCTAGACAAGTGGCAACTAATAGAATAGAATGATTATTGTATGGAATTGACATAAACGTGATTTATATTTATTGTTGATGTCAATCCCATACAATAATCATTATTGATTTTTAGTCTATTAGAGTTTTGCCTTGTCTAGAGGGGCTGGGCGGCTCGGCTCACTGTGACCATGCTTGATCGCTCGAATGAATGCTTGCATCGAACATGTTACGTTACTTTTATTGATGTGTAACATCTTTCCGCTCGTCTTCTATATATACAATTTATTGGAGTGATTTCGTAGAAACGGGACGGAAGTGCCGTAACAGTGTGATCCGTAACAGCCACCAGTGATCGACACTTTAAGCTCAATGTCCGTTGTAGGTAGTAATATTTGTGGGAGTGATTTCGTAGAAATGTGATCGTAACAGTGTGATATTGCCGCACGCATTAAGTACAACTTATTGTGTTTGTGATTATGATATTTGAGATGCTGACATTACGATCTATTTTCTCGAAACTGTTTACACTGTGAACAGTTTCGAGAAAATGTCATATTCTTTACGGAGTTCATAAATTGCGCGGCAGATAGGATGTGTCAGTGTGACATGTCTTTTAATGAGTATTTACTGCATTCTCTTTAAGATTTGAAAAAAAAATATACAAGTCGGAAGCGCACATTTAAAATCGATAATAAAACCAACACATGTTATTATTTTAAGTGACATATTGTGTCATCATTTTGATATGTCAAATGTCTTCTAATGAGTATTTACTGCATTCTATTTAGGATTTGTAAAAAAAATATACGTCATTGTTAATTTTTATATTCTATTTTAAACTGTAATATAGGACTTCTTGGCGGGAAAGTGAAGAGTCATGTCTGCGGTTTTGTTTTATTTTCTAAAATTTGTGTTATGTCGAATATTAATGTGAAGTAATGGTGGATTATTAACCGTTAAGTGTTCGTGAGTGTGCATGATTGTTGGCAAATGAAACAAAACAGTGCAACGTCACTTTTCAAATTCTCTCAAGAAGTCCGCCCGAGGACTTAGTAAAGCTCCACATCTTTACTAAGATACTCGAGGGGTTGGGGGGTATATCATTTCTCACTTCTCATTTCTATTATCATTCATCATCATCATACAAGATGGAAATATTGTTTATTTATTTATAACTTGTAAGAAAAATTACTTTGACACTGGCTAAATGTGCTAACCGCACGAAGCCATCAACTAAAGGAAAAAAAAAAAAAAAACTGTAATATAGATTAATAAATATAAATTTACTGATGATATGTCTCAATAAAGTGCAGATCATTGATAAAAAATCCAAGTATGTCAAATACTGTAAGGCTCGTTTTTTTATTAATGCTATAAGAAAAATGCTATATAATTCGTAGTTCGTTAGTTAGTTACAAGATAAAATTTTACTATAAAAAATTGTGAGGGTAATAGGTAAATTCACAGTGACGTAATACCGCTGGCTTGCAGTGTAAATCACAAACTACTAGAAACATTCAACGCGTCTTCTGGGGTATCGGTAACTCAACAGTGCATTGGACCCGGTCCGGGTGTAGAAATGGGGGCCCCAAAAAATAACACAATTTTTTTTCACGAAATGAAGAAAGTCACAGCTTTAAAAAAATTGTTAATTTTAAAATTTTTTAATAAATAAATTTTTTTGACCACAAGTGTTGCTCCAGCCTCCGCTACGTGTAGGTCACAAGACTAACCTAACCTAACCTAGTTGTCCTCGTCACCACTACATAGTTACAAAATTTTCTCTCCATAGCTCCATACAAAATCATCTAAAAATAAAATTTTACAAGTCCTAGCAACATACAAAACTTGATCGAAAAATCGACTGTCTCGGACCCTTTTTGCTACACCCTAACCTTAGACCGGTTATCCAAAGATCGTGGGTTCGATTTCCACTCGAGCTTTCTCTTCCTCGAGAAACGTTATCATGTTACGTTACGGCAAATGCTCCTTTCAGTCTCTACCATACAATTATGTACAAAAAACTTTACCATCTTTGTTATGAGTTTCCCCAGACCATTTTATATAAAGGCGAACGGCTGATTTTGTTTTAAATGACCTCTAACTATTCCGCCTAAACGCCCGACTCAATTATCGCCGCCGCCGCCCAAAATTTTCAGCGCAATCTTTCAAGCAATAAGCTATGTAGGCGCGTGCGAAGTTCCCGTTTAATGGGAAAAGTTAAACAATTTACGAGTACTGGAGTGTGTTAATGGTCATGACGTTTTAATTTCCCGAGTAACTTGAAACGAATTCGCCTACAGCGGTAGCGCACTGACATTTTGTTGTTCACTAATGATTGGAGAGTCGCAGCACTTATTCGCCGAATAGATATATACAATAGAGGTACTAAGATAAATCAACGCCTCTGTGGTCTAGTAGTTAAGACCACCCAGAGGTCCCAGGTTCGATTCCCAGCGGGGGGTACATGTTTACATGTACACCGTGACATTTTGTAGTACTACTGACATTGTTTAAATCTGATAACTTGGACTAACATCATTTTAATTTGCTATCATTGTTAATATTAGTTTTTAACATATTGTATTTATAATTTAAACATACTGGCGTTTTGGGCAACTGTTAGTCGGTATGTACTTAAATATATGAATAAATAAATGAAATAAAACATGAAATGAAATGTTTGTGTACTCGGTTTGGTTGGTGGTAGGGCTTGTTTGTCCACCTGGCTAGCTACCACCATCTTATCTTAATATGTCGCCATAACATCAATGTTTGTAGCATTGTTGTGTTTCAACAGCTAGAGATAAGATAGCCAGTGTCCACTAGTTGAGGATCCCGGGTGAAGTGCGCTTTCTTCATTAGCCTTATCATCAATTAACATCAGGTGAGATCAGTTTACCCGTAAAAAATTGAAAAAAAAAATAGGATTTTCATACATTTTTAGTACATTTATTTAAGTGCCGACCAAAAAGAAATAATGCTATTAAATATTTATTAAATACAGTAAAAAAATTAAATGCCTACCCGACCCAGCCAGGAATTGAACATGGGTCTTTCGCAATCCGGGCGGCTGCACTGACCATTATGCTACCACTGCACTTTTACTGCTTTTTAGCGCCGGAGTGTACTGTATTTTATATTTCATTCAGCTTCAGTGCAGCAATTAGCACTTTAAAATAATTTAAATAATGCTATATTATGTTAGAACTTGTCCGTTTCAGTATTTATTGTTATAACACCAAAGCTGTACGGCCATTACCCTTGGTTTTATTTGAGTTGGGAAATTCGAAAGGTTCATACCTTTTTGATGGATTGAACTAGCAAAAACAAATGAATTCTTGACATTTTGAACATCGGAAGTAAGGTAGTGGATGAGGTTTGCAAAGGATGCATCATGACACATTTTTCGAAGTATTGAACGGACCATCTAAGATGACATGCTACAGAAGAGGTTTATTATACCCACCGGTGGGTGCCGATGGGTTCAAATGATGATGATGATGAAGATGATGAATAATGAAAGGTAATTTATATATCTTTACAATCTTTAACTGACACTAGTTATTAGATATAAAGCAATGTCACGATTCATTAAAAATATCACATTTTGCCTCCGACGTTTTGTATAGCTAGCAATTTTTCATTTGAATTGAATCAGAACCAGACAAATACAATATCTTAAGTTGTAAGAAAACAAATGCCGGCGCAGTTTCTTCAGAAAATCATAACTTGTGGGCTAAGTGTGCTGTAAAATGCAATAAATGTTCCTCAGGTTTTATATACAGTGATAATAACAATTCACTTCTACCAAACACATCTAGTACTTTGCTCGCGATGAAAGGAACGTTTTGTGTTGTGTGTCTCTATTCTTTGAGTGTTAAAGGTGATATTTGTTTGACTGTTGTAATGGTTAGATGAAAACGTAAACATTTTTGTACATGCATCCTGGTTTCCCAGGCCGTTTATAATAGTTATCTCAGTGTACATTTTGTATGGCGCTTTTGTGACAATAAGACTTCAAAGTTTTTATGTTTCGTGTACTTCAGTATCATTAGTTTATCATTTAGCACGATTCGAAAAAAGTCAAAGTGTTAAAAAGTTCCAAAAGCGGGATTTGAACCCGCACCCCATGACATGACGGGTCAGGTGCTAGTCTATCAACTATGCTATCGTGGCTCTCTACTAAACACTTTTTTTAACACTTACTTTTTTTCAAACTGTATTTTTGTTCGCAACAACAAGTAAGTTATATGCCGTTGTTTATCATAAAAATCATCATAATAATAATTGAAGAAAATCATACTTGAGTTTTTAAACACAAACCGTAATCAATTTTAGTTAAATGAATGGATGAATTTTATATTAAAAAATATGTATATTATTATTCAATTATTATTTTTAAAAACAAATAATCTCAAAAAAATAATTTAATAAAGTTTTTTATGATTCATTGATAATAATGAATGAATCTACTATGGTAACTACTTATAATAGTCTTTTTACAAGCCTTAGGTCTTAAAATTGTACAATTTTTATATTTGGTAGTTATTCGGCAATTGAACCGAATATTCGGCCGAATACGAACATGGAAAAATACGCCGAACATACCGAATACCGAATAATTACCGAATATTCGGCGCATCTCTAATGCATAGTATAAATTATTAAAAAAGTCGCTTCCCGCTGTCTGTCCCTATGTATGTATGTATGCTTAGATCTTTAAAACTACGCAATGGATTTTGATGCGGTTTTTTTAATAGATAGAGTGATTCAAGAGGAAGGTTTATATGTATAAATACATGCATAATATAGTAGAGTAACACTGATAATATCAGCGTTGCACCCGTGCGAAGACGGGGCGGGTCGCCAGTATATAGATAATCATAGTATGATTAATTTCAATGATGGAGGCCTTTCCCCAGAGAGACAGTATATACTTACTAACTACTACTAACTTTATTTTACTTTTACTTTAGTATCAACGAAACATCAGGCAGCTAAATCTCTTTTAACTTTTTTGATGTTTTGCTTGCATTGCTAATATCATAAGGCGTGTCCACCAAATATAAAAATGATTACATATATTAGGTCCTTACCTATGAAATTGACGTTTTGTATGAAGATTTTTTATAAAATTATATTTTTCACACAAACTTTTTTTTAAATTTTCTTAGCAGTGGACGTCTTTTGGCTGAGATGATGATGATGATGATGATGTATGTTAACACTATAAAAATTGTAGAGTAGTGTGTTTGTTTCACTAGCTAAATATATCAGACATTAAAAAGAAAAAAATCAAGTCCCTTCAAAGCTACAATGAAACAAAAGGTCAATTCCGCGAACAAAAAAAGAAGTCAATTAAAAAAAATTAAATAAATAACACAATAAAGACACAAAATGAATAATCATTGTTATTACTGCAGCCTAAGTAACATAGTGCTCATTAATGGTGTATAATAATATTAACAGCCGGTATTGACTTTTAGATGTATAATAAGTGAGAAAAAAACGCCAATTTCATAGGTAAGGACTCAATATTTAGGGAAGTGGCTTCAGTGTTTAGAAACCATTCTCGGTTTTAGAAATTCGTACTTTTTCGGCCGAATTGACGAACATGTCATAGTGAATGACGCTTTTTGTTGTTCCATTCCATTCCGTCACTGTTTTTAACTTTTTGTTTTTTTGTTTTTTGTTTTTACATCGTGTCGTGTGTAAAAGCTATTTCTGTCGACCCTAGTATAGGATTTTATAAAAAAAATATATTATTTTTATAACGTATTCAGGGGTGATATACTGGTCAGCGCAGCGTGATTCACGATCGGATTGAGACCAGTCATGCGTGGTTGGAAGCAGGGACCTATATTCTATGTACGAGTATATTAACACAGACCTATGCACATGTCTAGGTGCACATCAGATTACCACAAACTATCAAATTTTCTCAATTTACTTTGAACTTAATGTCAAGCTTCATAAGGTTGAAAATTTACTGAAGTTAGACAGTTTTCGATAGGTTGATGTGCATATATTAGCAACGAATTCAAACTAACTGCTATTCAAGCTTATCATGGCTATGTAGACTCGTTACTTAGATATGGCATTATAATATGGAGGAATTCTTGTCATATCCGGCAAGCCCTAATTTCTCAAAAGGAACCTATTAGAGCAATTTGCAATGTGGTAATCATGACTTCTTGTAGAACTTTAATTAAAAAACTTAGAATTTTAACTGTCGTAACTTTGTATGTTTATAAGATTTGTGTTTATTTTCGGTTAAATGCTGAACTTTTTAAGAAAGAAAACAAAGTTAGTAGTCGATACACTAATAAACTAATACTGCCTTTAGCCACAACTGCGTCATGTGCAAAAAACAGTTACGTAATGGCCATCTAAATTATTAATTAATGCTACATGATGACATGAAGGTGATGCCGATAACTGTGTTTAAACGCTCACAAGTCCGAACTGGTAGGCTACTCTTGACGCAAACTCAATCTCAATACAATTCCAATGCGATTAATATGTATCGATATTGGGATAAGTTTCGCAATTTCGGAATGCCCCATCTCGATAATAATTTGTACACTCAATTTCTACGCAATTGAATTCCAATGTAGCGCTTATATCGCTTTTAAGAATGTCATTTAAATTTTTTAGATTTGGGATTGGAAATTGATTATTGCAATTGTGTTTCAAGAGTATCCCACCTGGACGCGCTCGCTCGTACATCGACTTTATAAAGAAAATTTTCCAACAAATAAAGACTCGTATAAAAACGCGAAAGATAAGACAAAACTAAAGAAATGGCTAATTGATAAATGCTTTTATTCTTTGCAGGAATACTTTAGCCCTTCAGCTTTTTAGAACAATATTACTGCAACTCAGGTTTTTCCCCTATTATTGTACAATTTTTAATTCATTTTTGCGGACCAGCTACCTACTGGTAAAATATGTAAACGATATTTATATAACTAATTACTACTACTACTTATGTATCATATTTCAAGCGAAATAAAAGTCTTTGTCTTTGCCGTTGCGTCTGTACATAATAGTAACAAATGAGGGCTTAAGGCTGGAACTAAACCCAGTAATATATTTAGTCCATATTTTGTAATAAGAGGGGAATAGTTTTAGCGAGGTATTCCACGAAGACACCTAAACGAAGCACACCCAGACGAAGCACACCTGAAGTATTCCACGACGCACACCCATAGGGCTCAGCAAAATGTTTTTTTTTGCAGAAATGAGTCAGTGTCTTTATATTAGTAATACATTATGTATATCATCATAATTATCGTCATCAGCCTTTACTTGGGAAGTTGCGTCAGATCTTCGAGGCACCTATACCTCAGTGTTTAAAAACGCGAGCATTGCGTTCTGCCGGTCTTCACATATGGCGCTGAGACGTGGACATTGACAAAAAGCCTCGTTCATATTCCAAGTCACACAACGAGCTATGGAAAGAGCTATGCTCGGAGTCTCTCTAAGGGATAAGATCCAAAATGGAGAGATTCGACGGAGAACTAAAACTACCGACATAGCAGAAAAAATTAGCAAGCTGAAGTGGCAATAGGCGGGGCATATTTGTCGTAGAGCCGATGGCCGTTGAGGCTAACGTGTTCTCCAATGGAGACGCGCAAAGCGTCGTGGCTCGCTGGACCGACGACCTGAAGAAGGAGGCGGGAAGTGACTGGATGCGAAAGGCGGAGGACCGAGTGTGGTGGCGATCCATTAGGAAGGCCTATGTTCATTAGTAGGCCTCTGCAGACTGAGGGTGAGGATGATGATAAGCCTTTACTAGTTAATTCGTCATGTAATTGTAAATTAAATATTTATATTAGTGAAATCATGCGCTTCAGGCGCGCAAAAGCAAGCAGCAGTAATCATAAATGTAAGTACACAGAAGTTATTAAACCACTAGGGCTGTGACTTGTTTATTTTGATGTGACGTCACAATGGAAATACTTATGTTATAACAAAAATTGCAAAACAAATTAAAATTAATAATTATGTCTTTGTAACTTTGGTTACAAGATCTAGGTCTGATAAGCTTTAGATCTTTTTATTTTTACCACACCTTTCTGTTACATGATGTATACTTAAATGTAATTAGTTAAGATTAGGGTAAAATGAGACTGGTAAATCCACAACAGATAAAGCCTCTTAATAAATAAGATAACAAACAGACACTGCTACGTACCACGGCATTGTTTGTAAATATTCATTGAGGCGAACACCGCACCCACGACCTATCGGAGGTCAACCAAGATCGTTAACTTTCTGAATGCTCTCGTTCAATTGGCAGTCGGCGCGGTCCCTAGGGCTCCAACTTCGATTTCACTCACGTATCTGTTATTTCAAAGACGCATTATTAAGACAGGCTGCTATTGGACTTCGCACGCCATCTGAAATAGTTAATGCGTTGTCAGCATGCAAGATCCAGATCGGATAGCTAACATACATAATGAATTCAGAACAATTATTTGAACTATCGTTGTTGTCTAGTTCAGACGAAGACGATGATGTATGTTACAATAACATTTATATAGTAGCAATGGCAAGTGTTCTGAAAAACGGAAGAAAATAGGAATATTTTGAAAAGAAGAATTTGGATGCAAATATTAATTATTTCAGAAGAGAATACAGTGAGTTTAAAATACTTATTTAACTAGCTGTCAAATTAAGATTTTCGTATATATTTAAGAATGACAAGACAACATAGAATAATAACGAGATGAATGTTTTTCTTAAATATACCGTAGCTGTGTTTCTTAAATGTACGATATCGACGTGATCGACGTGTAACTGAAACGACAATCACGGTGAATGAAAAATAACGACTTTGCTCATGTCTCTGTAGACATGTAGTCCTGTGACTAGCCGCCCCTGAGCGAGTAGTGCGAGTAATCGCCCATCGCACAAGAACACTCGATTATAGCCCAGCGACAAAACTATCGGAAGTACAAATCGCTTGTCGCTGCTCGTTAACTCGCTTCTAGTTTCTAGCTCTACTCGCTACTCGCTCATCGCCGGCGGTGGAACACCTGCCTTACTCCTGCGCGGTTTGTATTAAGCTTACCATTTGGGTCCCCTTATTTTGTGGTAAAAGTGGTTACTGTGTATATGTACTTTGCGATGCTCATTTTTTTAACTTTAACTTTTTAAATCTTGATTTAGGTTTATTTAATTTGCCACTAACACATTAATAACAGTCCCGTTAATAGCTTAGGAAGCATATATGCTTGTGTTTGGAATGGGTTCACGTCAGTAACGTAGCCAAGGGAAGCACGATTTTTGCCTTCAACCCGGGCATCGTTTAGCTACCAACTTTTTGACGCTGACGCTTTTTATTTACTTTGTATCAATTATCAAGAAATACGAAAAACATTTCAATAATATAATTAACTAATAAGTTCGCAGAACATAATGTCTCGATAATAATAATTTTACGATTCAGATTCAATAAAACATAGAAAAAGGGGTGAAAATTTTTATCACTTTTTATTCAGTCAACAAGTTTTTTGTTGCTTCAAGTAAATTGTATTTCGGAACAATAGCGTAAGACTGCTATTCAAAATCATTCTCTATGTGGACTAATTAGAGTCGTAACTCGTAACCCAATGGATAGCATTAAGTGCGTCGAGGTTCGATCAAATCATCGTCCCCAGGTAGACTACCAACATCAATATTAAAAGCCTAGTTCAAAGGCCTTTGAACACCGGCACTCCGTATGCTATGTGTGTTCTACGAAATGCACTTCGGGGAGTAGATATGCCAGAGGGTAACCTATTTTTTATTTTTTGATAACTTCTAGCTACATACAGCAACGGAAGGCGAAGTGGCTTGCGCGTTTATTTTGCGAATTAACAAGATAAGCAACTTAAAGTTCTCGACAGTTACATATAAATATCATCATCATCATCATCATCATCAGCTCATTTTATGTCCCCACTGCTGGGGCACGAGCCTTCCCTATGGATGGATAGGGAGAAGGGCCATAAGCCACCACGCGGGCCCAGTGCGGATTGGTGGTTGTTTACGACTGCATGCTAATGCAGCCGGGACCAACGGCTTTACGTGTCTTCCGAAGCTCGAGATGATAAATTTTTGGTCACCCATCCGATGACCAGCCTTTGCTAAAGTTGCTTAACCTCAGCACTCGCAGACCGGGCGCGTTAACCACTGCGCCATCGAGCTCCTCCTCCTCCTCCATATAAATATATTAATGAAATATTATTCTGTAGACCGACTTGGTTGCTAAGGATGACCAGCACCGACTTTTTGTACTAGTACTCGTAGTATTACTTACCATGTCTCTATATTTTTTCGGCAGTTTTGTGTATCGTTCCTGCAAAGTATTAGATATATAACACAATGCATTATTCCGTGGTTTGATAATAGATATGGTTTGTTTTTAATACCCAATTTATTTTGAAATAACTAAAAAACAAAAAATAAATAAAATAACATCTCGTTAGGTAATACTTTTTGATTGACTTGACACATATGCGTTCGTATATAATTCATCCGGGTGCCTAGTGTGAGTTTTGTGTACTATTCGTATTCATTCGAAAACGTTTACGAAAACAAAAATGAGTACGGCATTGAAGCAGCGCCTCCTGGCGGCATACGAGAAGAGTTAAATTTTGCCATACAAATTTTCGTTTTCATTAACATGATCAAATGGCGATTGGTTTCACCTAGGCACCCTGATTTTGATGAAACGAGGAATGTTGGTAAAACGACGGGATGCCAACGAGGTAGAAGTCGCGCAAGTGCCGCTTGTAAAAATTAAACAAAAAACATGTCCGATGAATTTAAATTCACGCCACACTGACTTGCACTTCAAGTGTTCAACTTAATATGCATGTGAATCGCGCTTCGCCGCCGCGCAGTAAATACTTCGCAGCTTAATAAAACTCTTCGGCAACAGTTGCCATATTTCCCGTATCAGCGCGCGTCAGTTCCCAACTCGGAACAGATTGGAGCCATTTCGAACACACGAATCCGTTCCGACACAATATAAGGAGACTGCAGAATGTTAGCTTCACATAAACGCGCTCGAGACACGCTCACAGACAACCCCTCATCATCATCATCATCAACTCATTTTTATGTCCTCACTGTTGGGGCACGAGCCTTCCCTATGAATGGATAGGTAGAACGGGCCATTAACTACCACGCTGGCCCAGTGCGGGTTGGTGGTTATTAACGACTGCTAATGCAGTCGGGACCAACGGCTTTACGTGCCTTCCGAAGCACGGAGGAGCTCGAGATAATACATTTTTAGTCACCCATCCGATGACCGGACTTTGCGAAAATTGCTTAACCTCAGCACTCGCAGACCGGGCGCGTTAACCACTGCGCCATCGAGCTCCTCAACCTCTCAAGGATACGTAGTCTTGTCGCAACAGCTGCGCTCGGTGTACGATGCAGCGCTTAGTTGACCACGCTGCGACAGTTCACCATACATTTATCAGATGACGTTGATGTATGAGTCTTGCTTAAGTATCAGAGATGTTGCGAAGTGTCGAGAAGAAAGCCCCCAATAAAAGCTTTCCGTTTATTGAGTAGTTTACAGTAGTCGAGTTAGTTAGACACTTAAAAATATTGGTGTTAGTCTATACTTACACCGTCTATACTTATAGAAGTAAATGTATAAATCTGTAGGCTCTGTCTCATGCAATTTTTCTGACAAATTTTGGGATAAATATTCGTTTTATGACTCACTGACTTTTGAAATTTTTGTCTGTATGTATACGTACGTATGTGTACGTATGTGTACATATGTATGTGTACACAGAGTCTGTCTGTATGTCCTCTTATAACTCAAGAACGGCTTGCCCGATCTTAATGGAAATTTGTATGTAGTAAGAACATGAGATTGTGACAATGTTATTTATTTATTTATATATTTATTTATTTATTTATTTATTTATTTATTTATTTATTTATGCTATATATGATGTTTGTAAACCTAATAATTATTTTATTTAGCATTCATTGATCCATTATTTTCACACCGCGAAGCGGGCGGGTGAATGCTAGTCATCTATACTTATATTATAAAGAGGAGACTTTTGTATTTTTGTATGTATGTAAGTTTGCAACGAATAAACTCAAAAACTACTGGACCGATTTAAAAAAATCTTTCACCATTAGAACGCTACATTAGCGCTGAGTAACATAGGCTATATTAAAAAAAATGCGGTACGAAGTCCGCAGGGTAGGCTAGTAATATATTTATAAACAACACAGAATTACGTAAAGTAGGCTATTGATAAAAATATTTAACTAATAAATTTTATCGCACTAAAACGAAATCGGGTGCCTTCTGATCTTCCACGGGGGCGTCACACACCGGGGGCCTAACCCACGAACCCATTACTAAGTGCAATGCACTCAAACGGCTGATGAAGCGTAATGTGCGGAGTAAACCGTACACTCGGACAGGTTTGATATGTCCGAGATTGCGTATCCGTTAAAGGATCTATGTATACTGTTGCAGACTCATTTTGAGCCGCCCTTTTTATGATATTTTGTATAGTTTTAAATATTATTCTTTTAATTTGTCACAATTGACTTTGATATTTTTTATTTATTATTGCTTGTCATTTGTGGTGGTAGAATTAATGTTGTAAATGATGACAATAAACCCATATTCCGTTTTTTAAGTGCATTTTTTATTAATATAGGATTCATCTTTTCCATTGTGTAGTTTCTCCGTATCATGTACGTTGCTCGAGCGCGGTATGTAGTAAGCTTACCTTCTGGGATTTCCTTATTTTATGGTACCAAGGCGAGCCGGTCTCAGTCTGAAACTTTCGTCCAACGAATCTTGTTACGTTTGCCTCCGGCTGCCAACTTGGACGAAACAATTTGCAAATCGTTTTAGTTTCAATCCTACGAATTCGTTATGAGTTTGGTTTTCTAGATAGTTTTTTCCCCCACATAGTCTGGTAAGAGCAGTAAAATGTTGTGAAGAAAGATTGTAAATATCTGTTTTTTGTCAGATTTTGATTTACACAATACAGTACAGCCCATAATGCGTTAAGGACGAAAAGAAAAGTAAACTATTTGAATTGTTTGGGTTTCTCGCCAATAGATGGCGCATTGCCTAAAATAATGTATTATTCTCTAAATCGCGTTATAGAAGTGTTTTGGTGCGTACTATATTATTATAAGCAGCCCAATGTTTTGAATAAACTAATTCAACTGTACATTAAGCAGTTTTGTTATATTAGTACATGGTTACTACCAGTAGGTGTGAACCAAGAATATAGTACATAGTTACTACATAAGTGAGAGACCTAGGGTCTTTACAATATTCAAATGTTGTTTTGACACATTGTTGGTTTTGTATATTGTAAATGGGCGTTTTTCCAGAAGATCCCCAGTGCTAAATGACTTCGCAAGAACGTAAAGAACAATATCTATATATTGTTCTTTACGTTCCTGATACGGTTACATTATACGTGAAGCAAAAACTTTTTACCCATTTTTTCGAAAATTGCGCGGGACGGAGGTGTATGAAATTTCGCACACTTATAGTTTATATAGAGAAGGTTATCCGAATGTTAATTTTTTTATTTTATTATGCATATAAAATACATTAAATCAACAAAAACAACATTACACACACTACCATGTATTTGACACAGACGTATTGTTTGTCTTTAATACGGCCGACATCTGTCAATGCCAATCTAAAGTCACATTCTATCTTTTTAAATTTTTCATTGCTTAGGATACAATCCGTGCAGCCTTAATAAAATTATAGTCGAATTTCGACCACTGGGCGATCACTAGTATATAAATTAATACTTGAAGCGAAAACTACGTGTCCCTTTTTAAGTTGGTATAGTTACAGTTTATATGGAGAAGGAGTCTCTAAACATAAATTGTATGTATAATATGTGTTACCTTATATTGTATAAGCATTGTATATTTTCGGTCGCATTTCGACCACAGGGCGACCACTAATAAACTAAAAAATATATATTCAAATAAAATGCGTGCATAAGTTGGCTACACGTTGAAATTAAACAATTTAATATTACATATTAACTGCCATACACATCATCATCATCATCATCATCAGCTCATTTATGTCCCCACTGCTGTGGCACGAGCCTTTCCTATGGATGGATAGGGAGAACGGGCCATGAACCACCACGCGGGCCCAGTGCGGATTGGTGGTTGTTAACGATTGCTAATGCAGCCCAACGGCTTAACTTGCCTTCCGAAGCACGGAGAAGCTCGAGATGATAAATTTTTGATCACCCATCCGATGACCGGCCTTTGCGAAAGTTGCTTAACCTCGGCACTAGCAAACCGGGCGCATTAACCACTGCGCCATCGAGCTCCTGCTGCCATACACATAAAGACTAATTACGGACCCTAAAAATTTAAAACGTTAAACGTACGATTGCTGTCTTTGTTATTATTGTTGTATTCGTATCTTTAGCTTTATCGGTAAGTTGATTGTAATAAGTTGTTTGTATTTTACTTAGCACATTAAAATGTGTATTACTGTTGTAGTAGTAAATATGTAGAATGATTGTCTATGTCTATGTTTATGTCTAGGAGTAGCTCGATGGTGCAGTAGTTAACGCGCCCGGTCTGCGAGTGCTAAGGTTAAGCAACTTTCGCAAAGGCCGGTCATCGGATGGGAGACCAAAAATGATACATTTTTGGTCGAGCTCGAGCTGCTCCGTGCTTTGGAAGGCACGTTAAGCCGTTGGTCTCGGCTGCATTAGCAGTCGTTACCGACCACCAATCTGCACTGGGCCCGCGTAGTGGTTCATAGTCCGTTCTTCCTATCCATCTATTTGGAAGGCTCGTGTCCCAGCAGTGGGGACATAAAATGAGCTGATGCTGATGTTTATTTCTACCATCCAATATTTATTATATGTCGGAGACATGGCGCTAGCATCGCTTAGAAACGACAAGTATAGTCTATACTTGGGACTTCTTGGCGGGAAAGTGAAGAGTCATGTCTGCGGTTTTGTTTTATTTTCTAAAACTTGTATTATGTCGAATATTAATGTGAAATAATGGTGGATTATTAACCGTTAAGTGTTCGTGAGTGTGCATGAGTGTTGGCAAATGAAACAAAACAGTGCAACGTCACTTTTCAAAATCTCTCAAGAAGTCCGCCCGAGGACTTAGTAAAGCCCCACATCTTTACTGAGATACTCGAGGGGTTGGGTGGTATATCATTTCTCATTTCTATTATCATTCATCATCATCATACAGAAAAGAAATATTGTTTATATATGTATTACTTGTTAGAAAAATTACTTTGACACTGACTAAATGTGCTAATCGCACGAAGCCATCAACAAAATGAAAAAAAGAAAAGTCTATACTTGAGTGTGGTCTGCGCAGCCTATGCTCTATGGTACGCGAAACGTCAACGTCAGTTGGCGCGACAACGTACTGGGGACAACGTAGTGTTAAATTCTCTTTGCTGGGGACATTTGAACGGGAGCGATCGGAGAGTACGCACGCGCAAAACTCTTTTTGTTTTTATAATCCATTTGCATCGGGCAACTGTTTCTAAATTATTAAATTGTGATGTTAAAATAACATTAAAGTGACTGTAAGGAATACGACTGCGCTTTTATTTTGAAGATCCAAGATGAACTATGTTATCGACGAATCTGAGTTTGCTCGGGCTCGAACGTCTTACCTACAAACCAACCTCGCCGCCGACATATAAATATTAAACGTAAATTTTAATCCGTTGTTATTTAACGATTGCCCCAGTTGGCGCGGCACCTTCCAATCGCACGGTCCCACCATTTCAATGAACTAAAGCTCACTTTTCCGCAATCAATACCAATTATCGCGCGACTTACATATGACGGGGGTCGAGTTAACCCCACACGATTAGTTAACTTGGCTTCCAGGTCACGTCTCGACCCTGCCCGAAGGTCAAATTCATAACATCTCCGTGTAGGCTTATAATTAATGTTATGTTATAATGAAGGGCATCGTTCGAAGGCCGGAAGCGCTTGAACGAACAAAGGGTTAATTAGGTATCAGAATAATTAAGCTTGATAACGTAAAATTGACTCATTAGGAATCGGTGGTAAATATTGTCTTTTGTGTTTGTTTATTTTGGTTGTCGTGTTTTGTTAGGTCAATGTCCAAAATAAGAGAGAAAATAATTAAAACTATTAATCACTTGAGAATCTATAAGTATGCGTCGGACTTCTTGGCGGGAAAGTGAAGATCATGTCTGCGGTTTTGTTTTATTTTCTAAAATTTGTGTTATGACGAATATTAATGTGAAATAATGGTGGATTATAACCGTTAAGTGTTCATGAGTGTGCATGATTGTTGGCAAATAAAACAAAACAGTGCAACGTCACTTTTCAAATTCTCTCAAGAAGTCCGCCCGAGGACTTAGTAAAGCCCCACATCTTTACTGAGATACTCGAGGGGTTGTGGGGTATATCATTTCTCACTTCTCATTTCTATAATCATTCATCATCATCATATAGGAAAGAAATATTGTTTATTTATATATTACTTGTAAGAAAAATTACTTTGACACTGGCTAAATGTGCTAATCACACGAAGCCATCAATTAAATGAAAAAAAAAAGTATGCGTCATTTGAGAACGGTTCGACTGATTTGTCTGATTTATTTTTTGTTATGTTCGAAATTGTCAGGACAGTGTTTGTATCAAAAAAAGTTTTCGAAAGGATGCGGGTGTTCACTGAAACGGACGAAGTCGCGAGCGGGCTACTAGTATTCAATTTAATAACACATCACATCAGGCGCGTAACCAAATGTCATGTGTGCTGGACCAGTGTTTTATCTACACTATCTTCTATTTACTTTGTAAACCAAAAGACGTTAACGAACAACCCGGTGTGTCAGAGGGTGGGAGTTTGAACACCACTCATGGTTTTTTTTAATTTTAATTGGTAGCTAAATTAATAATCATATTTCAATCTCTTATACATATTACTATTATCCTATAATAATATACTATGTTAGTTTATTTCAACTAACTAACAACAGCCTGTGGAATCGCCGACACGAACACACGTATCTCGAAGTCCTGATTTTTTTTAATCCCTATTTAGTGGATATCAATTACTTAGAAAAACGTTCCTTTGAACAACGCGTTGCATTATCATAATCCAAATTCAAAGCTGATCAGATACTGTAATTTTTGGTAAAGTAAAATAAAGTAAAGATTCAGAACTGTCCCAGTGCTGGGCAAAGGCCTACACTACCATTGATGGGTAATGACTTAGTCACCATGCTTGCCAAATGTGGGTTGGTGATCACAACTCCAATATTTAGCCAGGTGAAGATATATTATATACTATGTACCAAAAAACAAACAATCAAAGAGTTTGTTTGTTTGTTTGGTTGAACGCGCTAATCTCAGGAACTACTGGTTCGAATTGAAAAATTATTTTTGTGTTAAATAGTTTATTTATTGAGGAAGGCTATAGGTTTTATTACATCACGCTATGACTAATAGGAGTGGAGCAGCAATGAAAAATGTTGCAAAAACGGGAAAATATTATTTAACACCGCTATAGTACTAACGGCCTGCCCCGGCTTCGCACGGGTGTACTTTTTTTTTCCTTTAGTTTTTATAACCTTTCTCGGTAAATGGACTATTCAACACAAAAATATTTGTTCAATTCGCACCCGTAGTTCCTGAGATTAGCGCGTTCAACCAAACAAACTAACAAACACACTCTTCAGCTTTATAATATTAGTATAGACAATATCAATATTAATAAAGCACCCTCATAAGTGATGTAAAATATTATGTCGCCATAACCAACCTCAGAATCACCGTTATTACCTGCGTACATGATCCGCTATCATGACTCGAGATAAGACGTATTTTTCAACAAAGTGAACGCATTTATAAACTTCCTCGGGTGGACTGTGGCCCAGTGCAGAATGAACAGTATATACAACAACCCAGCTACACACGACTTTAAAGTTTATACTAACACCCCCTACCAACCGTCAGATTACAAAGTAGGTATCAGACATCCTTGTGCAAGCACAAGGGACCATCTGCGTCAGGTCATAACGTCAGATCAGGACGCATTCTTCATCCAGTACTTTTAAGACTAGTGTCTCGAGTCAGTTGCCCCGTGGACACGTATAGTCCACTACCTATTATCGAGATAGGTTTCGAAGCTGTAAGCTCGCTCACTTCTCGTTGCACTAAGAGCACAACTCGCAGATTCCACTGCTCGGGTCGTTGTTGGAAGATAAAAAATCTTAATTTATTTTTTTATTTTCACATTGCATTGTTGTATGTACTGAGATGCAATACCTCCGGTTGAGCCAGCCGCGTAGGGTTGTGAAACTGGCAAGGTACCTGGATGGGTACTGAGAAGTGAGTGGGCTTACAACTCCGCCACCAAAGAGGACATTTGGTAGTCGACTTTAGAGTCGATGACCCGAGCAACCCCGCCACACACGACTTTAAAGTTTATACTGACACCCCCAACCAACTGTCAGGTTACAAAGTAGGTGTCAGACATCCTTGTGTAAGCACAAGGGGCACAGTAGTGTCCCCGCCAAGTAGAGCAAAAAAGCGGCACGGCCGGCCGTACCATCCTTTTCTCGAAACAGTTCAGGCCATTTTCGACCCCCTATTACGTCGTTGTGGATAAAACTAGAAGCCTGCATTTTCAGTAACCAAGCAGGCATTGTATGTTTATACAATGTCTGCTTGGCCAAGTCAATCTATTTATTTAAAACATAAAAGATTTTTAATATTGATATGGTCACTTTATGATGTTGTTAGGTTAGCTAATTACGTAATAACTTAAGACAGAAAGTCCCTAAGTAGGGACTGAATAAATTAACCGACTTGGTATTACATGGATCTCACAACTTTTCACGGTAGAAGAACTGAATTGCGAAACCAGGTTTTTTTTACAAGTTTGTTTTTGATGGCTAATATTTAAATGAAAGTATATCCGTCCCTTTGGTCTAATAGTTAAACCACCAGTATCTTGGTACCAACTCAAAGATCCCGGGTCCGATCCCAGCGGATACTTATTATAGTTGTTGTTAGTCGTAGCTAGCTAAGTCTAGATTACTATGTGTGTTCAAGTGGATTCGAGAATGGTTTAGATTTACAATTGGACCCGGTAGGTGGCGCTGCTATAGGGGTCCACCATGGGATACGGGTGTTCTTAAGCGGACGAATGATTTGTTTGTTTTGTTGTCATGGAAACTGTCAAAGCGGTACGAAGTCCGCCGGTCAGCTAGTTAAATATTATTTCGCTGGCTCCCGAGATTACACAAAAAATTAAAGTTCGTAAAAAATCATAACATACGTAACTATAACTAAGTACACTGTTACTTCTAGACAAACTTACATGTTCATAGTGAAGTGTTCACGAAGAAAGCGATAATGTAACGCACCGGCCGTCCATACACTGTAACTGAACCAAGTATTGCGTGCCACAGATACAGACTATGAAAAATCGAGGCCATACATAACAGCTATTCCCGGCGAGATTTCCTTAGAAAAGAAAAATATAAATAGGAAGGTCATTTTCCCCGAGATACTCCGTGAACATAAGTGGGCTGCTTTTTCTTATCGGACCCCGACGACACTAAAATTTTGGAGATTGCCTATAAGCTGCATATTTGTGTTACGATGTTATCGGAATATATGGAGCGAGATTGTCGATGCCATGCCACTGTGGGCTCTTTTATATGGGCTATGGGTTATGTTGAACATGAATATATTACTTAAATGAAACACTTTACGAGTGCACTTGGAGAAGCCTATGTCCAGCAGTGGACTTGTATAGACTGATGACGATGATGATGATGATGACACGAATGTAATCGAATCAATACACTGAGAACCAGAGTTCAATTCCCGGGTCGGTCAATGCGTGTGTCGTATTTTCCGATGCATAGCCCAGGTTTGTGATTACTAACCCGCATTTGGCAAACGTGGTGATTGAGCCAATGTTCGTCAAATGTAGCTTATTACTGTTATTTCCACTTCTCGGACAGTATATAGGCTACAATTGAAAGGGAAAGATTATATATATATAAACCAATCTTTGTTATATCACAGTTATAGATTTATGTTACGACGCTCTTCTCGTTTTTGAACTTCAGAGACGAAAGTAATATCTCATCCAGCCCATTCCATTGAGTTCTGCGGTACAAATTGGAAAATTGGCTCGCGGCTGTAACCATGAATGGAAGCAATTTTCAAATGCAACGATGAGATATCTGCCTTCTTTGTTAAGCTGCACGATACTATGAAGAGGCGCGCTTTAGAAATGTTAGGACTTCTCCTTAATGAAGACTGTTACTCTGCGACAGCTACGTTGGTATTCGAATAAAAGGTTTTTGGAAACAAATGAACAATGCTGGGGTATGTCGTGGCTAGATCTTAGAATTGATCACTTCATGACGTGATCAACCATTTCATGAAATGGTTGTATTTCATGAAATGAAAAATTCTCGTTGCCCACATCATGATATGATCGGGCCAAATCAATGAATAATCAACGTTTGACGATATGAACAACTAAACGCATGGCTTCTTTATGATATGGTCAAACTTTAGTGATCATATCGTAAAATAGTTACATTATCCACCATTCGACGAGCTGATATCCTTTTGTTTTTATGACGCATAGCATGCGTTCTGATATTAAAGTTAATAATAATACGCCAATTAAAGATAAAAGTGAAGTGAAATGGCGTTACGACACAAAACTACGTGATTTTAATGAAAGTCACTCAAAGAACGAGCGCAACGTGAATAAACCTTGGAGTTAAACCTTTACTGTTCCGCCCCAGCGGCCATCAGTCCTGCGAGTGATGTACCCTGCCCACTGCCACTTGAGCTTAGCAACTTTTCTTCAAATACTTATAGTAGTAAGTAGTATAACCTTCTCTAAATATATAACTTAGAATGTTGCGAAAACCGGTATGATAAAATCCAAGAGACATCAAAATGGTTTGAAATTACCAAATCCATACTTTTAATTTTGCTTTATCAAAACTTTGTTCTAATTATATAAATTTCACAAATTCGAGTGTTCTTGTTATGGCAGGTGCATTCCAAGGGGAAATTCTCTCTGATCTGTCTAGGGACACGCTCTATAGAAAACCAGAGACTCCACACATAGCTACTTCACCGCACCTTAAGTTATCCCAACACTTTTCCATAAATTAATTTACGAAATTTATAACTTGAGAGTTTGTACTGACTCGAAGACCTTTAGCGCTTCACTAAATCCACAAATGAAATCCTTGTGACATAACCATAAGGCAGATAACCGCTTGAAAGTGTTACTAGTGTTCTCAAATGAGGTCGTACGCAAGACATAGATAAATCACGTTGTAGTACACACAGAGGACCTATTCGCGGTTTGTTAGATGATTGAAGGAGCTATAAACTAAACCCCTATCTGTTAAGCTGGCGACTCACCTGAATGTAATCGTAATAGTTGCGTTAGATATTACTAACGGCGTCGTCTGTTACAATCTGCCTAATATAATGTTTGGCTCAAAGACCGAAAACGCTCATTTAGCAAAAAACCAGCTGACAACGCGTTGTGATAACTGTAAATATTCTACATTGCGTCTTATGGTTCTTGTAAAAATGGCCATGCGGCAAACACAGAACAACCATAACAAAATTCGTGTCGTCAAAACCATAAGGCTATTTGACCACAACGCGTTGTGGCAATAAAGAGAATCCTTGACGCATGAATCCTATAGTTAATGCAACCATATTACGACGGACTGGTTATAACTTGCCGGCTTGGGTACAACTGAGGAACTGTTTTCACACATCCCTGGATTGGACTGGTTTCTTCAGTCTTTAAATGGTTGACGAAAACTAAAACGTAGCGCTCACATATTGTAAAAGGTACGTTTTAATGTTCTGTCTCTTACATAATTACAGTACATCAAAAAACGTAACAGGATGGGAATTCCTTAAATATTTTGTTAAGTAACTTCGCAAAGGCCGGTCATGAAATGGGTGACCAAAAATATATCATTTCGATTCGAGCTCGTCCGTGCTTCGGAAGTCACGTTAAGCCGTTGGTCCCGGCTGCATAAGCAATTGTTAACAACCACCAACCCGCACTGGGCCCGCGTAGTGGTTTATGGTCCGTTCTCCTTATCCATCCATAGGGAAGACTCATGCCCAGCAGTCATCATCATCGTCATCATTTGTATGTCCCCACTGCTGGGTCACGAGCCTTCCCTATGGATGGATAGGGAGAAAGGGCCATAAACCACCACGCAGGCCCAGTACGGATTGGTGGTTGTTAACGACTGCTAATGTAGCCGAAACCAACGGCTTAACGTGACTTCCGAAGCACGGAGGATCTCGAGATGATAAATATTTGGTCACTCGTCCGATGAACGGCATTTGCGAAAGTTGCTTAACTTTATCACTCGCAGACCGGGCACGTTCACTGCACCATCGACTCCTCGCCCAGCAGTGGGGACATAAAATGAACTGGTGATGATAGTGAAAACTTGTTTTAAAATCTGAAGCGCATACGTTAACACTAACATATAGAAGTCTTAACCCCTGAAATGGCTCTGTCAAAATGGAAATGAAGATTCAAAGCTATCGATTCGGGCTTGGATTAAGATTTGATATAGGCTTAATCTCTGACCTAAGCAATGTTCACCGTCTGAGGCGTCTAGTGAGGATAACGTGCCACATATAAATCAAACGGATTAGAAGTCTGGGTACTGTGGGCAACATATTGAGTATGACACCATTGTTATTGAGCTGAGTTAATTGTACTTTGAGATGGTTGTGTTCTATTTATATCAAACATTTCAAAGTAATTAAAATAAAAGGAATAATGAGTAGTATTCCTTACTTATACGTAAGTGAGGAAGTAAGTCGTAAGTCGTTGTTATTGTGTTTATATTTTATTGTTTATTAAGCGCTTGCTTAACTGTTATGTAGGTATAGGTACTAAGACACAGGCAATTATTTTTCTTTGCATAGGTGTTAATTTATTTTATTGAATGATTGCTCTTTTATTATATATCGTGCCTTCCGAAACACGGAGGAGCTCGAGATGATACATTTCCGCTCCGAGCTCCGCTTCCGAGCTCGATGGCGCAGTGGATAACGCGCCCGGTCTGCGACTGAGGTTAAGCAACCTTGGCAAAGGCCGGTCATCGGATGGGTGACCAAAAATGTATCATCTCGAGCTCCTCCGTGCTTCCGAAGGCACGTAAAACCGTTGGTCCTGGCTGCATTAGCAGTCGTTAACAACCACCAATCCGCACTGGGCCCGCGTGGTGGTTTATGGCCCGTTCTCCCTATCCATCCATAGGGAAGGCTCGTGCCCCAACAGTGGGGATATAAAATAAGCTGATGATGAACCCATCCAGTGACCCACCGCTAGCAACTGCTTAACTAGCAAGATCACAACCCAAACCCGCAAGTAGTTTAGTAGCACTATGTAGATCCTCGAAAATATGAAGTCCTCAAAAAAAAAATGTTATGAATGTCAGAAATATATTTAATATCGTCTATGGATTACTTACCTACTGTAGTAATAACACTGTTCTTCTTTAACTTTGATTGCAATAATATTACAAAACTAAATAATAATTATGTAAATCTAAGCTATGTTGGTTCTCAAAAAACATTAACTTTCCCCTTTCCACATCTAAGGCATCCAACGGTGGAAAAATATTTACGTTACGTCAACAAATTTGAAAAATAACAAAACGTCAATCGGAAGGCCCCTAACCTATATTTCACGAGTCTTCAAAACATCGCCGTCGACGCCATCCTAAAGACGTAACGTTAAAATATTTGCCCAGAACCCTGGATTACGACTGATTGGAAAAAACAAAAGGAACAGAGAAGTGTCAAAGAGCCCTCATGAATGTATAACGAAGATTTGTGCAGCCCATAGAGAATTCCGTTGCGGATATAGAGCCGAGCTAGATGTGACAATATATAAGATACAATTTATTTATAGTATTTGTCTTGTCAGTCCTACGGCTAATATGACCAGCCTACTGCCACTTCAGCTTGCTAATACTTCGAGATTTGTCAGTTATTCTGGTTCTCTAGCGAAAGACTTCAAAACACCTAGCATAGCTCTCTCGATAGCTCGCTTAGTGACTTTACATTTGTGAACCAGTCCTAACGTGAGTGACTACTGTCTACGTCTCAGCTCCTTATCAGAAATATTGTTGTTTTCCGGCAGTTAAAGATTCGACAGTTTATGTTTTATTTTGTGGATTATTCTTATTGGCGTGAACTTGAAGTGGTCTATGTCCAGAAGTGGACTTAAACAGGCTGATGATGATGATATAGATTATATAATACAAGCTATCTTTAAATAAAGTTTCTTGGTTGCTTGTGTAAAAGGAATTACTAAAAAGGTACAAAATCGAAAGCCTTAAAAATTACAGGCAGTCAACATTTACATACCCGTATTGAAATTATATAATAACAATAAGAAAAAATCACATCTAGTAAATATATATCCATGCGACCCGCTTCTATTGAAGAATCGCTAATTCAATTTGGTGATATTTTCATAGCATTTCATAGCGATATACAGTATATCGCTATAGTTAACGTTGTATCTTTAACCACGACTGAGGCAAACGTCATACCTTGTCATCTTTTCTCAGTACTGTTTCTGAAAAGCAGGCATCATGCAGGTCCCACAGCACTTTATGGAGCAAATGAGGTTCATTACCAGCTCATTTTATGTCCCCACGGCTGGGGAACAAGCCTTGCCTGTGAATGGATGGGAAGAGCGGTCATAAACCACCTCCGGGCTCAGTGCGGATTGGTGGTTGTTAACGACTGTTAATGCAGCCGGGACCAAAGGCTTTAATTTCCAAGGAGATTGAGATTATACATTTTTAGTTATTTATCCGATGACTGGCCTTTGTGAAAGTTGCTTAGCTATCGCAAACACTTGTTAGCCACTGCACCATCAAGCTTCTCAAGCCCTAACACCTTCTAAGCGGAGAGTAATAGCCCCCCTTCCTAGGAATTAAACCTCTGGGTTTGAGTGGTTTAATACTAGACTGTAATGACGGCTAATCGGATGTTAATAAATACGAGACGGTCGAGCATTAACCCCGAATTTATCGGACTACAGTCCCCCATTCACGGATGCTACACGTCGACTTTGAATACACTTAACGTAGCAAATTTCTAAATATGTCTGCCGCCGCTTTGATGTTACATTTTATTTGTACGATTTCAATGAAATAATCTAATTTGAAGTCCTGTGAATTCATTAAACAAATTATTGTTAAATACAATTTTTTTTTTAATTATTTTATATATTATTTTGAATTTTGCATTTACAATGTTATATAGTTACAAGATAAAATTTTACTAGAAAAAACCAACCAGCTTCAGGAGCTCCCACGACCTTTGGATAATATTTTTAGTCAAATATCCATTACAACACACGGCCACCCGTACAAAGCTTAGATAAAGACCCTAGAGCTAAGTTAATCTGGCACTATAACGAAGACATCCCGAACATCAGCCTGTTCGAGATTAGTATGGCTCTCAAACAGCTCAAAAACAGCAGGACACCAGGTACTGACGGAATTACGGTGGAACTCCTGAAAGCAGGCGGCAGACCGCTACTCGTAGCTCTTCAGAGGCTGTTTATTCCGTCATACTAGGAGGCAGAACGCCAGAGACTTGGCACGAAGGTATGGTGGTCCTTTTCTTCAAAAAGGGTGATAAAACCTTGTTGAAGAACTATAGACCCATTTCACTTCTTAATCACTCTACAAGCTGTTTTCGAGAGTCATAACGAATCGTCTCGCACGCAGGTTTGATGACTTCCAGCCTATCCGGAAAACTTCGGCACAATGCTCGGTGACCTCGACAGAGTCTCCCAACAAGTGGGTCTTAAAATTAACATGGAGAAGACAAAAGTTATGTCAAACTCACTTGTCGCACCCACTCCTCTGAAGGTTGGGGACTCTGCCCTTGAATATGTGAACGATTATATTTACCTGGGACAAACGATCCAGCTAGGTAAGTCCAACTTTAACAAAGAGGTCAATCGTCGAATCCAATTAGGCTGGGCAGCGTTCGGTAAGCTACGAAATATCTTCTCGTCCAACATACCGCAGTTTCTCAAAACGAAAGTCTTTGACCAGTGTGTGTTGCCAGTGATGACATACGGGACTGAGACGTGGTCGCTCACTATGGGTCTCATAAAAATGCTTAAGTTCACTTAAAGAGTAATGGAGAGGGCTATGCTCGGGGTTTCTCCTCGTGATCAAATCAGAAATGAGGAGATCCGCTGAAGAACAAAGGTTACCAACATGGTACGAAAAGTTGCTAAGCTAAGGTTTTCGCAACATTCTAAGTTATTTATTTATTTATTTTTATTTAAATAACACGGCAATAAGCCAATTACATTATTTAAAAACACACTTAAAAGACATCATAAAATAATAAAATTAGAAACACATTAAAATACATCAAATAGAATAAAAATATAAAATTAAATTAAAAATATTATTATATTATATCCATTCAAATATCACTCTCACAAAACTCTAAGCATTTAAACAATAATTTCATCCATTCGTCCGCAAACAAGTCGCAGTCTGGGTTGGAGTCCAGTAGAGCGTTGAGTGTGGTGAGGGTACGAGGTATCGGGGATTGTGCACGAGCCACGGTGTGGCACAATGGCACAGCAAATAGTGCGTGCTTTCTAGCCCGCAGGTAATTGTTCGGTGTAAAGAACCGACACAGCTCACTATGGAGATCAGGAGCATCAATTTTGTCGTGGAGAATTTTGCACGCTAATTTGACCTGATCATTTGCCCGCCTTACTTCTAGTGAGTTGTAACCCAAGGTACCCAAAAGGAACATAGTGGGGTACATAAAAGGATAATACCCATATTGTCGCTTATATAGATACCTCAAAAAGGCCTTTTGTACCTTTTCCAACAGCAAAGAGTACGTGCTTTCATACGGATTCCAGATACAAGCACTGGTTTCGAGCTTGCTTCGTACCAGTGCGCCGTAAAGTAATTTTATAATTTTGGTGTTTTTAAAGTCACGCACATTCCGTAAGACAAAGCCAAGCCGCCTGAAGGACTCTTTAGCCAACGCAATCATATGTCCATGAAACGTGAGTTTATGGTCGAATGTGACCCCCAAATCTTTCATCACAGTTGTTTTTGTGATAGGAAAGTTATTTAATTTGTATTCAAAACAGATTGGGTGCCGCATTCGACCAAAAGTCATCACGTAACATTTAGAAGAGTTGAACTCCATCCTGTTTTTCACGCTCCACTCAAAAATTGCGTCAACATCCTGCAGCAGTGCCACACAATCGTCTTCAGATTTTATTTCCATAAAGAGTTTCAAGTCATCAGCATAGAGAAGACTTCTAGCGTGATTTAAAACGCTTGGAAGGTCGTTTATCATTAACAGGAAAAGAAGGGGGCCTAGTATGGATCCCTGACCCACCCCGGAACGCGTGTGATAGGGTCGTGACTCGTACAGACCGAGCCGGACAAACTGCTGGCGATCTCGAAGATAATCTGCAAGTAGTCTAAGAAGACTTGGAGCAAAGCCGATGTCAGATAGCTTTGCCAGCAAAGTGTCATTATTGACCCTATCAAACGCCTTCCGGAAGTCGAAGTAAAGGACGTCTACTTGGGACTTTCGGTCCAGCTTAGTGGATATAAAATCTACTAGCGTGAGAAGGTTGGTATCTACCGATCTTTTTGCTCTAAAGCCATGCTGTTCATTACAGAGATATGCTTTGACTTGTCCATAAATGTACTTGTGAATAATACTCTCGAATATCTTTGCCGGCGAAGATAATATTGCAATGGGGCGATACTCCTCAACCATTGTTTTATTAAGACTTTTAGGTATAGGTGTCACCCTCGAAAGCTTCCAATGGCTGGGATAGATACCAGATTTTAACGCAAGGTTGAAAATGGCACAAAGAGGCTTACATAAAAGTTTTTTGGCGCTTTTGACAATGAGCGGTGGAATGTTGTCGGGCCCTATCGAACTGCTCAGTTTTAACTTGTTGATACCAGTAACCACGTCATCACAAGTTATAGCACCAATGTTGACGTAGTTACTGTTTCCACTTCCATTATGCAAGGTCTCAGTATTTAACTGTGGTATATCCGGAAGAAAAACGCTCGAAAAGAAATCAGCAAAAGCTTCAGCCGCTTCAGCGCCTGAGAATTTTGTCCCTTTATATGAAATATTAGGTTCGAATCCGCCTTTCGATCGTAGGCTAGTTATATGTTGCCAAAATTTACGCGGATCCACTTTAAGGTTACTCTCTATTCGCTGCATATACAAGTTATAAGCTAACGTGACACGCGACTTCAAATCAGATCTGAGATCAGAAAACAATTTATAGGAATCACTGGTCTTTAAGTTATATATTTAGAGAAGGTTATACTACTTATAAGTACTTGAAGAAGAGTTGCTAAGCTCACATGGCAGTGAGCAAGGCACATCGCTCGCAGGACTGATGGCCGCTGGGGCGGAACGATCCTCGAGTGGCGACCACGTACCGGAAAGCGCAGTGTGGGCAGACCTCCAACAAGGTGGACCGACGATCTGGTAAAGGTCACGGGAAGCCACTGGATGCGGGCTGCACAAATAACCGGTCGTCGTGGAGATCCTTGGAGGAGTCCTTTTTCCAGCAGTGGACGTCTTTTGGCTGAGATGATGACGATGATGATCCATTACAATACAAATTGATCTACACCAATGTCATTTACAAATCTCATCTCATTTACATCTCTTATCGATATAATTTTTCTGATTGTTGCTGTACTAAAAAGTACTAATTGATTGATTGATTGATCATCAACACTTTTAAACGGGGGTGCAGCGCGGACGCAAAACTGCGAGTTTCAAGTTTGCACGCACGCACACTAATATCTGTACAGAGTAGGCTGGTGATTTAATTAGAGCAATGTTTACTTTCGTAAAATCATAGGCGTTTGGGTAAAAAATAATAAAAGTCTTAATATTTTCATATTCATGTTTTTTAATGGAAAAATAAGACAACAGTGACCTGCGGAATATCAATACAAACATTTTAATGTCGGATCATTGTTTCATTTGGGCTATATTTACAAAGTTTCTGAAGAAATAAGTTTTTAGATATAATTATTTTACGTAATGTTTATGCAGTTTCTGGGTATTTGTTTCAAATTTCAAGACAACCATGACCTTGTGAAAGGATCAAGCTAACCTACACTAGTCCTTTTAATGCATAAGACCTATTCAGCGCCTAGCACCAGTGACTTAAAAACACGTAAATTTTCAAATTCCGCGCTGCACCCCCTTAATAAAGTGTTAAACGGGGTTTACCTTTAAAACCAAGAAGAGCTATAATGTCAGACGCGTATCTAAGTACTAGAAAACTGGCAATAAGAAACACCTTAAATTCTCTTTAGAGTCACAGATTCCTAATAAGAAAAAACCGCTCTTAAAGTGGTCCAAACCAACAATGAAAAATCTACGTTCAACATAACTTTCTGAATCTCCTCATATTACACAAACAAATCCCTGAGATTTGTGTAACGGCCTTCCTTTTATTTTCTACAGTGTTGGCCTACAAAAGGTACATTGGCTATTAATAAAACGGCCATTTTCCGGACCGCAGCCACGATTTAGACTCGATTACAGCTGCCCACTGAGTGCCACGTGGTTTTTATTGAACGAACAGACAGTTTTGAAGTAGTTTTATGTATGTTGGACCTTTTTATACGTGCAGTCTCATTTCTATGGGCAAGTCGACAACCACAAAGTTTATATCTTGAAGTTTATGATGCGGAATGTCTCTGACACATATTTTTGTTTGAAGTTCTTTCTTTGTAAAGGTTGTATGTATGTATGGAAGGATTGGAAGGTGTCCTTCTGTATTATGAAGGGCATTTTCCAATATTTTCCCCCATTGTATGCACCATGTTTAATGCAAATAAATAATTATTCTATTTTATTCTATGATATTATATTACCAGCCCAGTCTTCCCTGTGGATGGATGTTATAGGAAAAAATATATTTTCCAATATATGGCTCTATAAAAGATAAGGAGCAAAGAAATATCTTTGCTGAGTATCTTGCCGGTTCTTCTCAGTACAAGGTCTATTTCGCATTGTAGACTCACGAACTTATATGGCGTTGATACATTCTTTATTTATCATATCCCAAACTGAATGAAATTTGAACATTTTTAATTTTATCGGTTTAGTGTAGTAAACCTTCGCGTAATGTTTTAACCGACTCTGTGGTCTAGTAGTTAAGACCACCGGTTAGGACCCAGAGATCCCGGGTTCAATTCCCAGCGGGGGGGTACATGTTTATGTACTCGGTTTAGTTAGTGGTAGGACTTGTTTGTCCGCCTGACTAGCTACCACTTATCTAAATATGTCGCCATCATTTTGACGACCTCCTTGGTCGAGTGGCTTGCACACCGGTTTTCATGGTGTCGCTATCTCTGAGGTCCCGGGTTCGATCCCCGGTCGGATCAATTTAGAAATACCTGTTTTTCTATATTGTTTCGGGTCTGGGTTTTTCCTATGTATAATAAGTATGTATTTAAGTATATTAAGTATGTTTATCCGTTGTCTAGTTAACCATATAACGAGTTTCTTAAGGAAGCTTTTCTTGGGGCGAGATAATTGGTGTGAGTGTGGGAAACATTTATTATTATTATTATTTATTATATCAATGTTTGCAGCATCGTCGTGTTCCAGCAGCTAGAGATAAGATAGATGAAGGCACTGTGCTTACCCGTAACATATATATATATATATATAAAAAATTGTTTCTTCTGACTTCGCTTACCACAGTTAAATACACCTTAGAAAGTTCAACGGTGAACGTAGGTACTATTTTGAGCTATAAAGTTTGCAAGTCAAACTAGAATCGTTGCCAAAGTTTTACCAGACATTTTAAGTCAAAGTTTAGGAATTTGCCTCCCACAGAATAACAAAGAGTTTGCTATCATACTTTTTTTACTAAATCAATTCATTGGAAGTTCTGAACTTCTTTCGGTTAAAAGAAGATTTATTTCTCATAAAAACTTTACAGTTTGCTTAGAATGAGATGAGAATCACCATTACTCATAAACTCAACACCAAAGCTAGCATCACTACAACAGTTAATCTGATCCGATCCGAGCCCTTCGGAGAATCTAGTAGGGCACGGGGACGCGCACTAGTGCGCGATGCCGTTCCCTCTAGAAAACCTCTGAAGGTGATCCGTTTCACACGGCTTGAGGGACCCTTTACGTTCCTCGCCGCCCCTAAACAAGCCCGGTGAAGCTGAAAATACCGTCAGAGGCAATCAGCAATCTCTCTCCAAAAAAAAACAATAGTTAAACACAGAACCCTTTTCAAATGTACTACTAGATACAATGTATTTGTAGTTTCATTCAATTAACAAAATGAGTTTTTTTTTTTTTTTTTATATTGACACGTCATAGTGACTACATCCTGCCTGATGGTAAGCAGCCGATGCAGTCCAAAATAATGAGAGCGCTCCTCACCGTGGAACACGCACGTTAACAAGCGCACCCATTCATGACGGCCTGCATAAATGCCGTTTCACGCCCCGCTTAAAAGACCCGGGACTATAGGAGCTGGGAAACACATGCGCCGGCAAAGAATTCCAAAGCCGAATGGTCTTACAGAGGAACGACTTGCCAAATTTTTTGGTACGAGTACTGATTGTCTGTACAGTATGATGGTGGTTCTTAAGACCAGCACGTGTAGTCCGGGAGAGGAAAGGAGAAGGCGGGATTAGATCAAAAAGTTCTTCAGAACACTCACCGTAGTAATTCCGGTAGAAGACACTGAGAGAAGCAATGTCTCTTCGCAGCTGGAGGTCCTCTAGAGAGGCTGTAACCTCAGCATCTCCAATAATGCGTACCGCTCGCCTTTGCAGTCTATCAAGTGCATCGAGGAGGTATTAAGCGGAGCCGTCCCATAGATGGGAACAATACTCCATACTCGATCGCACCTGAGTCTTATACAGCAAACAGCGCTGCTCGGGAGTGAAAAACCGCCTCACCTTATTGAGAATACCCAACTTACGGGAGGCAGTTAAAATAACACTCTCGATGTAGCATTTTGGGTTCAGTTCCTGGCCGATGTCCATGCCAAGAATGCTGAGGTCCATCGAAATGGATAACGGAGAGTTCTGAAGAGAGGGAGGAGTAAGGAAGGGAGTTAACTTGGACGAAAATGCACAAACCTGAGTTTTGCTGGCATTAAACTCGACCAGGTTTTCAGATCCCCACTTAAAGACACGATCGAGAGCCAGGTTCAGTTTGGCAACCAGTTCTTGCCTTTTCACCACGATATCGGCTTGCTTTGCCGCAGGATGTCCCAAGTACCGCTCATGCACCGTACTGTCATCCGCATAACAATGAATATTTCCCAAGGACAGCATGTCATTGATATGCAGAAGAAATAGAGTAGGTGAGAGCACAGAACCCTGCGGCACTCCGGCATTGACTTTGAAGAGCGCGGAGGAACTACCCTCACAAAGGACACGAATCCTCCGCTCTTCTAGAAAGTCTGCAACCCAGGCGCACAAACGGGGCGGCACACCGAAGGCCGGCAACTTGGAAAGAAGGGAACGATGCCACACTCTATTGAAAGCTTTGGCTATATCAAGGCTAACTGCCAGAGATTCGCCATGCTTGTCCATCGCTTCACCCCATGCGTGAGTTACGTACGCTAGAAGGTCACCCGTTGATCGCTTGGGTCTGAACCCGTACTGGCGATCATGGAGCAGCGAGTGATCCTCTAGGTAGTGAATGAGCTGAGAGTTAATTATCCGCTCAAACACCTTGCACAGCACAGAAGTTACAGCGATGGGTCGATAGTTAGCTGGATCCGAGCGATCCCCTTTTTTGGGGATGGGTTGTATGTTCGCTTCCTTCCAAGACACCGGCACAAAACCGGCATCGTAAGACTCCCTAAACAATCGTGTCAACACTGGAGACAACTCAGCCGCGCATCTGAGCAGCACAATTGCCGGAACACCATCCGGCCCGCTAGCCTTCCGCACGTCGAGCGACCGCAGCACGGCACGTACATCACACTGCCTGATACGAATATCAGGCATAGTGGCCCCACAATGTGCTATAATAGGTGGAGCGGCGCCACAATCGTCAACGCGCGAATTAACCGCGAAAAGTTCTGCCAACAAGTTCGCCTTCTCTAGCGGCTGGTAAGCTAACGAGCCATCTGGATGTTTCAACGGGGGCAGCGAGGGAGAGCAGAAGTTGACCTGCACGGCCTTAGCGAGCCGCCAATAGCTACGGCTACCCGTAGGGTGCGAGATCAACTCCTGCCCTACTCTTGCCACTCTCTGTCCATCTGCTCTTGCGAGAGCCCTCTTGTTAGACTTAGAGGCCTTGTTGTAAGCCGCCTTCAGGGAGCCGGCACTAGGGTCATTAAATGCGCAAGCCCTCGTCCAAGCACGATATTCCGCTTGCTTGCATTCAGCAGCTTTGGCGCATTCGCGGTTGAACCAAGGCCGCTGTCTACCAATGCTGGCAAGATCCGTGAATGGAATATAATATTCCATACCCAACAAGATCTCATCAGCGATGGCGGAAGCGCACTCCGACGGGTCCTTTCCAAGAAAGCAGCTCTGGCCCCATGAGACGGATTTGCATCCGTCTCATGGGGCCAGAGCTGCTTTATTATTAATCACGCAATCCGTCCCAATCTGCCGACGAGTAGTGCCACAGACGACGTTTGGTCACCATTGTTTTTGGTGGACCAACGCAATGCGGTGCTGTGGCAATGACCAAGCAGTGGTCTGATGAGCCTAGAGGTGCAAGCACCGACACTCTATACCCTGCAGGGCAACTCGTCAACATTAAGTCCAACAAAGAGGGCGCGTGACCTACGATATCGGGTATCCTGGTGGGCTGGTCTACCAGTTGTTTTAGGTCTTGCGTCAGAGCAAAGGCATGAGCGACTCTACCAGCGTGATCAGTTTTGGAGGAGCCCAACCATGTTTCATGGTGGGCGTTGAAGTCCCCCAAAACCACCACCTCGTCGTTTGGGAATCGCTCCTGCGCGACATCAGTCACCCGGCCAAGGTGGTCAAAAAGGCTGCTTGTGTAAGCATCTCCCGTGTGGGACCGATATAGGCACGCATAGACACGGCAACGGGAGCCGAATTCAGTGCGCACCCAAAGGATGGGAAAGGAGGGGTCTTCCAAGCAGTGCAGACGACGACAACAAATGTCAGCCCCTCACGTACAGACACACTCCGGCTTTCGCGAGGAATTGCTCCTCAAGCTGATAGCCGGGGTACCTTAAGTAGGACGTGTCAGCAGGGCGACGAATTTGAGTCTCCGTCAGAAAAAGCAATGCAGGCCGCGCCGTCTCGAGGTGTTGGTGGACGGCGTTGAGGTTAGAATGGAGCCCACGGATGTTAGTGAACTCCACCTCAAACAGCGAATTGGTGGTGGGAGAGGAGGAAGCCGCTGTATTACCTGCATTCTTTTTAGGCACTGACATTGGAAAAGGGAAAGGAAGGGACGTGAACAAGGAGCCACTACTGCCGCAAAGAAATGAACAAAGCGAGAGTCTACTGCTTCAGCATTGGAAGAGCGTTACAACCACAGCCGACACGCCGGACGGAAGGGCCCCCATACCCTCCCGAAAGTGGTCGCCGGGTCCCACCATTTCCGGTCACCAACCGGCACGACGTTCCACTCCGAGATTATGCGCGACCTGGTGAGGCAGCCTCCCGAGGTGGTTAGCCTCAGTCGGGCCCTTGTACTATGCCGCGGGCGGCCAGCGGCACCACCGTTTCTATGGGTCTCCCTGGCCGGCATGTCGAGTCTCGTTTCCCACTCAATGGTTCCACAGCAGTACTCTCTGGTCCACTATTTGCAACATTAGCCGCTCCTCTGGCTCCGGTAGTGCAGCGCTGTTCCCGGAACGCGACCTGCGACGAGCACAGATCACTTGGCGGGCGTACACTGCCGCACGGTGGTCGAAAACCGGGCGAGCTGGGCTCTACCACCAAATGCTCAATTAGCACCACCCAGGGGTCACATGTAGGGTCACGAGGGTACACTCCTACGGATGCGAGCATTATTAACCCCCAAAAGTTAGTTGCAGTCTGCTTTGTATATACGAGTTTGTACCAATTGAAATATTTGCATTTAATCATTACGTTTCGACAAGTAGAATTCGCCATAAACTTGTTTTTACATAATTATTAGGTACTATTGTTTGTTGCATTAAATGCAAATGTAATTATACACTCTGGTATAGTTAGTTTATGGTATAGAATTGAAATTAACTAGCCGCAAATGTGGTCTAAGGGCAGCCATACACGACCAGCTAGAAGCAGTCAAGATTGTTTCCAGCTGCGACTGCAAAGTGAACTACAATCTTCTATTGACATACAAACACGGAACCGCTTAAGCAGTTGCAAATATTTATAGGATTTTTGTGTTCCAGCAGCTAGAGATAAGATAGCCAGTGCCTCAGTAGATAAGGATTCTGGGTGAAATGCGCTTCCACCTACTCATCACCATCAGGGGAGATGAAGATCAAATGCTGACCCGTGAGATATAAAAAAAAAACTCTAGGCGGTCAGCAGCACAATCAAGCTGTTACCATAAAAAATTAAGATATAGAATAATAAAAAAGTATGAAAAACTACCAAATAGGTTCTATTCCCAATATCAAATCCAAGACCTAAGTAGAACCAAATATAGAGAAAAGGTATGAGTATCATTCCCGTGGGAATATCGGGATAAAATGTATCATATGTGTTAATCCTGATTATAAACTATCTGTACGCCGAGAATTTCATCCAAATCCATTCATCCGTTGCAGCGTCAAGAAGCAACAAATATACACACACACATACACACAAACTTTCGCATTTATAATATTAGTGTGATAACTGTGATGAAAAACTCATTTACCCAAACCTTATGAAAATAGTTATAAAATAGTACAGAATAGGCAGAACACCCACTGCCAAGGAATGAAAGGGATGTATGAATGTTATGTTTGTAGTATGGAAGTACGAGAGGCAAAAATGATGGAACTTGTATGGAAGAGAATTACCTTCGAATAGCTCCGATCATGTTGAAGGAGGAAGTATAAAAAAATGCACTACCAACTACAAGCAGACCTCATTTTTTATAAGATCAGCAAGGGTAATAAAAAAACTGGTTATCTTCCCTGAACTTGATTTTAATTCAAAATCGGGTAAATTTAAAAATACGCTTGCTAAATCCTGGTTTAATGGTTCTCTAACTGTTTAGCTCAATATTTTTAATTTTTATTTTAATTTGTTGTCTTTTTTTGGCTATGAATTGGTTTTTTAGTATTGCATACTATTAATTTAGTATTTGTTAACTGTTAATCATCATTGTATGTTTTCCAAATAAAGTAAAATGTAAATAAAATTCATTGACTTCTCGAGCTGTCGACTGCTCTTGCGCAGTTATCCCGTCCGCATGCGCTCTTCTCCCCACCTCTGCATCGCACGCGCCTCCCGCAGTTGCAACTGACTGCTGAAGCAGTTATCAAAGGCAGCTTTAAGCTGTTGATTATGACTGCAAGAGCGTTACGTGTATTTAATCATTGGCTAACTGCTCGAGCAGCTTGTGTACGGCCGCCCTAACGTTTACTTTTTTGTTGTTGAGCTGATGGTAGCATTTACGACTTAACCAGACTTTTAGGGGCGGTAAGAAATTTAATACCTCAAGCCGTAGTCATCAAACTTTCCCAAAGGGTTTCAAAACTAGTCTCGAAGCGTCTCTGAAGCGTTCGAATTCATTATTTAGTTAAGAATAATAATTATAAGGTAATTATAAGGTTTATGACTGTCTATCGGAATTGTAGTTAATACCTGGATAAGTTTGACCTGGACAAGATGGCAGTACCTATTGATCATACATTTTTTATAATATTCTCTTAAACATACATGACAATCAGCACAGAGATTATAAAAAGTGAGTTATGTTTTTGCGTTCTTTAAGTAAGTACCTTGTATCTGTAGTTTGGTCCTCGACTCAAGCTAGCAGGTAAGTTTACACTCAACAGTACATACACTACTTAATCCAACACATTTGGTCTTTAAGGGTAATAAGCAGTGATCGGAGTAGGTAGAGCTATTTTGATTAATTGACCGTAAACGTTGATGTTAATATGGACATTCCGCGAGATTATAATTGAACTTTTTTTTAAAACAGGATAAAAGAAGGCTTAAAAACGTATTGGCGGTGGGCGCACGACGTTGTCAAACTTACATTAGCGACACGTTGCGAATTTCCATTGCGCAAACGCGCAATGTTGTCGCACGATTTTGCCACGTAACACGGCTTTTGGAAACAAAAGAATACAATAGCGGGCACCGCCGCTAGAAGAACGCACCTGTTTTTGTCTCTTTCTACAGCATTCAAATTGTTTATCGACAATATTTCTAATCCCGGCATTTCGGGAATGTCCATATTATACAATGTGTCGCAAATACAAAAAATTGCTCGACTTACTCCGATCACTGGTAATAAGTAACGTCTGGCCTTGGGATCTTGCTCTATAAGTTTAGTTACCGAAAACAAGTGATCAAACTGTTACACTGTGCTCCCCAGAAACACAGAGGCAATAATTAAAATGGCTTCAGATTAACTATGTGACAAACAAAGGGACGCCCCGACGCTGCCATAAAACAATAAAACTTTATACCCTTGAAGGTTTACGATTGTTTATTTATACAGATAAATGAAATACTCTACATAATCTACTTGCGTTTATTCATATTATTAAATTACAAAATTAATATCTGAGATTATATAATAAAATAACCTAAAGTAACTAAAACTAATACAAAACTAAAATATGTCGTCAAAAAATTCCTCCGCGTCGCAGTCGACTGGTAAAGTACCCAAGAGACTGGCGGCATTGCCACATTGTATGGCAATGCTTAGTCTCTGGCCAAGAAAAAAGTCAGCCTTTGGGTCATGGGAAGTGTCGACTAGCCGTTTGGAGATGTCATTAAACAAAATATGAGCACTCGGACCCCACGGCCCGGGGGTTTCAACCCCAAACGGCTCGAAAATATAATTGCCGATAAGGTTATTATACTTTCGCCGCTTGAGGTTTTCTGCAGCCGCAGCTGCAGCACCAGCACAGCACGCTGTGCTAGGAAGATGGGATGGCGCAAGAGTATCGACACAAGTTCCAAGGAAATAAAGACATGCCGTCCGGTCTCTTGCCATCGTTTGTCTAAAGGTGAGTCCATATTAAGTTATAAAACAACATGTTATGTAGCTTATGTTATAAAACGTAGTATAAAACGTAGCTAACGTAGTATAAAGTTGTTTTATTGACACTCTTTGCTGTTGTGTTTCGTCCGGTGAGTGAAAGTACTGGAGGCCCATCTCTCACCCCTCCCCCCTACCAATTCCTACTCCCTCCTCAAGACCCAACTCCTTCCTCAAGGCCGGCAACGCATCTGCGATTACTTTGGTTTCGCGGGTGTCTGCTCGTTTGCCTCCTTTTAACATAAAATTAAAAAATTAAAAAATCTACAACATGGGATTTTTTAAACGAGGAGTGAATAGCAACTAACGGGTCGGCAAGGTGAGGACGGACGGCTGGTGAGACACACTCCTGCTTCACTAGCTGTCCTCGCATCTGGACTCTGCTTCTGCTTAACATCAGGTACAGAGCGGAGTCATTTGCCATCATCATCAGCTCATTTTTTTATTATTTTTATGTCCCCATTGCTGGGGCACGAGCCTTCCCTATGGATGGATAGGGAGAACAGGCCATAAACCACCACGCAGGCCCAGTGCGGATTGGTGGTTGTTAACGACTGCTAATACAGCCAGGACAAACGGCTTTACGTGCCTTCTGAAGCACGGAGGAGCTCGAGATGAAACATTTTTGGTCACCTATCCGATGACCGGCCTTTGCGAAAGTTGCTTAACCTCAATACTCGCAAACCGGGCGGGTTAACCACTGCGCCATCGAACTCCTACATTCAACCTAACCAATCCAACCAATTCTCCTAATTTGGCAACCGTAGTATAAAAAAAACTGATTCTGCCGCTACGCAGCATTATTATTATATTCCAATGTGAAAGGCTCCGGGATTGCAGGGCATTGAATAGGAGTTAGCAAGAAGATAGCATTAAAAGCTGAAGCTTTAGAGTCAGTAACGGCATAATCGTTAGGGCTTAGTCGTTTCGTGTCGGACCGCTGCTGGCGTGCGGCTTTACATTAAACGCCAGCCGCACGACATCCGCACGATTGTTTCAATACGGAACGCAGTGCAGACGTGCGGCATCCGTTCAAAAACAAACGCCGAATTTAAAAACATATCTATATTTTGTGCTAAAGGTCTCTTAAGCACAAAATAGGTTTCTTAGAAAAAAAATTTATTGAAAAATAGTTAATTAGTTAAATCTGTATATATTTAAGAGAGAGCGGAATCCCCTGGTACAGGCAATTACAAGTTGAAAAGGGGGCTTCGACAATTGTTGTATACAACTGTCTTTTTGATTTTGATTTTTGATTCTTAAAAATTTTAATAGCATTGATTAATAGTTCTCTTAGATTTTTTTTATATATATTTCTATGTAAGGACCCTCGACCAGCAGTGGACGTATTTTGACTGAGATGATGATGATGATGATGATGATGATGATGATGATGATATTGATGTACTTTTGTAAAGAAATAAAGACAATTTACCTATGAAACTGATGTTTTGTATGAAGATTCTTTATAAAATTATATTTTTCATACTAATGTTTTTTTTTTTTTAATTTTTCTTAGCATCTATTTATGTTAATACTATAAAAAATGTAAGGCACTGTGTTTGTTTCACTAGCTAATTAAAGCAGCTTGAAAAGAAAAAAATATCTAATCCCTTCAAAGCTACAATGAAACAAAAGGTCTATTCCGCTAACAAAAAAGAAGTCAATTTATAAAAGAAAATTGGGCCTTTTTATACACAAAATTAAAAATCGTTGTTATTACTAAAGTAACATAGTCTTAATTAAATATGTATAATAATACTAATAACCGGTATTGAGTTTTAGAAGTAATACACCTATTAGTGAGTGAGAAAAAAAAACGTAAATTTTATAGGTAGGTAACCAATATTTTATTATTACTATCGGACTGAGGCGTAGGCGTTATTTTAATCTACTGGGCACACCAAGGGTGAGCTTACATATATTCTGGGTGAGCCCGTAATGTCCTATGTATTCTATTATGTATTTCAGTGTATTCAGGCCTAATCTGAATTAAATTTCCGCACAAAGGCCGCATTTGCATGTCGCGCCTACATACAATTAAGAAAGCACTTACATTAAGCTACCTTTGTTTGAGTCATAGTATGATAATAATTGTATTGTAATGTTTGACAATGTAGTTGTTCCAAATAAACTTAAATATCATCATCATCAGCTCATTTTATGTCCCTACTGGGGCACGAGCCTTCCCTATGGATGGATAGGGAGAACGGGTCATAAACCACCACGCGGGCCCAGTGCGGATTGGTGATTGTTAACGACTGCTAATGCAGCCGGGACCAACGGCTTTACGTGCCTTCCGAAGCACGAACTTGAATATATATTTTTTTAATCCAGCCCTTCTGAAGTTGATCACAACATTAATCTAGTGGTCAGACCACCAACACAGCCACCAACCAGTCTCAGACCAAGTGATCACGAGTTCCTTTACCAACGGGAGTTGAATTCTAATTGTACATGGTTTAATTGCTGGTAGGGCTTGTTTTAAGTCCAAATATACGTATTTAAAAAAGTATTATTTTTTATTATTATTTTAATGTTTAATTTTTAATAGGGTTGTCACCTTTTACCCGTCCCGCGCTGTAGGTATAATTAGTGGGCCACCTTACGTACGACCGTGCGTACATATGGCGCGCGAGGCTTTAAAACAAAGTAAATTTACTTTCTATGGTAAAAAAAATTAAGTACATCTGAAAATAAAGCATTATTTGATTAACCTGCTATTTTTTTTGCAATACATATTTTTTGTTACTTTTGGCAACATCTAACACATATTTATTAAGCAAAGAACGTCTCTCCTTTTTATTATTATTTTTTAGTGAACTATTTAATAAAACCTTCAAAAGTCGAAATAAGAAGAAGAAAAAGAAGCAGAAGAAAAGACATTTATTGGAATCACATAACAAAACACAAAATTTTTTATGTTACGCTTCTGTTGCTATGCTATCGCAGCATCACCTAAACCGGTTCCGACGGAAGATCAGCGCTAACCTCAAAGCTAGCATTTTGCTGAGTCGGAACCGTTTTGGGACTGTCCTATGATTTTTTTCCATTTTCAACTGTATGTTTAAATTGTTTTGTCCCAAATAAATTTATTTTGATTGATTTGATTTGATTTGACAATTAAACATACAACATGTAACAAAAAGAATAAAAAATAATAACAATTAACATTGCGCCCTGTTAAATAGGATAAATATAGTATTTTCACGTACTTTATTGCCGATAATACACCCGAAATAAAATACACTACTTTATTATAAAGTACGGGTGGCAACCCTAATTTTACATGTACTTGCCTACAAACTTACCAAACCGATGCACCCACTGAAAGCAGGCTACTCGAAGATAGCTAATATAAGCTGTAATCCGGGCTTAAAGGATTATTTGAATGTATCGCTACAGTTCTGAACAATCGTTGAGGTATTCTGCAAAGAATAACCTATAGAATAGCAATCATGCGAAAAGCCACTGAAGTATTCCTCGTAAAGCAGCTAAAAATATTTCTGCCAGTACCTAGCGGTTCGCGGAACTACACAGATATAAAATGTTATGCCTCGAATAGCAGCTATTTACGTTAAAGTATTTTCTAATGGAGTGTAGTATTTGGTTATGTAGGGCGTTATTAAATTAAATATAAATAAATCACTAGAATTCTAGCACACTTAACATAACAGAAGACGGAAAATTACCCACTATATTCAAGACGCTATGTAAAACAACTTGATATACCTGAGTCTGTTGTAAATAGTAACCCTTAGCCTAGGGATGATCGATATTAGAAATACATCGACCTTGACATCGATGTTAACATCGATTCAATAGTATCGATGTACGATAAATATCGAAAGGAAAATATCGATGTCCGATAACATCGGTGTTTTGGGTGCCATAATAACCAAGCTATTAGGTATATTTTATTAAATTTGTATGTCAACAAATTAGAAAACTTACATTCTTAGTACTTTTTGGGCACACTGAAAAAAACGTAACATGGGCAGAAGTTACGAGTTTTTCCTTTTAATCTGTTTCTTTGTTGATACAGGTGCTTACAAGCTTTTGAAATAAACGTTTCTACAGTTGTCGAACTCGATGCGCAGAACAAATGTTCGAAATCACAAATTAACTTCATGTTTGATATGGAAATATCACGATATTCCGATATTATTCACATACCTATATCATTTACTGCTACAACAATGTGTCGATGTTATGAAGAAAACGGAAAACATCGTTGTTTTCCGTTGGAAACTATGTTTAACTAACATCGATGAAAATCAATTATCTTTATAAACATGAATTTCATCGATTGGTTCTCAGCTGTAAACGAAACGATAGCGCGATGCAAAAGACTACCAGCGCCATCTAGTTTATTACATTAGAACTAAAACTGACATTTACACAAACTACCTAGAGACCGGATATAATAATGTTAACTAGTGGTCGCCCAGTGGTCGAAATTCGACCGTATTTTTATTAAGGCTGCACGGATTGTATCCTAAGCAATGAAAAATTAAATGAGATAGAATGTGAGTTTGGATTGGCATTGACAGATGTCGGCCGCAATTAAGACAAACAATACGTGTGTGTCAAATACATATGCGTGTGTGTCAAATACATGGTAATGTGTCTAATGTTGTTTTTGTTGATTTAATGTATTTTTCATGCATAATTTAAAAAAAAAAATAACATTCGGATAACCTTTTCTGTATAAACTATAAGTGCGCAAAACTTCATACTCCGCGCAATTTTCGTAAAAACGGGTACAAAGTTTTTGCTTCACGTATTAATATATAGATTTAATATCGTTTGGTGGTAGAGCTTATCAGTTAATAATCGGAATAGGTTGCTGACTCAAACTACTTAGACTCGAGTTCGAGTAGTACTCACTCTTGCTTCAAGATTAGAGTAAAGACAAAGATATCTATGTTAAAATAACATTATTACGACTAGTAGTTGAATTTCTATTCGGCATAGTAACTAGGCGTTGCGATAGGTAAATGTTTTATTGTATTTCTGTTCATTTTATTCTACTTAATCATCATCATCTTATTTATTTATTTATTGATTTATAATTTATGTACACACAAACGAATAAGAAGGGAGAACATAGTAAGAATAAACAAGTACAAGGGCGCTGCTTATTTCACATTGAAATTTCTTCCAGCAGGCCCGTCGAAGGAGAAGACACAAAGAAAGGTAGAAAAAGTGTGCACAAAAGAAACAAACAAAGTATAAAATAGTTACGACACAAATTAAACATATATACAATAACGATAACACACTCAATCGGAAACATAGTACTCCTTTACGCGCTTCTTAAATGAGTAAATCGACGTCGACTCCCGAATACTGGGTGGTAGGTCATTCCACAATCTGACTGCCTTAGTGTCATCTTCATACTGAAAGTTTGTAGTTTTTTTTTTCATTTAATCTGTAATACTACATGAGTAAATATATTTAAGGTCTCGGAAAGCCGCTGGATGCGAGCAGCACAAAACCGGTCGTTGTGGAGATCCTTTGTCCAGCAGTGGACATTAATTAATATAATTAATGTTGTCAATCAAATACCTCCACGTTATAAGCAATAAGGATATTCAATTGAATTTAAAAAGTAAAATACAACTCTTCAATAATTTATTTAAAGCATCATACGACATAGTTACGCGTGGTTTACTTATCGAGAGTACATATCATGTCGAATACCAGAGCAGAGAGGTATTACTTAATAACCCGTCTAGTGATAATGGTATATGATTTATTAGGCAATTAGCGAGTTTAACGCCTCAGTGCCCGTGTGGCAGAGCGCTCGGCCCGATACACGTAGGTCGCGTGTTCAATTCCCAGGTAGGACAAAAAGTATTTCGGATTTTTCGATGCGTAGCCCGGGTTTGTAATCACCAACCCGCATTTGGCAAGCGTGGTGATTAAGCCATTACCCATCAATTGTAGTGATGACTTGATTTCAATGATGGAGGATTGCCCAGCTTTTATTGACTACAATATTTTACTCTGTATAGTATAGGCTGCATAGGCATAGCTTGACATTTCAATAAGATTAAAATAGCATGCATGCTAATGTAGTTGATCGATAACACGCATATTATGTATTTTTTAATTTTTTTGCATTCGCAAAGCTATATGTACAAGATAAAATTTGTTCACTCATTGCGATTGTTAAAGTTTAAATAAGTTATCAAGTTTATTTCACTTGCCAGGTTGTGCTGCTTGTTGTTTTTTATTATTCCTTACCTGTAAGCAATTGGGCTTCTAATCTCAAGTGATGATGAGGCTTATAATGATAAGGAAGGTGGAAGCGCATCATCATCATCATCAGCTCATTTATGTCCCCACTGCTGACCCCCTCACAACTCGTACCTCGTACTCGTACAGCTCGTACCCACGAGCCTTCAATATGGATGGATAGGGAGAACAGGCCATAAACCACCACGCGGGCCCAGTGCGGATTGGTGGTTGTTAACGACTGCTAGTGCAGCCGGGACCAACGGCTTAACGTGCCTTCCGAAACACGGAGGAGCTCGAGATGATACAATTTTGGTCACCCATCCGATGACCAGCCTTTGCGAAAGTTGCTTAACCTCAGCACTCGCAGACCGGGCGCGTTAACCACTGCGCCATCGAGCTCCATCGAGGTGGAAGCGCACTTCACCTGAAATCCTCAACTACTCCTCATTAGTTGAGGATTTTAGGTGAAGTACGCGGGAGTTAGAGATAAGATAGCCAGTGCCTCCACTGGCTATCTTATCTCTAGCTTCCGGAACACAACAATGCTACACAATGTTATGCCGACATTTTAATACAAGACGGTGGTAAAATAAAACAAAAATCTGTTAAAAAGTATAAAAATAAAATATTTTTAATCGACCTATTATAGCAATAAAGTCTATGCAGTTTTGAACAGTATTCGACAATGTGTTCTACAAATTGGCATTGATCCAGTTGAGGAAGGCCGTTACTCTGGTATAGACAGACGGGAGGTTGCGTTGACAGCCGTCGGCGAGGCCAAATGACACGATGCCGACCTGAAAACAATAAAAAAGGGGAAATAAAGTCACGTTATATACTACAGAAAGCGATTGGCCTTCGACAATTCTAGATAAGTGCAAAAAGGCCTAAAAAAGATGTGAAGCCCATCAAACTCTTAATCTGTAAGTACCTGGTTATTATCTCCAACTGTCTTTAGAGAATCCTATGCTATAGGTATTATTAGCTAGCCTAGCTATATTATTGCTATCAATCGGAACCTAGCAATGTTTCTAACATTGCAGTTATTTTTTATTTATTGTTATGACAACAGACTTTTTCTTATTTTTATGTTAAAAGAAGGCAAACTAGCAGGCAGGTCACCTGATGGAAAGTAATCACCGCCGCCCATGGACACCCGCAAAACCAAAGTAATCGCAGATGCGTTGCCGGCCTTGAGGAAGGAGTTGGATCTTGAGGAGGGAGTAGAAATTGGGAGGAGGAAAGGGTGAGAGACAGACCTCCGGTACTTTCACTCACCGGACAAAACACAACAGCAACGAGTGCCATTGCTTCTCGCCGATATTCTGTGAGAGGGTGGTATTACGCCGGGCGAGCCGACCCATTTCATGCTGCAACGCAGCGTGGCTCTACCACTCAGACAGTGTCACTCATTTAGCACCACTCAGGGGTCACGTGTAGGGTCTCAAGGGTAAACCTACGGACGCGAGTAACTTTACCCCCAAAAATTTTATATGAAAGTGGCAGCTAATCAGGCGGACTAAGAACAAGCCCTAATCAACCAAGCACAATTGTATGGAAAACCAACTAGATCTACCTGGGTCTGAACAACCGGTGGTACAACAACTACACGACAGCGGTTCTCCTCCCTAGACTTCTGTGCTGTACATGTTAGATTTTCCGAATATGTGAGTGTTCGCGCCAGAAACGCGACGGTCTCATTCGTTTGTTTACCCAATCACTCATCAACTGAAAGATACGCCGCACAAGCCGACGGCGGAGGGACTGTGTTGCTTGGCCCGTGACGCGTAAGGACGTGAGTTCCGATCCGCTAAGCTCTCCGCTCAAACCTTCTGGATTATATCGTTCGATAGCCTATCGGCCGGTACTTAAGCGCTTTGATAGTGCATTCAGCTTAAATATTCAATTGCGTGAGTGAAACCCCCTTCATAAAGTGCGATGTGCGCGAACTAATACGTGCTATAGTAGAACTAATACGTGTAAATAGATATTATCTAAAAGAAAAAGAGACTTCTACCAGCTCAGCTCCATCCCCACGAGAATCGTATCGTGGCTACGCCATCAACATCTATCTGCTCGACTTTATCTTAGTTGTCCATATACTCACTTGCGTTCTTTTATTCTTCCACACCACCGTGATGGGTCCACCAGAGTCACCGTCGCAGGTACCCTTGCCGCCCTGCCCGCTGGTGCACATGTGACTGTTGTGGATGGGGATGCTGAAACTCTGCTGGCAGACACCATTCGTGATGATGCTGACGCTGTTCTGGTGGAGGGCTGTGGTTGAAGGGATGCCGGTTTGTCCTGAAAATGTATAGTTAACATTAACTACCTATCTGCAAGAGTAAGCTCTTAGACCCAATTTTTCCATGATTTAAGATAGTCAGTCAGTCTTATTATGTTAAATATTTTATTTTATTATGTAGGCTTTTATGTTATATATATATATATATAATTATATACTAATTTAACGCAAATTTTGTTGCCAACAAAGTACAATTTAAGAAACAAGTGTTAAAAAATTTTGGTGTTCGAACTCGTAGTAGTTAATTAATTTCGGCGGGTTGGACAGAGCTACGACAGCATAGTTGGTAGTGCACTGGATTGCGGCATGTCTTGGGGTGCGGGTTCGAACCCCGCTCGTAAAATTTTTTTCAACACAAATTTTTCAAAACGTGTTTATAGATTTGCCGGCCAATGCAGTAATATACTAGTGTCCAAGGCACCGTTAATCGGTGTTACTTTAGATTCATGGGTAACATTGATAAGGGCGCACTTGTCAGTTAGTTGTTTTGATATTTATATATACAAGCTAACTAACTACTAACTGGTTCTCGATATATATTCTGGTCGACGATATATAATATCGTAATGTAATTGATGTATGATCGCGAAATAACAGAATGATATTATTATGAAGATGTGTTTTCTTTGACCGAAGGCTAACTTATTTATAAAAATTCTATCTTTGCTTTCATCCAAAATATATCTTTACCCTTTCCATAGAAAACAGCCCAAAATTTTACTAACTTTGGGTTGTAATATTACGAGTTTCTTGGAACGCCGTTGACTATTATTCTCCACAAAAGAAATCAAAAAGGGGTCTCTATTAAATTATCGCTTCCATTTAGCCTTTCAAGAACTAATATCGTTCCAGATATAAAAGAACCGTTTTAATTTCCTTTTGTTCCCACAGAGAGACGTCTGCCTATACAAATCTGGGCTAAGGGTTTATGTTGTTTGCCCTTATTTGGGGTCTGATTCAAACTGAGACAGGCCCGAACTAAAGGGCATGTGGACGTAAGACTTTTGGACCAGAAAACTTTTCGTTTCGAAAGACGTTGTTTGAATTCTTTGTCGTTGAGGCAGTATTCAAATACGGCAAGTGACACCGCGCGACTTTATTGATGCCAAATGCCAACCGATTAGTTAAAAAAAGTAAAACGTGTTTATTATAACAGAGACACATTTCGCTTAAAAATTACATTAAAGTTATTTTTAAAAGTAAGATACTAAGTAGTTAATAATTTATAACAAAAATAAAAATTATAAGCAACACTTAAAAATCCTCTACTTTTTTAAGTACCCATAAACATACACTATTATTCTAGTGTCTTTATTCAAATAAGTATGTAATTACTAATTATATATCTTTTCATTCACATATTTCTATGTACCTAAGTAAGTATATAAGTAAGTTGTATGTTTTTAAAGAAAACGAAAGGAAATAAACTCGAATTTAAAAAGAGATATGTCTTATGAGAGCGTTGAAAACAATAACTACGGAACCGATCGGAAAGACTTGTCCGTAATTAGAAATATGTCGAACACTGAATCTGCCCCTGGAGGCACAAGTGCTCTCCATTTATTATTACACAACTTGTTAAGTCCGACCGAGTCCCTTAAGCCTGCCGGGGCCTGCCGACAAAGTAATTAGAGCCAATATACAGAACTCTTACATGACCGGAAAATATTACATATTACCTTTTCTTTACTATTTCTAACTCAATAAGAATGAACCTCTCTTCTTTATTTTTATAATGCTCTCCGCAAACTTGACAAACATTTATTTACGTAAGATAAAAAGTCCTTTTTTAGAAAGAGATTGTTATTGGACGCTTGTGACCTTGACCTAAAAAATCTCTTGAAAAAAAATCAACATTTTCCATATTCTACACATTATTTTTACACTTTAGTCTTCAAAACAACTAAAATTTAAGTTGTTTTCCAAATTCTGCAATACTTTTTACAATTTACTCACCGTCACTCGTCTTCCCGAACCCAGTGATCATTCCAGTCTGTCCCGAGAAGTCCTGGTTGACATCTGCCAGGGTGGGCAGGGGGATCGCCTGTATGTTGTCTGTGGACATTCAATTATAGTTATTACTCGACCTTCATTTCAACTGATGTTAAGTGATTATGAGACTTAAGGTGTTAACGCACTTTACTTGGAATCCTCAATATTACTGCTGGAACACAACAATGCGTCATACTATTTAGATAGTTGGTGGTAGCTACCACTGGCTAGCTAGCCAGGCGGATATAAAACAAGCGGGTCCATATTGGCTCACATAACATTTTTTACCCGAAATTGTTTTTCCTACCGATTTGTAATCCGAATGATCACTCTTCCTAAAAATTTTCTTCCTAAAATTTTTATTCATACAATTTGTAGTACTACAGACGATGTTCACACTCATGTTTCCGAAAATTGTTATTAATAACATCACTAATGTAAATATATTTAAACTCCTACTGTTGTTTTTCCTAACGCTTTTATCCGTAAACATAATTTCCATTGTAAAGTGATGTATATTAATGTGAGAAATGCCCTAAAGTCGCTTCTCTCAGTCGCTTCGCGCTGTGTTTATGTCAACCTAGCCATTGTTGAAAATTTAGGTGAATTTTGGCGCACCCAAAACAAGCCCTATCTCCAACCGAAACGAGTACAAACATAGCAGAGCGACACTCCCGAACCGATCCGAACCTCTCAGAGAATCTAGAAGAGAACGGAGATACGCAATAGTGCGTGGTGTTGTTCCCTCTAGAAAACCTCTGACGATGTTACGGTGACGCTATAGATACCGCCTGAGGCAAGAAGCAAACTCTCTCAAAAAAAAGCAGACAGTATACACTAAGGCAGTGGTTCCCAACCTTTCCCAGACCTAGGACCCTTTTCCTAATGTTTTTGTTAGCAGGGACCACATATACTGTACTTTGAAAGAAAATTTAATCTTTATTCAAAACTTAAGTAGCGTAAGTTCAGTAGTGACAGTTTATCTTCACACATTTAATGCTACCAAAAAATGCTGTTGCGAAACATTCAGCGCCTAGTGGTACTCCTCTAGGAACGCCATATACATATTGTCCACTCCGGGACCTAGCAAATATATAGCGAAGGTGACAATGCAGGAATTTAAAAAAACAATAATACTGCCTTTTTAATAATTGTTCTGTCGATTTAATTATGTTGCGTCCCGCGGACATTACCGATGCTCTCACGGACCGTCTGTGGTCCGCGGACCACCAGTTGGGAACCACTGGACTAAGAGGAAAAAAATACTCATCTATTTCTAAATGTTACTTCATCAAAACATCTGATTGTAATCCTTCACTAAAAGCACAAAAGATCCCAAATGGTCAAAGCTCGCTTTGTTAACCCGTAATTCTTTTACCAATTTGATTATGAAGGCTCTTTGTGTTATCTTTCGGATAGGACCAATAGGACAGTGCAGAGAAAGGGTAATAAACCAATCAAACGTGTTTACGTTAACCCGTTAGTGTTTACAGGGGACTGCGGAGGGACTGTTACTTAGTAATGGAGATAAGTCCCTAATCCGAAACATTTGTCGGGCCACAGTGGACTGCGACCCAGAATCTCTTAATAAATGTGGTGTTTAACAAACCTTTCGCAAAGACAACAGACGCAGACCTAAACCATGTCGATGCTGCAGTGTGTGTGTAAAATAGGTAGTCGACACACACACACATCTCCTTTATAAATTTCAATTCCTTCTAACTATTCCGAATGCTCAGTGCGTAATTTATCTCCATTCAATCTCGATATCAAAATCTAGAATTTGTATGTCAGCACTAATTGAAATAGAACATTGATTGATTGATGATAATACATAAAAAACATTAGAAACAACAGTATCATAGCGGATACGCATCTTTAAAATGGAGATGTAATTTCATCATAATGATTGATCGTAAGTCAGCACTTCCGGGTGCCTAGTGCGAGTGTTATTTGCCATACAATATCGTTAACGAAAATGAGAATTTATTACAAAAACACAAATGTTGAAAAAATTTCCACGAGCAGGATTTGAACCTGCACCCTTCTGACAAAGTAAAAAGTAAATAGTGTTGAATCATTTCGGCGGGCTGGTTAGAACCACGATAGCTCAATTGGGAGAGCACCTTACCCGGTATGTAAGAAGGGTGCAGGTTCAAATCCTGCTCGTGGAAATTTTTTCAACATTTGTGTTTTTGTAATTTTTTTCGCAACAAAATTTGCGTTAAAATTATATAAACATAACAAAAACATTTTATGAGAATTTATATTTCTGTAGTGTATAGGCTCAGGCCTTTACAGGAGAGACCTTTCAGGAGATCAGTCTCCCCATTGTCTATGAGGGAAGGAAGAGTCCAGCACTGCCGCGCAATTTAAGAACACAATAAAGAACATGTGAACAGTTTCGAGAAAATAAATCGTAATGTCAGCACCTCAAATACCACAATCATAAATATAGTAAGTGGTACTTACTGCGTTCATAAATTGTGCGGCAGAGCAGTAAAAGGTATAAAGGCTAGTGATATACCAAAGAGTATCTGACTTACTTCATCACTCTTACTGTTAAAAGTGACTCTAGCAATTTCCATCGGTGACAGAATTAGTATTCCAGTTAGGATGGACAGTGACGTCAGAGCTGATGACCCTGGGTGAGCAGTGAGGGACTGCAGATGGTCAGTAAGCCAAGTACAACAGTAAACTGCTTCGCCTAGCTTTACACATCGCATCAACAGTAAGCCGCGGTCAAAACCCTAATGCTGGAGATGATGAACTCCTTGTAGCTTGACAGTCCGCACTGGGTCAGTATGGGGCTTTATAACCTGATGTCTCCAAGTACTATTTCACATGAGGAAAGCGCTGAGCCTAGAAGTAAGTCTTTTTTTTTTTATACGTAGCGCGGCAAATGACTCCAATTCACCTGATGTTAAGTAAATATGGAATCCAGATGCGACGATAACTGGTGCAGCGCGAGAACAGCGCAGCGTCAGTTATCCTTACTTTGCCGGTCCACAAGGTGCCTCTTCACGCCTCGTTTGAAGGACCCCATATCATAGGAAGGAGGGAAAACGTGTGCTGGCAAACTATTCCATGTTTTGGAGGTGCGACAAAGAAACGAATCACCAAATTTCTTAGTGCGCGATGGAATATTAGGGACAGGGAAGCGGTGACTCCGGAGAGCAGCACGTGTACTCCTATGGAAGAAGGGAGAAGGTGGGATGAGGTCAAAGAGTTCTTCAGAGCACTCGCCATGGTATAAGCGGTAAAACACGCTGAGTGACGCAATATCTCTTCGCAATTGCAGAGTTTCAAGAGTATTTGTGACGTCTGCGTTGCCGATAATGCGTACAGCGCGACGCTGCAATCTGTCCAAAGCATCGAGAAGGTACTTTGCGGAACCGTCCCAGATGTGCGAGCAATACTCCACGCAAGACCGTACCTGTGTCTTGTACAAAAGGCACAACTGGTCAGGCGTAAAGAATCGCCGCAACCTGTTCAGAATACCGAGTTTTTGCGAGGCTGTTTTGATCACGGTTTCGATGTAGTCCTTTTGGTTCAGATCGCAGCGAATCGTCATACCGAGCATGTTGATACTGCTCTGCAGGCTTAGATATGTACCCTGAAGAGTTGGAAGGGGAAGGAATGGTGACTTTTTTGCCGTGAACGCACACACCTGTGTTTTCTTGGCATTGAACTCAACAAGATTATTGGAGCCCCATTTAGATATGAGGTCCAATACCCGATTGAGCTCAATGACAAGATTCACTCGGTTAACTTCGGTTTCGACCCGCCCAGCCGCTGGGTGACCGTTATATCTCCCATGCACTGTACTATCATCTGCATAGCAATGAATATTTCCAAGTGGAAGCATATCATTGATATGCAGAAGGAACAGCGTGGGGGACAGAACGGAACCTTGAGGGACACCAGCGTTCACTGACATGAACCGCGAAGCGCATCCATCAGACAAGACACGGATTCTCCGCTCATGTAGGAAGCCAGCGACCCAGTTGCAGAACTGAGTAGGCAGACCGTATGCCGGGAGCTTGGAAAGAAGAGCTTTGTGCCAGACCCGATCAAAAGCCTTGGCTACGTCAAGGCTAACAGCCATTGACTCACCACGCTTGTCAATAGCCTCACCCCAGAGATGTGCAACGTACGCTAGAAGATCACCCATTGATCGTTTCCGTTCCGAAACCTTCGTTACTGGTGATGATATATCAAAATATGTCTAATACCTTTTAGAAAAACTTACTGTTATATGTGACTCTTGCTATTCTCACAATAGCAATATCATTGATGACGGCATTAGTGTTCCAGTTGGGATGGACGGCGACATTAGAGCTGATGACCCTAGTGCCTCCGCTGAAGATAGTCAGCGAGCCAAGCACGACGGTGAACTGCCTCGCCTGGCTCTGGCCGTCCCACCAGCAGTGAGCTGCGGTCAGGATTCTAGTGTTAGAGATGATGGACCCCCCGCAGATTGAGGTGAGACCCGAAGTCAGCAAGGTCACTAAGCCAGCCTGAATGGTGACAAAAACGAATATATATTTTATTTAACATTCTGGAAACGCTAGGCCTTTGTTTCACCTGTAAGTTTACCAAGTAAAAATAAGGCCGAAGATGGAATGCGCACATCACCCGGTTTGTAATATCTTATTGGGTCAGGTTATGGGGACCTCAAAATAACAAGACATAGGGAAATCTGTTCTGGAGAACCATGTCGTCGATTTTAAAGCTGAAATTTTGAACTGTAATAAATAAATGTTTGATAATTATCGCATATTATAAACAACAGGGTTGTAAGGGATAAATGTTATAATATAACGCTCCGTGTACGTAATAAGATTTATAAATACAGACGCAGAGGCAAATTGAGACGAATCATTGAAAGGAATTTGACTGTTACATGTAATTGTTAAAGCGAAGGGTACGGCGGTAAGGCCACCAATTGATAATTTGACAATTACTAACGGACCGGATCTTTTTTAAACATTGAGTACCGTCCGATAACAGGAAAGCATCCATAGTATTTATTTAATAATTGTGCACTACTTTTTTATGCGTGATTTATTCACAAAACGAGCTATCGCATTTATTCACAAACAACGGCCACTTTTGGTGTTAGCGAATGAATACAAAAACAAACCTAAAAGTAGTGCACAATTATTAAATAATAGATGTTTGCCTAGTGTCGGAAGGTCCGCAATGTTTGAAAAACAATCCAGTTTAGCGGTTATCAAATTAAATCCATTAGCGGCGCTAGTGTGCCTTACCCTTCGCCTTAACTATAATTAAGTTAAAATAATCAATACCCGTTAAACCCAATTTAAATAATTTGCAATATTATGCAATTTTAAATATCTTTCAAATCGACTATATGTTTTTTAAAACAGATTACCCTATCTCTTAATAGTTGCGGACTTCCTCATACATCGATTGATTGCTCATCTTTATACAAACATTGCGCAATTATTTTAAGGAGAAAATTTTACCCAGACAAAGCTTTCTGCCTACGAGATTAAGCTTAACTATTCTAACTTAATAATTAACTATTTATTTACTGATACTTGATATTTGTATAAATGTTGTAATAGTAAGTTTGAAAAAAGACAAAGTGTTGAAAAAATTCCACGAGCGGGATTCGAACCCGCACCCCATGACATGCCGGGTCAGGTGCACATATAATAGTAAAATATAAATATAAAAGTATAATATTTAAAGTGAGTCACAGAATGTTGGCTCAGTAAAGTAAGTAATTAAAAATTATATAAAAATTTTGTCTAAGTAAGTCGGTGCGTAACTAAATGAAAGTGAAATATCTTTCATACATCAATAAAATTACTCTATTGTATTCAGTTATTACATAGTAAGTTGTTCAAACGTAGTTGCCAACGTTGTCGTTGTCTGTTGCTGTGTCATAGAAGAGCTAAGATTTCAGCGGCGGTTGCTTGAAACTTAGATAGAACATTCAACAACACAAGTAATATTGTTTATCGTTTTTTTATATAAATTCTCGGTGACAGAGTTGCAGAGCTCACGGCCCGATACCGAAAGTTAATTTCCAGGTCGGACTAAGTGTGTTCTGAGGAATATTCTGTGCATAACCTTGTGATCACCAACCCCACCAAGCCTGGTGATTAAATCAATACTCATCACTTTTGCCCAGCAGTGAAACAGTAGGTAATTACACTATACTGCCCTTCGATTGTGACAATAACGGGGTGAAGGCATCTAAAGTAGAAATGAATAAACAACAACTTACTATTTTTTCAACACTCTTTTCAAATTGTAATTTGTTCTCAACAACATTTCCGTAAATTTATAACTTAAAAAAACCATAATCAACAACTTACTTGATGAGGATGTGCGGTCAATGATGACACCTGGTTACCACCCACGATCCTCGACGACTCAGTTCTCATTAAAGCCTGGGCTTTAGGAACACCAACTTTTGCATGGTATCCATACGCCGTCGGCTGATCAACACTCCTGCCCGACACACAGGAACAAAAACAACTAAGAAAAATAGCGTAAACTACTCGCATCGTGCCAAAAAATATACGAATGAATTTAATAAGTTTGAAGCGTTTAATTTATATGTTAATGTGTTGACAAATGGTGGCCTCTGTGTACTGCAACATATCGTTTGGTAGATTATCGTCGATAAGCGTAGTAAGTGATACCATTCGCACATTCAACATTCAAGAGGCTATCTCCGTTCGTGGTACACGGAGTGCAAACAATTATTTGTTTCTTTGTTTATGTGTTATCAAAGTAAATATTGCAGGTAATTCATTGGCTTATGAAACTTGCTGCATATAAGTAATATGTAGTAGATAGTATCGATAGAGTATAAATCTATATAATCTATCTATCCATAATATTATAAAGAGGAAAACTTTGTTTTTTTGTATGTATGTTTGCAACGAATAAATTCAAAAACTACTGAACCGATTTAAAAAATTCTTTCACCATTAGAATGCTACATTAGCGCTGAGTAACATAGGTTATATTTTTTTTTAAATGCAGTATGAAGTCCGTCGGGTCCGCTAGTATTTATATAAACTGATTTATGTATTTGTGTTAAGTGTTTCCGTTTTATAAGAATTAGCACAGCACAATAATAAAAAATGATAACTGATGGCCGCTGGGGCGGAACAGTCCTCGAGTGGCGACCGCGTACCGGAAAGCGCAGTGTGGGCAGGCCTCCAACAAGGTGGACCGACGATCTGGTGAAGGCCGCGGGAAGCCGCTGGATGCGAGCAGCACAAAACCGGTCGTTGTGGAGATCCTTGGGGGAGGCCTTTGTCCAACAGTGGACGTTTTTTGGCTGAGATGATGATGATGATGAATAATAAAAAAATGATATGGCCTTGTTACGTTACTTGCCGGTTCTTCTCAGTCTAAGGTCTCCGCCCTATAGACTTACGGACTGATGACGTAGTGATATTTATACGAGCTCAACCATTGTATCCTAATTTAATATTGTAATATTTTGACAAACCAAGAAGCTCTAAAGCTCCAAGAAGCTATCTCGACCAGTCAACAGCTCCTGAGGATGTCCCGTGGAGGGCGAAACACGTGTCGGGTATCGGTGTTGGTGTGCGTGTTCGCTTGCATCAATTGTTTCCTCCGCATGTGCATACATTTGAGAGCGGAAAGCATCCAAGCTGATGATTATGATGACGAGCTTGAACTCGTTTGAGTGAGTTAGCGGAATTAACACTAAGTACATAATTTTTCATCCAAGAAGTGTATTTTTTTGTTTATTTCTTTCAAATATCTAATAGGTAATAATAGTAATATAAGATTAGCAAACTGGAGTGGCAATGGGCTGGTCATATAAGCCGCAGGACCTATGACCGTTGGGCTAGACGTGTTCTGGAGTGGAGTCCTAGACTCCGCATCCGTAAAGTAGCTGGCAGCGGTTGAATGAGAAATGTTCAAGATTGGGTTCAGTGACATGCATTAGAACGCCTCGACAGCCGAGTGGTAAAGCGCTCGGCCCGATACCCGAAATTCCCAGGTCCAGCAGTGTGTTTAGAATTTTTCGATGCATAGCCCAGGTTTGTTGAGGAGCTCGATGATGCAGTGGTTAACGCGCCCGGTCTGCGAGTGCTGAGGTTAAGCTACTTTCGCAAAGGATCATTGGATAGGTGACCAAAAATTTATAATCTCGAGCTCCTCCGTGCTTCGGAAGGCACGTGCCGTGGGTCCCGGCTGCATTAGCAGTCGTTGACAATCACCAATTCGCACTGGGACCGCGTGGTGGTTTATGGCCCGTTCTCCCTATCCATCCATAGGGAAGGCTCGTGCCCCAGCAGTGGGAACATTAAATGAGCTGATGATGATGAGCCCAGGTTTGTAATTACCAACCCTCATTGCATTTGGCAAGCGTGGTGATTAAGTCAATATCTATCAATTGTAGCGATAACTTGATTCCAATGATGGAGGCCTTTGCGAAGCAGTGGGATAGTATGTTAGACTGTTTACTTACTTTTATAAGAGGTTGAGGCAGTGGGCAGGGTACCATTGCACGCAGGACTGATAGCCGCTAGGGCGGAATAGTCCTTGAGTGGAAACCGCGTACCGGCGCGCGCAGTGTGGGCAGGCCTCTAACAAGGTGGACCAACGATCTGCTGAAGATCGCGGGAAGCCGCTGGATGCGAGCAGAAAAAAACCGGTCGTTGTGGAGATACTTGGGGGAGGTCTTTGTCCAGCAGTGGACGTCTTTTGGCTGAGATGATGATGATGATGATGATGGTGATGATGATAAATAATAATATGAAATATTTAAAGAGGCCATTTTAGATGTGCTGTTGGCCAATCGCGTACGACTTGTCTGTGTTTTTTACTACTCAAAATTGCGGAGAAATGACATGTTGGTGCGTCACGTTTCAACATTAACATAAAACACGCTTGCTTCCCCTCCGAGCTCTACACTTAACGACAATGGATGCGTCATTGTAATATTTACCGCCTCTGTATAGCATAGTGGTAGGAACTCGGGCCTCAAAAGCCAGTTTTATATTGTATTTGAATTCATTAGTGGTAGGGTAAGGAAAGTTTTAAGTTCGCCAGACTAGCTACCACGATAGTGATAGTAGCGATAAATTGTAAACTGTCACTTAAAGATCGGTAATACTCCTGCTGATTTTTCTAAGTGCCACCACACATTTACAGAATACACTAAACATACACAGGCCCAAGGCCGCCTCTGTGGTCTAGTGGCTAAGACCATCGGTTTAGACCCAAAAGTCCCGGGTTCGATTCCCAGCGGGGGGTGCATCTTTGTGTACTCGGTTTGGTTGGTGGTAGGACTTGTTTGTCCGCCTGGCTAGCTACCACCATCTTATCTAAATATGTCGCCATAACATCAATGTTTGTAGCATTGTTGTATTCCGGCAGCTAGAGATAAGATAGCCAGTGCCTCACTAGTTGAGGATCCCGGGTGGAGTGCGCTTCCACCAAATGGCCTTATCATCACTTAACATCAGGTGAGATCAAGACACTGTGCTTACCCGTAAATATATATAAAAAAGGCCCAAGACACCGTACTCGTAGAACAAGGGTACGACAACCCGGTTCACACGCGCTCTATACCAGGTACACAGTAGACAGACTTGTATCTGGGCGCTTCTCCCCACCCCCACGACCCGGTCAACCCAAGCCGAGGTCCTAGCCTTTAGAGGTGCCCTCAGGTTGTTCCGCTCCCGATCATGATACTATTTTTATGACATCCCTTGGTTGACTTTAAATTTTAACTTACTGCGTCATATTTAAGTACTCTCGTAAATTATTAAGAACTAACAAAGGACGAGGAGCTCGATGGTGCAGTGGTTAACGCGCCCGGTCTGCGAGTGCTGAGGTTGAGCAACTTTCGCAAAGGCCGGTTATCGGATAGGTGACCAAAAATGTATTATCCCGAGGTCCTCCATGCTTTGGAAGGCACGTAAAGCCGTTGGTCTGCAATGCAGCTGCATTAGCAGTCATTAACAACCACGAATCCGCACTGGGCTCCTGTGGTGGTTTAAGGCCCGCTCACCCTTTACATCCTTAGGGAAGTATCTTGAACATAGTTTATAAGAGTATATTGCAGTAAATAAAGACTAAAAAATATAGTTATAACTCATGCAACAGAATAGGCCATAATTTCTAAAGATATACCTATACGCAGACGAAGTCGCGGGTAGCCGCTAGTATATAAATAAATAAATAATAATAAATAAATGTTTCCCACACTCACACCAATTATCTAGCCCCAAGAAAAGCTTCCTTAAGAAACTCGTTATATGGTTAACTAGACAACGGATAAACATACTTAATATACTTAAATACATACTTATTATACATAGGAAACACCCAGACCCGAAACAATATAGAAAAACAGGTATTTCTAAATTGATCCGACCGGGGATCGAACCCGGGACCTCAGAGATAGCGACACCATGAAAACCGGTGTGCAAGCCACTCGACCAAGGAGGTCGTCAAATATGTATATGTCGTCGTATATGTATATAAAACGCCTACTGCAGCCGTTACCTATGTATTTATCTAAATAAATAAAGATAACAAACAAAATCATATTATTTTACGACAATTCATGATTAAATGGATTGGCTTTGATTTAGTATCAATAACTCACATTGTTTATCATATGATTAGGCGATCCGAGTCTCGAGTAACTAATTCAAAAATAACGTCATAGAGTTTCGATAGCCTGATTTTAGTTAGGAGCTCAATAGCGCAGTGGTTATCACGCCCGGTCTACGATTGCTGAAGTTAAGCCACTTTTGCATAGACTGGTCATCAGATGGATGACCAAAATTTTTTCTCCGTGCTTAGGAAGGCACGCAAAGCTCCCGCTGCATGATCCCACATCCCGGCTGCATTAGCATTAGAAGTCGTTAACAAACACCAATCCGCGTGGAGGTCGTCACGTTCTTGTTGCTCCAGCTGCATGCAGCATAAAATGAGCTGATGAAGATGCTGACTATGGAATAAGTCAGAATCATGCCACAAATCGATTGTAGACCCTACTCTTCCAATGACAGTATTTTTTGACTGTAATGGCTTACAATATCACATCTTAGACGCCTGAGGGTGGGAGGCAATGGGATCGGCCGCGCAAGCGTTGGAGAGATGATCTTGATCCCTTTGCCCTCCGCAAAGGGATCGAGAAGTAAGTAGGGAAGGGTAGTGGGAAGCCACCTTCGAAGGGTTTTGGGGAGACTTTTCTCCAGTAGTGGGATGAAGCTAACAAAAGCTGAAGCTTAAATAATCTAAAACAAAAAGTATAACTTTTAAACCTAATTAAACCCCAGACAGCAGCGTGTCGTCGTATATATACTTAATGCCTTCGCGTTTAAACTAAGAATTTATCAAAGACATTGTACGGTAGATTGAGTTTAAAATGGAGTCTCACAACACGTGTTAATACGGAAAGTACTCGGGTGAAACTCCAGCGTGTCGTATTCCAATACACTTGCGCCATCTCCTCAATTCCACTTTCTAAAACAGTGTTCTTTTCACCAAACAGCTTCGAGGAAACAAAAGTAATTAATCAAGGCGCTACCTTTGTCCGAAATAGACGACAGCCAACGAACGTCTCACAAAAGGCATAATTAGCTTCGTCAGAGCCCCGACACGGATGGCTTTGGGCCTACGCGAGCCTCTCGGAACTGATACAATAGATCTTAATAATCAAATGGATAGGGCGGACCTTGGATAACGATTTTAACAGTAATACCGGTAATACGTAGTTCTAGAGATTGTTTCATGTTTCATTATGACGTCATAGTATGTGAATGTAGTGTAGCTGTTTTGTTTATCTTGAGTCTAGATTCTAGAAATTCACTCCATCCTATATTTACTCTATATATTTTTTTTCTTTATTTAATGGCTTCATGCGATTAGCACATTTAGCCATTGTCAAAGTAATTTTTCTTACAAGTAATACATAAATAAACAATATTTCCTTCCAGTATAATGATGATGAATGATAATAGAAATGAGAAGTGAGAACTGATATACTCCCCAACCCCTCGACTATCTCAGTAAAGATGTGGGGCTTTACTAAGTCCTCGCGCGGACTTCTTGAGAGAATTTGAAAAGTGACATTGCACAGTTTTGTTTCATTTGCCAACACTCATGCACACTCACGAACACTTAACGGTTAATAATTCACCATTTTTTCACATTTATATTCGACATAACACACATTTTAGAAAATAAGACAAAACCGCAGACATAACTCTTCACTTTCCCCCCAAGAAGTCCCCAAGGTTTGGTTTTTTTTTATAAATAATTTAATAGCAGTAGATTTTATGCTGTCTTCTGTGTGTTTTTAAAAGAATTAGCAATATCGTAACTTAATAAAATTATTTTAAGATTGCGACCTATAAAGAAATAAGTTATTGCAAAATATGTTTTTAAGTTTCTGGTTTTACCAAATTAGGGATTTAGTTTATCATATTAAAATCCACTTTTTAATTAAGACAATGATATCATTCTCTTTGATTGAAAAACATTTCCGACTATTTCATACAATCTATAATTTTATCTGTTGATTAGATTGGAGGACTATATAGTATTATAGACATATACATATTACAAGTAAGTATAATAGTTTCCTTCCTTAATCTTAGAGTTAACATTTTTGTCATAATAATAATTTAAAAATGCTTTTGAAAACTAAAATGGTAACGTCATATACAGTAAAAACTATGCAAAACTTCGAGACATTAATCAAAAAAGTCTTTATGCCATTGGGCCCGATTTCCTCAATAATAGTAGGACACTTTGTAGCATCGATTGTTTGCTATAGTGAAAACAACGCTCTCCCTAAGGGATTACCCTCCCTACAGAAATTTATTGTTATTGTACAGATAACCGTTTCGTTTACAATATAAATCGTGAAGTTTAACCAGCCACGTTTGATTTCTGATATGAACTCAATTGTTTTGTAAATATAGGCCTCGAACTCCTCAGTGGCCAAGTGGCTAAGCACTCGAGCCGATAAACGAAGGTCCTGGGTTCAATGCCAAGGTCGGACAAAGCGTGTATACTTATCGGATTATCCACTGCATAGCCCGGGTTCCAATAAAACAGAATAGAAACACTTTATTTGTACCTTATAAACATAACACACATGAGGAGCTCGATGGCGCAGCGGTTAACGCGCCCGGTCTGCGAGTGCTAAGGTTAAGTAACTTTCGCAAAGGCCGGTGATCGGATGGGTGACTAAATATTTATTATCTCGAGCTCCTCTGTGCTTCGGAAGGCACGTAAAGCCATTGGTCCCGGCTGCATTAGCAGTCGTTAACAACCACCAATCCGCACTGGGCCCGCGTGGTGGTTTATGGCCCGTACTCCCTATCCATCCATAGGGAAGGCTCGTCACCCAGCAGTGGGGACATAAAAATGAGCTGATGATGATACATAAGATATTAGGACACAAGTGTGCTGGAGATTCTGCTTATATACAAAACTCTAAAATGTATAAGCGAAGCTCTGGTATTCTCCTATAACCCAAAAGGGTAGGCAAAAAATGTAAGCATAAAAAACTAGTTAAATATTGAAACGCCAACCCGCATTGGCAAGTGTGGTGACTAAGCCAATTGCTATCAGTTGTAGCGACTTTCAATGGTAGTAGCCTTATAACAGCAGTAGGACAGTATATGTATAGCCTATTTACGTAAACTAGTGGTCGCCCAGTGGTCGAAATTCGACCGTAATTTTATTAAGGCTGCACAGATTGTATCCTAAGCAATGAAAAATAAAAAAAGATAGAATGTGAGTTTGGATTGGCATTGACAGATGTCAAACAATACGTGTGTGTCAAATACATGGTAGTGTGTGTAATGTTGTTTTTGTTGATTGTATTTTTTATGCATAATTAAAAAAAATATTAACATTTGGATAACCTTCTCTATATTAACTATAAGTGTGCGAAATTTCATACTCCTCCGTCCCCGCAATTTTCGTAAAAACGTGTACAAAGTTACTGCTTCACATATTAATATATAGATATAGGCTTACTAGCATCTTATGACAGGAAACAAAGAAGAATAAGTAATTTTTATTTGGCAATATTTTTAATATATTTCGCTTTAGCTCTTGTCTTATCTGTGGCAAGGGTATGTCACAAGGTCACGAGTATGTCACAAGTCTGACAATATAAGTTGACTTGACTATGTTATATCGTTCTGATTGGAGTTATATGCAACCCTATGATTTTATTTCACACTTTCCTTCGACGGGGTTTAAAAGACCCCTGGTATTGTAACGGACCCGTATTTGTTATCTAAACGGGTCGTAAAGTCGTAACAAATTTTGTAAGGCTCCTGACAAGGCTTTAATAATGAAAGAAGCTGGTTTATCGGTGAAGGACAATAACATCCGGGATCCATTCACTGGTTCTTGAGTAGGTCAATGTTTGCAAAGTAAAAAAAAAGTATGAAAACAGCATTTGTTTTATCTTTACGCTGTTTTTTTACTCCGAATGCTCTCCCTTTTAGAGTGGCAATACAGTTATTTGTAAAGCTGAACTTTAATATTTGTCAAAGATTGGTATACCTTATCGTTGTAAGCTGCCACCGGTAATCAAACAAAGAATATTTTTTCATAGAATTGAACTTTTCAAGACCACAAGATTACGTAGTTTCAAATATAAAGTTATGAAACAAAAATAAACTGCATGTGTTTTTATTTTATGTAAACAACCAACAAATCAGTCTGGACTTGAAAAGCTTCTTTAGGATCAGAAAAAGAAGGGAAACAATTGTTCAATCTCTATAATTCATTTTAGTTATGCACGAAGTGATGAATACAATAATATCAATGAATGCTAAATAAAATAATTATTAGGTTTACCAACATCATAAAAAGCCTATCATTTGCACAATCTCATATTCTTACTACATACACATTTTCATCAAGATCGGTCAAGCCGTTCTTGAGTTATAAAAGAACATACAGAAAGATAGACAGACAGATAAAAATTTCAAAAATCGTAGAATTGGTGTCAGTGAGTCATAAAACGAATATTTATCCCAAAATTTATCAGAAAAATTGCATGTACAGACAGAGCCTACAGATTTATAAAGTATATGGATATATATCTATTTCGCGGCAGACCACCGCAGCGCTGGATGGACAACATTCGACGACATGGAGGCTGGGACTGGATGAGCCGGGCACAGGACCGGCAGGAATGGAAGAAGAGGGGAGAGGCCTACATCCAAGATTGGATCTCGAAGAGGCCACCATGATGAAGATGATGATAAATTCTATTCACCACCCGAGCAACGAAAACGGGAATTAGTAATTAGGCATTGAAGCAGCGTCCCTGGTGATTTACCTGTTAGCTAACTTGTAATTTAGCGATATAAATTGTCGATTTCGTTAACATGATTGGACGGTGAATTCTCGTACTCGTTATATTAACATAAACATGGAGTACAGTTTCCCGAACTCTATCCTGCATTGAAAGCTTCATGTTATACGACAAAGTAACCAATAATACCTTTATCCATTTAAATGGTAACTGAAGTAGACTGTTTGAAGTTCGCTTCACAGACGGTTGGATTTGTCTGCAACTATTCAAAGTTCTCGAAGGAGGTTCATTAAAAATGACTTAGTATTCAGATGTAATAATGCGGAAGTTTATCCGCTTCCAACTGTTGAACGTCTCGTTTGAATGCCATCAACAAATTGGGACAAAAGCATTTTGAAGTTAGGTACTTACAAAAATATAGTGTTTACACCTTATCATGTCCCATACAATCATCTAACTTAAATATTGTAGGTACAACCCAATCTGATAATAATGATGATAATCTTGATCTGAATGAAACTTTTTATGCTGAATGAAAATAACAAAAATCTAGAGATTAGAATTCAACAAAAATTATGAGATTTAAAACTCTCCATAGTCGACTTTAAACATAATGAATTTTATTGAATAAACCTTTCTTTATACTCGTATTATATGATAAGTAAATAGTTCTACGTATTTTTCTGAAGCGTGTAAGTTTAAGTTTTATAAGAATTTAATTACTAATAAGAAAAGCACCGTTTATGAAAAAATTATGTAAAAGGTTTCGTATTCTTAGAATTCCTTTTCTAAATTTGAACCATTCTCTTGTTCGTTTTTTAAAACAGGCCGAAAAAATCGTTTTCAAAAAACTGGCTTCAATTCTGCTCCCTCAAAACTGTAAATCGTTAGAACTAGAGTTTTCACAAAAACAAAGTTTAACCTTATTAAAAGATTACTGCATTTTACTCAATCAAGGATCTAAAACCAGTACCAAAAGTATTATTTGCGAGCTAGCTATCTGGAACAAAAACATCGCTAAAGTCATACCCTTCATGTTCATTTCCTACGAATCAGCTAGAATTGCATTCGGCTCTTAGATAAAACCCGAGACGTTTGTAGAGCAGTCTCCTTTGATCTATAAAATATTTTCTTTGAAAACTTATTGAACCAATGTTCTTTTTTTAAAACATAGCATTTCTCTTCTTAGATGTCAAAATTGAAGCCGTATCTTTGTTTGTTTGCTAGCCCTACGGTGGAGACTGTGCACCAAGAATAATAATTGTTCCTTTTTTAAATAAAGTATATTTCTTAAGCGTCAAAATCCATGTCATGTCTTCTTGGAGACCGTTTACCGAGAAGGAGCCGCAAGAAACTTGATGTCTTTCTTTGTTCTTGTTTTACAAATCAAACAAGTTTGTGTTATTCAAACTCATTAAATTATTTTCCTATGTACATAGTTATGGAATGCTAAAAATATCTCCACATTTTTGTATTTTACTTAATGTAGGTAAGGTATTAGGTATTAGGTATAAGGTAAGGCACCAGGGTTCGACTGGATCTAGTGGTCAACATTTTTGCCTTTAATCATTAAAAATAAAGGTCAGCAACTGGTTTTAGTCTTTAATAACAGTTTAAAACAGACTACTTGCTATCTAGCTGCCATTCCGTAGAATTTCCATGAAAATCTATGTTTTTTTGGCGACGAAAACTGTGTCGGACACTGGGCTCAAAGTGTCGAACACTGATATACAAAAACCCTATGTGCCTTACAAATAAACAAAGAATAAGGTCCAAACAGTTATTCCGTGTTTTGTCTCTTTTACCCTAATTTGAAATGACGTTTAAATGACAGGAATAAAACACGGAATAACTATTGGGACCTTATATTTGTAAGGCACTATATGCAAAAAAAAGATTGTTCATAAAGATTGACTTTGACACGTCCTTTGTAAATGCATTTCTTCTTCTTCTTTTTTTATTTATGGCATGTTTTGTGTCTACAGAACACAATTCCGCCAATATCACGTAGGTAGATACACGGAAAGATTCGTATGGAATAAATTATAATTTTGCGTTTTAAGCAAATTTACCAAGAACAAGTACAACACAACATGCTCAGATAGTTATTAAATGCATTTCAACAACGTTCTTTACCCTTGTGTCAAGCGACCTGTCACAGGTCACTTTCAAAATACCCATAAGTGTCATTTTTGTACAATAAACTGGAAACAAATCGCTCATCCTACGTTCACCCTCGAAGTATTAATCTAGTACAAAGTAAAACTGTACGTATATTTATTGATAAGTTTTTAGCTTAGCTAATAACGATTCCTACGACATAACCTTTATATATAGTCTCCATACATAATTCCTAAGATATAGTCATTTCAATGACGCGCGGCGACACGCGGCATTTTTACCGTTAATCGCTTTACACATGAGCGTTTTTTTCAAAATGGCCGGGACACTTGATAGGTAAAATGTGTGTTTCAAGAAGAAACGTCAATTTGGAACGTCAATCTCATTTCTCTTACGAGTGTAACAACTATGAGAGTGAGATTCTCATTATTGATACACATAAAAACATAGTACATAAGAGTCATGAAAGTAAAGTGTTTTCTATCTCGAGTTATCGGTGTGACGGCCAGCTTGCTATGCATAACTAGTAAACTAGAGATATTGTAGTGTGGCCAGTAGAAACGCGGTGAGCGAATTCAAATTTCAAATAAAAATAATATTTCTAAACATACTTAGCTGTACGATGTCGATAGAGTTCAGGAATGAAGACCGCGACTTAAAAACGTAGTGTTGGACGCCTTCCTATGAGTTGGAGCGACGATATGTGCAACACAGCTGGCAGCATTTGGTAGAAGACAGCTGATATGCAATAGCAGAGGCATATGCCAGCAACGGACAGACACAAGCTGATGGAGATTATGATTAGAAAAGGAAAACGTTGAGTTTCTTGCCAGCTCTTCGATCGATGGCTCTCCCAAAATCCGGATTAGTGGTAAATTCAGTATAGTTCAGTTAAACTTTTTATTATTATTACTTGGATTAGCTTATATTGCATAAATTATTTGACTTTGACTTTAATGTACTGCTTACTGTGTTCTACATCTAATGTTCTAATGAGGAGCTCGATGGCGCAGTGGTTAACGCGCTCGGTCTGCAAGTGCTGAGGTTAAGCAAGTTTCGCAAAGGCCGGTCATTGGATGGGTGACTAAAAATTTATCATCTCGAGCTCCTCCGTGCTTCGGAAGGCACGTAAAGCCGTTGGTCCCGCCTGCAATAGCAGTCGTTAACAACCACCAATCCGCACTGGACCCGCGTGGTGGTTTATGGCCCATCCTCCCTATCCATCCATAGGGAAGGCTCGTGCCCCAGTAGTGGGGACATAAAATGAGCTGTTGATCATCTAATGTTCTGTTATCATTGGCATTTATGAGCGTGTGGGTATAGTGTCCAAACAAAGATTTTATCTGTCATTTAGGTAAATCCTTCTTCAATCAGGACTTCTCTTTTTAATTGTATTAAAAATAAATAAATAAACATCTCGTCTCGTGGCCCCACCCCATCCCTGGGCTTACCAGATCGTTGACTGTCTGCGCCGGATGCTGGATGGATGTTCTCATTCATGTATCCGCTGAGTATCGCATGAACCTTTTGGCTGGGAGGCTGTTATGACGGGGTGTTAATAGTTAAAACTGAAAAAAAACTATTACTATTAAAAGATTATTTTTTATTTTTTATTTTTAAGTGCTAATTGCTGCACTTAAGCTGAATTAAATATTTATTAAAAGTTAACTTGCCTCAGGTCAGGTTTAAACCGCCTTGGCTTCCGGCTTTTTGTGGTTCCGCTAATGCGGTTGACGGATGTCCCTGGGTTTTAGTGGGTCAGGCAGACCACCGCCCATCATCACACACCTCCCGGCGCTTGCCACAGCCCGGTCGAGACGGTCTAAAATCAGACTTCCCTGGGTTAAAAAAAAAAGGTTTAAACCGCCTCTGAGGTCAAGTGGTTAAGATCAACGGTATCAGAGGTCCCGGGTTTGATTCCCAGCGGGGTATACATGTTTGTGTACTCGGTTTGGTCGGTTGGTTTGGTAGAGCTTGTTTGTCCGACTGGCTAGCTACTTATCTTCCGGCAGCTAGAGATAAAAAAGCCAGTGCCTCAGAAGTTGAGGATTCCGAATGAAGTAAGATTCCACTATTGGTTTCATTATCATATAACATTAAGTGAGACATTCAGAAACATTCAGAGTGATGAAGACACAAGATATATAAAAAAGGTTTAATTCGTAAGAGATTTCAATCTCTTCCAACAGAAGTACCAAGATTGGTCTTCCCATCAAATTTTTCAAGTACTTGCTTGTTTTTTTTATCTAAAACATGTAAGTAACAGAAAAGTGTGGTAAAAATAAAAATATCAAAAGTGTATCCGATCTAGATCTTGTATGCAGAGTTACAAAGACATAATTATTAACTTTAATTCTTATGCAATTTTTAATTTAATATTTCTATTGTGACGTCAGCCCTAGACTTTTAGTAACCTCTATGTACTTACATTTATGATCACTGATGCTTGCTCATGCGCGGCTGACGCACATGATATCACTAATATAAATATTTAATTAAAAATTGCAGAACAAGTTGATGTTAATAGTTATGTCTTAGTAACAACACATACAAGATCTAAATCGCATACACTTTAGATATTTTTATTTTTACCACACCTTTTTGTTACACGTTGTATACCTATATAAGGTCACATTTTATCAACTGCAAATATTTTGAGGATAAATTCAACAACATTATATAAACTATTTTTATGAAAAAACCTTGAATTTTTATACGCTAGTTTTCAAAAAAAACGCCAAAAGACATTTCGATTAAAAAGAAAAATAAAGCACTTTCGGTAGTTTCAATTCAAAAGAGCCGAAACAGAGAGGCCGCAATGCTGTGAAAGCATTGCGGCCTCTCTGTTTCGGCTCTTGCCGCTCTTTTCGCTTGCACGTGCCCCTAGTTTCATTCAAAAGAGCCGACTGAGAGGCCGCTCTAAAAAATATTACAATTTTCGTGTCAGGAAAAGTAAAAAAAAAAGTAGCCTGAATTTTTTTTTAATTTTCTCTCATATAATTAGATGTTTTGTCAAAATATTTGCAGTTGATAAAAAGTGACCTTATATTTCAACCTTTTGAGCATGTGTAGTGTTTTAAGTACTTATCTTTGTTTAATTTTAAAAAAACTTTCTTTTTTTGTATAGTCTTAAAGCTGAATAAAGTATTTTCTTACTTAGTTCACTCATTAGTTACGACTCATCAAACTATAAACGTCTCTCACTAAGCTCAGACACCTACATGAACAATAGCAATGGAAGATCGGGCCATAACTTACCACGCTGGCCCGACGCGGGTCGCTAGGCTATCATTAAACCCATTACGGACCACAAAAACTAAAATTGAATTCAGTCGGCTTAAAACATTCAGCGGTCGCAGACGCAAAATGATGTCATAACTCGTAGTGTAATTCGCATAGCAAACAGAGACAAAGAACTCAGCCGGAATGATGGTGTATTCTTTTATTTGCGAATGGAAACTGAAACTTGGGGGCATTGCTAATGATTTCAAAATGGCCGAAATAATAGCGATGAGTTACATTAGTGACTTTTTAAACAGTTAACGGTTGACTTTTAAAAACAAGATACAGATTTTGAAAATAATATTATTAGGTATTTGGCTCACAAAGTAAGAGTAGACTTAGTAGATTAGTGTTGATTAATTTCGGCGGGTTCGAGAAAGCCACGATAGTATAGTTGTTAGTGCACCTGACCCGGCGTGGAAATATTTTTAACACTTGTTTAGCAAAAAATAATTTTATTACAATATATTTAAGTGAATTTTGAATTATGGTTTAAATATTATTCTAGACCGCGTATTCCTTTCTTCGTACATCTAGGAGGTGTAACAGCAAGATGATGACGGCTAGTGAAGCACAATCGTGGTGTCTTCGCATCTGGACTCCGTTCTGTCTGCGTATACTCGTATATTTACATAATTTATAAATTTACCCCCTGTTTATAAAGTCTCCACCGTAGGGTTTACGAAGTTATGGCTTTGAATTGACGTTCAAAAAACACTTGTAAAAATTCATTTTGAATTAAAAAAATTGAATTGTGAATTTTGAGTAACCAGACTAGCTGACCCGGCGGACTTCGTACCGCATTTCTTTTTTTTTTTAATATATCCTATGTTACTCAGCGCTAATGTAGCATTCTAATGTTGAAAGAATATTTTTTAAATTTGTTTTTGAGTTTATTTGTTGCAAACATACAAAAATACAAAGCTTTCCTCCTTATAATATTAGTATAGATAAGGGAGTAGTCATTTGCCAACTCATCATTAAAAAAATCACAAATTTCGCAGTCCCCGCAAAAATCGGAGCATTAAAAATAAATACAACAATTTACGAAAAGAAACATTTTATATTAAACTAGCGACCCGCCCCGGCTTCGCACGGGTGCAATGCTGATACTAAATACACTACAGAAAAACTGTGAATGTTGTATATAAAAACATAGCGTAATTCAAAGTGCTATAGGGAAAACCGCGGCCTCAGACGCGCTATTTGTAGGCACGCTCTTGCCGCACCGGGCGGCCGGCCGGTACCGCCGCAAACGCTACGTCCCGCAATTTTTAAATCTGTAATATCTTCGAAAATATTCACTTAAATCATACGGTGTAAAGGGCCATATAGATCTATATTAAATGAACAATGTATTCAAGGTATTTAATTGGTTAAGGATTAATGCTGTATTGGTTAAAATCGCTTCGAAAATTAGTTAGTCTTAATTATTTGTCGTAAAAAGTAAATGACAAAAAAAAGTTATTGTGGGTTATCAATAAGAGATAGACATATACCATCACGGACTTTTCTGTAGACCTTTTCAATGTGTACAATACTTAGTACATTATTTTGATAAAACTCGTAGGGTTCAGCCTGCGTTTGCAATGTAAGCGGAAAAAATGTAATTATTTACGAGATCACATTAGAAACCTCAAAAATAACAGTACTTCTCCACTATTTAATGGATGTTATTATACATATTAACCTTCCTCTTGAATCACTCTATCTATTAAAAAAAACCGCATCATAATCCGTTGCGTAGTTTCAAAGATTTAAGCATACAAAGGGACATAGGGACAGAGAAAGCGACTTTGTTTTATACTATGTAGTGATAACACATTACAAGTTAATTATTAATAAATTAATATCGGTTAATAAATTAAAAAAAAAAAAAAGTAAAAAAATAAATTCAAAAGTAAATCTTTTGAATTTATTTTTTTACTTTTTTTGAAGGTCCATAGTTTAATTGTTTGTTAATTAAAAGTGTGTTTCGGATTTTTTGATGCGTAGCCCGGGTTTGGGATCAGTAACCCAGCAGTACAGTCATAGGCTATTTACTATATAGACTTGTATTGATGTCCGGTTACACTGTAAACGCCAAAGGCGGCCTACAGAAAACTCACACCAAAAATAAGATAAGATTTCTACGTTAGTATCCTACTTGATAAACAAATTAAAACTATATTTAATTACCCATAGTTTCTCAAATAAAATAATAATGTATTGCATTGTACCAAGGAGGCTGTAGGAGACGTGAGAGCTGACTCCAGACCTCAGTTTGGTTATGGTAGCAGGCGCTTGTGACGAATGTGTATCCTACATAAGGCCACGATATTAAAAATAAAGGCAGCTGTCATATAGAATTAGACGAACTGGAAACGACAACTTTACGGCAATATTCAAATAATAAGCGAGTAGATCCATATAGTGTGTAGGCACAAGGGTCATATAGGTTAGTTCTTCCATCTTTGCTATGCTTGGGCGTGACGTGGGTTAACGGGCGAGGAGAAATAATTAAGCACTGATGTTCAATCGACGGTCTATTCCGTAATTACAATCAAAGTACAATTGTAAAGATCTCACACGAGACTACAAGAAAACCGAGAGGTTCCACATAACGTGTAGTGCATGTGTCAGATGCAAACCACTTATCCAATTTCCGCATATACAAGTTTCTTTATGTTATCTAACTTGTTCTGAATAACGTACAAATGCCATACTCCAGCGATCTGAGTCACGTCTAACTGTCAGTGTCATTCGCTACACTATGGCTTGAGATCCATCATGGTATAATACAGAAGCGCCGTCAAGTGTTTCATTTCAAAATATTTAGGTATTTATTTATTTTATTTATTTTGAAAACATGCAACTTTAAATTTTACGATTAACTTAATTGAAAACATAACACATTCGCACACAGTTTTTACGTCTATAGCTAGACCGCGTAACTGAGTCCTTGCCTGCGGTAGGTACGCGGGGCGGGAGGTACGTAGGGCCTCTGGCACGAGTACGAGCGTTTTGCGACGCCGGACGGCGAACGGTTTCTAGTTCATTGCGCGTTATACTACGGCAGTCATTGTCAGCTGTGATAGAAAAGACTAGAATCAACTAGAAATACATTTGCCGCGTCGCAAGACGTCAGTAGTCGTAGTCGAGCGGTAAGGCGGTACACACGTGACAATTTTAACAAGATTCATCTGAAGATAAAAAATTATAAATATCAGTGCCACCTCCACGATGTTATATTTGGCTATACGATAAGGAGTTTCTTTTTAGATCCACATTTCTTAAATTTAAAACGCAGATCATGTAATAATAGTCTTAAATATTCCCTATAGCACCTATATTTATAATAAAATTGCATATCTTCAGATGAATCTTGTTAAAATTATCACGTGTGTACCACCTTACCGCCCCCCGCCCCGCGCACCTACCGCTGGCGAGGACGCGGTCTAGCTATAGTTACAACATCATTAACGTTGATTTAGACACGCTAACTAAATAATTTATAAATTTGCATAAAATTTATAATCAAAATACATAATAGCAACATTAAAAATATCCCGGTATAAAAGAGAATTATTTCCATAAGAAAAAAATAAAATTCCTGTTTCAACTTTAACTACAAAACTTTACCTGCGAACGCGACAGGAACCGCTTATCTGATACTTTTATTGTTGTTTGACATTTCGTTCAACATGAAACTGTAGCTTTTTCAAGTGTTTTTTACAACTATAGCAATATTAATGCGAAAGTAACAATTCAAACACGAAATACATTTCAATAGAACCGTCATTAATACTCGTAGCATCCCTAGATTAAGAATTAATGTGAATCTTAATATTTCTTATTTACTATTTTTTCTTTTCTTTAAAATGGTTGAACTTTGATTGACTTAAACATATTCTTTATAATTATTATTAAGTGTTCTATCCGTGTAAAAACTTGAATGTTTTACTGTAAAAAAATACATAAAGAACATGCCAGGATGTCCTCGATGCAGATATGCAGTCACTACTAACGTTCGATTTCGATACCGCTATCGAACTCAGCATGTCGCCAAAACGCACCGATGCAGTCACAAAATCGCGGGTCACCGAAGCTAAAAGTATAATTTGTACATAGAAGCCATAAATCCTTAAATGCCTAATGTCGTTTCCGGCATCTCTTTATCTGTGTTGGTCATGCTCAGAGCGTTCGCCAAAACTCGATACAGCATCGATGGAGTCGCAAAATCGCCGATCGCCGACGCTATATGTATCGTGGGTCCGCTACCTATGTGGCCCGTAACACCTATGTACGAAATACTTTTTTTTTTATTTCGTTACTTCTATTAAAGCTGTGCTGCTCTTTGCGCCCGTTCTTCCCCCACAATTAAAAAATAGACGTTCTGAATGGGTATTAATAGGTAAAAAAATGTTTGGACGATTCAAAAGCACTTTTCTTAAGTTTGTTTAATTAATTAATTTGTTTGAGCCACTATAGCATAGTTGGCAGTGCACCTGACCTGGCATGTCATGGGGTGCGGGTTCGAATCCCGCTCGTGGAATTTTTTCAACACTTTGTCTTTTTTCAAATTGTAATTTGTTCGCAACAATATTTGCGTAAAATTATATGTAAATAATTTTAAAAAAACGACTTTGACTTTGACTTTAAAACCGTTTCCACCATCTTTATATCCGCGTTGGTCATGTTAAGCCATTTTTCAGAGCATTCACTAAAAGCGTTCTTTGTTTCGTAAAGTTTACGAGTAGCTGCGCGGCTACAAGTTTATATTCACCATTTACAGCAAGCTGTTAAAGTGGATTAATTGCTTTCTTCTGCGCTGGTTAATGAGTTATTTTAGCAACGGCTCGAGGTGAACATTGTTATTATAACTTTGCCAATCAAAATGTCAGTTAAACTTTTGTATGGGAATGCGTAACTAACATTCATTTTCTTGATTTCAAGCGTAATCTGTTAAGCAAGCGTGTTTGACAAAATTTTGACAGCAAAATGTAAAATAAGATACTTGAAAAAAGGCGTGACAAAATATTTTGAAATCCTCTTCCGTAATATAGGTACACATTTACTATTTACGAAAATACCTTTATTTCAGTAATAAACTTAAGTTTAAAGAAGTTTTAAACCATTTTTCTAATATTTTTTCAATATTGCGCGAAAACAGCTGGCAGGTGTCATGGCGTCCGCTCTGACGTCACGCTTACGTAAACATGTCATTGCAATAGCATTGTGTCTATGCGTAGCGAAGAAAACAAACCAAACTTTACATTAATTTGTGTGATAAAAATGAATCCCAAAGTTAAACACATAAATAAGAACACCCAACAAAGTGTTTGTACATGTTCCAAACAAGAAAATAATAAGAGTTAAGTGCTTAAAGCTCGTACGGCGAAATTTTAGGTGTTTACTATGAGGAAAAATACAACTAGTACTAGTAGGTGCTTTATAGTTATAGAAATTTACTCGGTACTAACTCTAAAGTAACAACTTACAAGCTGTGAGGGAGCTAACTTTAAAAATAAAATGACAAGTTTATTGTAAAAATAACCTATGAAAGTAAAATAAAATAAACTCGCATGAATTCAAAACGAGTATCTATATCTTAGTATTATATTTAGTGGTAAAAATAAATAATTACAAAATTTACTTACAAGGAAGTTTTCACGTTTCTAAACTCAGACGAGCAAAATCTTTATTTGTTGCGAGGTAATCGCCCAACATCAAGACATCAATCCTGGGCAAATTTGAGCTATTTGCCTTAACAAAGCTTGGTTCCATTATAGTCGAGTAGAGTCGATAAATTACACGTAAATGAATAAAAAATCAATTCAAATGCGTAATCAGTAGTATTCACAACAACAAAACACAGTGAAGGACAATATCTATTGACAGCGGAGTTTACCTTATCGTGACGTCATGCGGTGTTTCAGTCAAAATGACCGACTGCAGTATTTTAATGTTTTATTTTATTGAAAATCTTAATAATCTTAATTTTTTTAAAGAAAACTAAACCAGTGTTTTAAATTTTATTGATATTAATTTTCCCCTAAAACCATTAAATCGTTGATTTTTTGATACTGTCGTCATGCCTATTAAAGATGTGCCTAAAACCATCTTGATGAAAAAAGAAAGAATTAAATCCAGCGTAATCGAAAAAGAATTGTCAAATAGAAAAAGGAAAGGAAAATAAAGGAAAACAAATTAAGTATTGTGTCCCTAACCTATCTTTATCTATATTTTATTTTATTTTATTTTGTTTGGGAAGCTAACAGCATTATTCACCTTAAGAGATAATAACAAGCTACCACATTTAAAATGATTAATAATAAATTGATCCACAAAAAAATAGTAGGCTAGCACCTAAAATGCTAAGTTAGCATCTAAATAGTAGTTTAGGTGCTAACTTTGTATTTTTAGGTGCTAACTTAGTATTTTTGTAGGTTAGGTTTGGTTAGTTTGGTGATCGATTAAATACAACCCATTTAAAATATATGAAAATAGCACTAATGAAGTCAAACGAACTGCCTCAGATGGAACTCGAACCCGCGACCTTTCACATGGACTAACTCAACTGGAGGTAAGTCATCCTTTTTTAAGCGCTGTTTTCATATTAATATAAAATGTATATCTGGTTGATTTGTAACTTTGACACTACAAATTATTTTTTGAAAGACAACCGACCATGCCAGCATCAGGTTACAACGAAATGAAAAACAAACAAGTAGGTCGGTACAGAAAAACGCAAACAAACACCGTTACTACGACTAAAAATACTGCCACCATTTTGATAACAAATACGTTTTCGAGAACTTCGATAATACGGAAATTGCTCGATATTTTTTATTTGTTTATTTAAAACTAGCGGCCCACCCCGGCTTTGCACGGGTGTACTTTTTGTCGGTGCGCGTGCGAGACCGCGTAAGAGCAGTTTGTAAACCCGAAAATTTTACAAAAAGACGAAAAAAGGGAACATCTTGGCCATTTAAATATATTATTTTGTTGTTGTTGTTTGCCTCAAAGAATAGCTGTCAATTTCAGTCGGAATAATATGCTTGAATGGCCAAGATGTTCACTCTTTTCGTGTTTTTGCAAAATTTAGCAAAAGCAGATACGCGGTTTTTACAAACAGCTCTTACGCGGTCTCGCACGCGCACCGAGCTTTTATTTTTAAACATTTTTTTTAAATATAGCCTAATAGCCTTCCTCCATAAATGGACTATTCAACACAAAAATATTTATTCAATTCGAACCAGTAAACAAACAAACTCTTCAGCTTTATAATATTAGTATGATTCTTAATGTTCATTTAATTTAGGCGTAATATTAAATAAATAAATAAATTTAGGATAATTCATTTAAAACCCGGGAGGGCTTTTATGTTTTTGGTTATGTGTTGTTTGTTTTGGTTTTTGGTGGTAGCCAACCAAACAGAGTTTAATAAAAATACGAACCACTGGAAATCGAACCAAAGACCTTTGGGTCTGAGGCGGTGGTCTACTACTGGTCCACTAGAGCAAACAGACGATTTTTTTTAAGTTAGCACGGCAAATGGCTCCACTACACCTGATGTTAAGTTTAATTGGAATCCATTTGCAAAGACAACTGGTGCCAAGTTAAAACATCACAGCATCAATCACCCTCACTTTGCCGGCCCACAGAGTGACTTTCCAAATTTCATTTAAAGGACCCATGTCATAAAGAAGGGAAAAACTCAGTAACCGTTTCGATATTGCAATTTCACTTTTGATACTTTAATTCTGCGACTATGCCTTCTTCATAGTGGCCAGTCTTGGCACAGATTAAGAGCGTAGACATGCATTTCGAGATTGAAATGAGACCGACGAATATATTTCCAACTCCATATATTTCATAGAAACATTTTACGTTTAGCCTGCGGGCGCGGGAGTGGATATTCGTGCATGAGTTATTGGCGGCAGGATGGAATGACAAACGCATTTGATTTGTATGCAGTTCACAACGACCCGCCACCGCGCTAGGGTTAGGCCGGTGTAGACGAGCGATTGTACTGCATTAAACGGCTCCCGTCCACTACCGACCTATTTGGAGGACCGATAAAATCGGGCCAATTTTTGGCCGAGGTCTCAGTACCGATATTGTGACCGACTTTTTGCGTGTGCGTTGCAACATAGAATTCCATACGATTCATTTAACCATTTTGTCTGTCATTGTCACTCCGTTTTTTTTTTTTTTTTTTCCTTTAGTTGATGGCTTCGTGCGGTTAGCACATTTAGCCAGTGTCAAAGTAATTTTTCTTACAAGTTATAAATAAATAAACAATATTTCCATCTTGTATGATGATGATGAATGATAATAGAAATGAAAAGTGAGAAATGATATACCCCCCAACCCCTCGAGTATCTTAGTAAAGATGTGGAGCTTTACTAAGTCCTCGGGCGGACTTCTTGAGAGAATTTGAAAAGTGACGTTGCACTGTTTTGTTTCATTTGCCAACAATCATGCACACTCACGAACACTTTACGGTTAATAATCCACCATTACTTCACATTAATATTCGACATAACACAAATTTTAGAAAATAAAACAAAACCGCAGACATGACTCTTCACTTTCCCGCCCTCACTCCGTTTTATTTTTGTTGAATGTATATTCCGTTTTTAATAATAGAGGAAGGAATTCGGAATATACAGCCTATATATATTTTTAATCAATCTATTATATTTTTGATTTATAAGGCTGCTATTTTTGTTTTTATATTTTGTACATTTTTGTGTGTTATGTCTGTGTTGCTCGGTAGCAACATAGACGTAACACACGTTTTGAGACTCTCCTATGCTTTTTTCCATTTTTATCTGTATGTTTGAACTGTTCCGTCCCAAATAAATTTATTTTCATTTCATTTTCACCGACTAAAAAATCGGTCACTGATTATCAGACTTAAATACTTAAAATTAAAACAATACAAAGATAACTTTTTTCGAGGAACAACTTGAAATAAATAAATGAAGATAAAAGAAAAAAACATTTATTTGGGACAAAACACATTAAATCATTAGTCATTTTACAAGCGTACGAAGATAAAATGACAACAGTTGGTTGGTTAGTTGGTCTTCCCATTTGCTTAGGTGCGAAGACCAGCATTGGGCCAGTTTATAGACTAACTAGCTGACCCGGCGGACTTCGTACCTCATTTCTTGTTCTTTTTTTTAATATAGCTTATGTTACTCAGCGCTAATGTAGCATTCTAATGGTGAAAGAATTTTTTGAATCGGTCCTACTGGACCGAATTTATTCGTTGTAAACATACATACAAAAATACAAAGCTTTCATCTTTGTAATATTAGTATTGATGATGAGTTGATGCGTATTAAGGTTATGATCATGAAAATTAAGTTAAGTTAAGTTATGCGCAATGCCAAGTGCCCTGATGGGTGAACAAATTTGATGTTGTAAGATTACATTTCGCTTTGTTAATGTAACAATCAGTCGCCCGTCTGTATCGAGTCTAAAATGTTACAAAAGTATTTTTGTATTTCCGCTGTGTATACGGTCATATTTTTACTTTATATTCAACGCAAACTCTGAATGATGAAAAATGCGATAAGGGTGGAAGTTCATTGGGGAGCAGCGTTTAAGAAAGTATGCTTTCTATCACTACAGATTGGACTAAGAGTCATCGGCCGATTAACACCGAAAATGGAATGCTAATTATACAATCCATTCGTGGTGCATCTATGAACTGGTGTTGATAAGCAGATTGACGAGCTCGATGGCACAGTAGTTAACGCGCCCGGACTGCGAGTGCTGAGGTTAAGCAACATTCGCAAAGGCTGGTCATCGGATGGGTGACCAAAAACTTCCTCTGTGCTTCGGAAGGCACGTTAAGCCGTTGATCCCGGCTGCATTAGCAGTCGTTAACAACCACCAATCCGCTCTGGGCCCGCGTAGTGGTTTATGGCTCGTTCTCCCTACCCATCCATAGGGAAGGCTCGTGCCCCAGCAGTGGGGACATAAATGAGCTGATGATGAAATTATGATGATATGCAGATGAGAGTAGCGCGGATCGTGCTCAATGGCATGCACTTGTAGAGGCCTATGTCCAGCCACTGCTGACTAATGTAGGCTGATGATGATGATGTAGTATTTATTTAATCACTAGACTACTTCCGTAGTCTAGTGATTAAATTCTCAGGTTCGAATAATCAGTGGGTGGTAAACACGCCTACACATCAAACTACGACAAACTGTTTTGTTTTCTAAAGTTTACGCGAACACTACACATTGAAATGAAACAACTTTTACGGATTTACTCGCGTTTATTTTACACATTACTTTGCAGGGTCTGTGGTCACAGGGAGACTGAGGTGTTGATCGTCTCATAATTAGTTAGTAGCTTATATACCCTCATTTAAATTTAAATATAAGGTCACATTTTATCAACTGCAAATATTTTGACAAAACATCTAATTATAACAAAGAAATAATTAAGCATTTTAAAAAATTCAGGCTAATTTTTTTTTTACTTTTCCTGACACAAAAATTGTAATATTTTTAAGAGCGGCCTCTCTGTCGGCTCTTTTAAATGAAACTAGGGGCACGTGTAAGCGGTGAAAGCATAACAGCCTCTCTGTTTCGGCTCCTTTGAATTGAAACTACCGAAAGTGCTTTATTTTTCTTTTTAATCGAAATGTCTTATGGAAAACTAGCGTATAAAAATTAAAAGTTTTGTCATAAAAAATAGTTTATATTATGTTGTTGAATTTATCCTCAAAATATTTGCAGTTGATAAAATGTGACCTTATACAGCTTGTTAATTAAACCAAGAGACATATTAAGGGAAGACATTAGGTATTCCATTTCCGATCCGATTCATTAAAAATAAATATTAATTAATAATTTAGCGTATACACTAAGCGTGGGAAAAGATCAAATATATGCCGACTGACTGCGCCGGCGGCGGAGCGCGGCTCCGCCGATAAATCATGCCGAAAGGTCTTTTTTTGCTTTGCACACCGTACGCACGCCGCGAGGCCACGCCATCATCCCCGCTTCGCGGCGCGTGCCCCGGCGCGTACCCCACTGCGGGCAGTCTGCGCCGTATTATTTATTTGTTTATGTTTACCCAGGCATAAACTAACATAGGATTAAATATGTCCCTCGTGTTAACTAACACACTGTATATAAAAGTTGTTTCATTTCAATACGACAAACTGGCAAAATTCTTCAATAGATGTTGCAGACTCTTTCAAAAACCTTTTTAATACTTTTTATGTTCTTATTTTTATACTTTTTTTTTAATATTGACATTTTTATAGATTTTGCTTTTGGTCTGTGGTTCTTTGGCTGTTCTTCTTTGTGATTGGTATCGTGTGGTGTAAAAGTTAATATAATATAGTAAAATCCCACTTATTTCCTGTTTTTTGATCATTTTAGTCCATTAGTTCCTCCCATCAATAGTTGTCGTTTTCAATAGACTTTGAACTTTATGGATATAAGAAATTTGACCGTTTTTGGTAGGTTGACGTGCAGACGTCTGAACGTGACCAACTGCATCTCCCCGGGCGCAGTGGTATGCCTAATGCATTTTCTCCTGTAAAAGGCGAACTTGAAACGTACCACAATCCGTACCAACTAAATCAGCGTCAGGTGCAAGCCGCTTTATTACCAGCCAGTGCCAATTTTAAAATAAGATTAGAAGACTTTAGAGAAAGCCTTCGGAAATTCCGACATCAAATTACATAATTACTAAGTTTTGGTAGGGTTTCGCGAATCGCTCTAAGTGTTCCTACTGATTAATGCCTTCAAAAGTATAAGGTTACGGCTAATTGATGAGAGCAATTCGTTTGTGGTACTTACTTAGCTTATTTTCCTTTGATGCTCCCGCTGAACCTAAGAATAGAACTACCTTTTATGTAGTATTTATCTTATACTAGTGACGAAGCTCTTTAGATGTTTAACTTAATCTAGTCACAAAATAAAGAGACTGCAAAAGGTAGAGGAGCTCGATGCCTATGATCTGTGGTGCCTATAACCTTACTATCTTACAACAAAGTCAAAGTAATTTTTGTTTATTAAAATAAACTTAAAAATAAATAAGTATAACTGTTTTTTTTAGTTTTTTTTATTGTGGCACGCCAAAATGACCTCACCCTGCCTAATGAAAAGCAGCCAGTGAAGCCCAAGAAGTGAAAGCGTTCATCACAGCGCTACCACGCTATGCCGACCCACACTATGGCGGCCTGCATACATGCTTTTTCACGCCCCGCTTTAATAACCCGGGAGAGAAAGAGGAGGGAAACACGTGTGCGGGAAGCGCATTCCACATACGGGCAGTTCGGCAAAGGAACGATTGTCCAAAGTTTTTGGTACGTGTCTTGATGGTCAGCACGGTATGAGGGTAGCTTCTCAGATCTGCACGCGTCGATCTAGAAAGGAATGGAGAAGGAGGAATGAGGTCAAAGATCTCCTCAGAGCATTCACCGTGGTAAAGGCGGTAGAAAGCACTAAGGGAAGCAATGGCCTTACGTAGCTGTAACGGCTCCAGACTGGTCGTAACGTCATCGTTACCGATAATACGGACAGCTGTTTAAACTATCATGGTCATTTATATTAGAATATTTTTTTAGCTGTAGAAAAGAATGGGCACTGGTAACTCCACAGCTTTTATAGAAGCAACGACATGTACAAAACATAAGAAAAGTATGTCGTTAACGACGACAACATCGGGGACCAATTTCTTAATGTGCCTTCTTGGAGGAACTTGAGGTATTACGGGCTGTGCGTAAGTATGATTATTTACATATAATTTTACGCAAATATTGTTGTAAACAAATCACAATTTGAAAAAAGATAAAGTGTTGAAAAAAATCCACCAGCGGCATTCGAATCCGCACCCCTTTTTTCGAATTGTAATTTGTTCGCAACAATATTTGCGTAAAATTATATGTAAATCATACATATCGCTTGCCTAATTCATAACTGATCTTTTAATATTTGTAAAACTTAATATTTTACAAATATTAATCGGATGTTGATGACGTAGTTGTCGACATTGAACAGGGCTCCTTTGGCTTATAAAGTAAAAGTAGATAGTGTTGATTAGTGTCGGCGAGTTGGATTGAACCACGATAGCATAGTTGGCAGTGCACCTGACCCGGCATGTCATGGGGTGCGGGTTTGAATCCTGCTCGTGGAATTTTTTCAACACTTTGTCTTTTTCAAATAAGTAGCTTTATGTGCAAATTTTTTTTTGTAGAGAGTTTGTTTATTGCTTTTGGCGGCATTTTCACCGTCATCGGACTTTTTTGGGGGCAGCGAGAAACTGTAAAGGGCCGTGTGAAACGAATCACTGTCAGAGGTTTTCTAGAGGTAATGGCATCACGTATATACTAGTGCGTGTCCACTCCCTACTTGATTCTCCGAGGGGTTCGGATCGGATCGAAAGCGGAACAACCCCTGGGTGATTCGAAAGGGTTCTCTACGCGATACCTCGGCTCGGGTTGACCGGGTCGTGAGTACATGCGCGATCGCAATCCAAACGAACCACCAATGTCGTATTCCGCCCGACACGGTCAACCCGAGCCGAGGGCCTTCAGAAGTGCTCTCGGGTTTTCCACTCTCGTCATACGACTCGAAAGCCTCGGAGAATCTATAAAAGTACGTGTGTTGATTATTTAGTTGAGTGTTTGTGAATCGCGCTATTAAAGTGTTTTCTGTATGATATAGTAGTGGAGTTTTTATTAACCCAAAAGCCATCAGGGGACTATCCCTAAGGGGTTTTAGGGTTTTTGCACCGGTATTGTACAACGTAGAAAGCCAACAGCAAAATTCTTCCTCAAAATAAAAGTTCTTCATACTTAACTGGACGATTCAAATGTACCTTTTAATCCGTTAAGTTTATTTGGAACAAGACATTTTGACTTTAGGCACATTGCATCAGTCTACGGACCATAGTACCCCTGAACCGTTTCTCTCAGCCATTTCATGTCTTAAATACGAATGAGTTCCAGTATTGTGTATTGAGTTGTAAAGGGTCCAACAAAGCCCCGATAAAAAGGGCAACCCAGGAGATTAATGGGCACGCATTCACTCTTTATTGACGTCTCGATACATAAAAGGTTTAGTTTCACATACTTTAAAAATGGGTTTTTCAAATAGGCATCGTATATTATCTCTCGGCGAGATTAAATGTATTTGTATTTGAATCTAACGCCTAAAATAAAATATTGCTTCGCTTTTTCACAGTCACTCAACGGATCGTCAATATTTCATCGCGTTCATTAGTGAAGTAGTAAGTTTTTTGGTGGCATAACTGAAAGTTGATATTTTTATTTATTCATGTAAAGTGCAAGAACTATTTCTTTAGTAAAACGTATGCCGACCAGGTTTCTTAAAGTGTACAATACGGCGAGTGAGACAAACCGGCAAACGCAGAGTCGAAAGACAAAAAAATCGTAGTTTTCTATTTATCAACTGAATATCTGTAAAAGATGGTACCTAACGAATTGTAGCAAATATTATGTGGCGTGCTAAGACAAAGTTGGCGAACTAACTAATAAAAGTAGTTCAATTACCTCTTCCGTTCGCGATGTATTAAAAAAGTTGAGGAACTGCAGTCGTCGCCTAAGTTCTAACACAGCGGAAGTCCAAAATTTGTCATATTGACTTTTGCATGTCATTCGATAGAGAATAAAAAGACGCACCTCTACCAATCAGACCAATCAGAAACAGGGATTTTAACCAATGGAAACGAATTATTTCGAAAACAAAAACATAATTAAGAAGATTGCGATATATAAAAAGGCACGATATTTTTGCTATCCTGAAAAGTTGTCATTTTTGACTTCCGCGGTTTTAGAACTTAAGCGACGCGGCTGTTATTCATTATAAGCTTGAATTTTTTACCTTCTATAAATTACATTATTCTTATTTATTACATTACATTCTCGCCAAGTGGTATAATCTGAGTACTTCAGATCTTTCTCGAGCCAACATCACGGTCCCAAGTGGCTATAATGATAGCTGGCCTCCGATAGGAAATGGTACATGAAGAAGAAGAAACACACTACAAAGTATTATTGTTGAAAGTAAGACCAAAATTTTAAAAAATGCAAAAAAGATTTTTTAATGCTCAATTGACTATAATTCTAATTTAAAAAATATAATTATTTTGATAATGAAAGCCTTTGATTACTCCAACATACTATTTATTATATTGTGTTACAATACAACCTAAAAAAAAAATAAGCAATAAAATTTGAGCAGCCTACATGTTGGTGATAACTGTTTTTTTCACAAGTAATAGGTAGCTGAGAAATTTATATTTTTTAGACAAAAAGGAGCTCAAGTTTTTGTTTAAACTCTTCATGTTACAACCCTGAAGACAGGGCAATAATCTTTATTTCAAAGATCAATAACACAAAAGTGGCAAGTCGATGGTTCCTTGTTTTCTACGTACTTTCCTTCAACTAGCCTACTTACCATTATTTAAGGGGGTGCCGCGCGGAATTTCGAAAATTTACGTGTTTTTAAGTCACTGGTGCTAGGCGCTGATTAGGTCATATACATTTAAAGGACTAGTGTAGGTTAGCTTGATCCTTTCACAAGGCCATGGTTGTCTTGGAATTTGAAATAAATACCCGGAAACTGCACAAACAATACGTAAAAGTAATGATATCTAAAAACTTATTTCTTCAGAAACTTTGTAAATATAGCACAAATGAAACAATCAAAATGTTTGTATTGATATTCCGCAGGCCACTGTTGTTTTATTTTTCAATAAAAAAATAGAAATATGAAAATATTAAGACTTTTATTATTTTTTACCCAAACGCCTATGATTTTACGAAAGTAAACATTGCTCTAATTAAATCACCAGCCTACTCTGTACAGATATTAGTATGCGTGCGTATTCGTAGTTATGCGCCGTTGTCACACCACTGCTGCCACGCACCGCTCGCTCGTTATAATAAAGAAACTTGAAACTCGCAGTTTTGCGTCCGCGCTGCACCCCCTTAAGAACTCCTGCAACTAATAAAAAAAATATGAAAAAGAAATTACCACATTTAATGGTGATATTTTAGCAGTGAAATCTTTACAGGGTATATGTACGCACCCTTAAATATTATTGCTCATTTTTTTACAGATTGTATAAGATTATTTTAATGATTTGTAAAGTATTACAAAATTTGTTTATCACTTTTCCTGCTCATTGTACTTTTAAGCAAGATTGACTTTTAATCGACATTATCAAGAAAACTAGAAATCGGGATCCTCCGCCACGGGTGACTGTGAGATCGAGGTCCTCGGGGCATAACCCATAAAAATAACCACAAATTTCGGTAGGAAATTGTGAAAAATCTAGAATCTTTACTATAATACAATTCCCATAAATAACAAATAGCAGACATAATTAAAACACGAACGTTTCGATCAAAGTGACCTTTTTATCTAACATACAAAATCGCTACAACGAAACTAGTTAATTTCGACGTTGAATTCAAAGTAGATTGGAATTCCGCCCGCCCAGGACCCGCATTGCCAAGGAAAGTGCTCTCACAAAAGTAGCCGGCGACAATCCGAACACATTCTATTACCGAGAGGCATCCTCTCGAACGGGAATCTTTTCAAGCCTCTTTGGCAAAGGCAGCGCGATGCAACTGAAACTTTGTTACAAAGTGTCCGTGTAACACTTTCAGCGACATTTGAAATTAAAGTGGTGTTCACGCCAAAAACGCGACGGTGCAATCATTCGAATAAAGTATGCACCGTACGAGCCGACGGCGGAGCTAGATTTATTATTCCGCTACCTACAACTACTTAATTACTGCTACCGCAGCATAGACTTGCAGTGTTCTTTACGGCTGACAGTTCTAACCAAGAGCCCCGCTCGTGACGTCGCGTCATACCATCAGCTCTCCGCTCCAGAACCTTCGAGAACTATCTCGTGAACAGCCTACCGGCCGGTACACCCCTTCATAGGTCGCGTGTGTGTGTGTGCGCGTAATAAACGAATTCTACCAGCATCAGCTCCATCTCCACGACAGTCGTGTCGTGGCTACGCCGGCCGTCAACGTCAGCTCGCCGGGTAAGTCAACTCCTTATTCCTCCCCAATCAGCCCACGTCGCTCTAACGGCTGCCTTCCCAGCAGCCGATACAAGTGGGATAAAACAAAAAAGAAGAACACAGTCCCCACATACAATCACAAACGGAAAATGCAGTCGCATAGTAAATAGCCTTCCTGTTATTCTACAGCTGAGCAAAGGCCTCCATCGTTAAAATCAAGTCATCGCTACAATTGATAGGTAATGGCTTAATCACCACGCTTGCCAAATGCGGGTTGGTGATCACAAATCCGGGCTATTAGTCGACAAAGTCCGAAACACACTTTACCCGACATGGAAATTGAACCCAGGACTTTAGCCACTACAAAAAATATTTTTAAGTTAAAAAATTCCTTTTAAGTACCATCATTTTCATCCCGTACCGATTCACTACTAGGCATACTTAGGTCTCCTCCATGTTGCGCTATTAATTCTGTTTTAAACTGATTGCATTTAGGTTTATATCACCTGCCCCATCATATGGTCGAAGGTGCAGTGGTTAAAGCACCCGGTTTGCGATTGCTAAGGTTAAGCAGCTTTCGCAAAGGCCGGTCATCGTATGGGTGACCAACAATCTGGAGCTCTTCCGAGTTTCGGAAGCCCGTTGATACCGGCTGCATTAGCAGTCGTTAACAACCACCAATCCGCACTAGGCCTGCATGTTTGCCTATGTCCCGTTCTCCCTATACGTCCATAGGGAAGGCTCGTGCCCCAGCAGTGGGGACAGAATGAGCTGGCCCATCATCTGGCAGGTGGTCGGCCAGCGCTCCACGTCCTCGGCAGCCTTTCCATTAACTCCATGGTATTATGACGTTCATAAGAGCTATTTGTAGCCTAAACTGAATAAATGATTTTTGAATTTTGAGTTAGCTCTACTCCACCAACCATCACCGTGTATTAACCTCGTGTCCTGTCCATCGCCAGTGTCGCAATCGGGTTATCAATTAGTTATCAAAATATATGCAAAGGTCATAATTAAATTGGATTTAAACTATAAATGAAACTTAAAAAGACACTGTACTAAACAGTTTGAGTTAACACTAATATTGGGCACCAAAAATTAATTAAGTTTTTGAAATTTACTAGAGAGATCCTTTTTACCCCATTAACCATTCCATTACATCTCATTCGTCCCTGAAAAACTTACGAACTATGCAAATGAGAGAAATGATTAAGACTGCTGCGCCTCATTATTTCCAAGAATAATACTTCTCTGGTCTGACAAATTATCATTCCCCTTCCACTATAGAATAAGGAGATTACAGAAGGTAAGCTTAATGTCGAGCACACAACAGTCCGCGCGCTGCTGTTGCGTGATTCCGTGTCCGCGAGAGTTTGACTTTAAAGGATAATTTTTTTACCAGTGCGCAAATTTTCTGGAGCGACTCAGAATCGGTAAGTAAACAATTTTCTCATAGTAACATGGGTTGAAATATGTCAAAAAATTTTGGACTTCCCATACTTTAACGAACACTTGATAAGCCTTCTTTTACCTGATGTAAATTTGTTAACCTACATATATTTTTTATTTTTTGTTTTTTTTACATGTTGTGGTTGACTTCTATATGTTTTGAGTTTATTTGTAATGGAAAGTGTCCTGCTATGATAGGGCATTTTCCATTATTTTTGACGCTGTAAGAGAGAAAACAGCTGGACACTTGCTGAGTTTCATGCCAGTTCTTCTCAGTACAAGATCTCCCGCCCAGAGTAGACTTACGAACCGATGGCATAGTAACATTCACAAGAGCTAGCTGTAGCCTAAACTGAATAAATGATTTTGAATTTTGAGTCTCAAAATGTATATGTTACTGTGAGAAAGTTGTTTACTTATCGATTCTGAGTCGCTCCTGAAAATTTGCGCACTGGTAAAAAAATTATCCTGTATGTGCGTGGCTCGAGCGCCTCATGTATGAATCTTACCTTCTGCAATCTCCTTATTTTGTGCCTTCCACTGGGCACGTGCAGATGAGACTTTCACTTTAAAACATTTCTTTTGCTCTCAAACTTTAGAGCACTCCTTGGAAGTATTTCAAATTTCATTTCATTTGACGGGAGTGAGTGCTTTTAAAACCAATTATGACAAGAGCGCACCTGCCAGCGAAACAAGTACGAAGTATGTTTTAACGCACTTTTAAATATTTTAATAGGCGTGTAAAACCTCTGTATTTTTAGATATGGGTTTTGATGTAGCATAAGGATGCAAAGAGGATGATTATGTTTATGACATTTAAAATTGTAGACCTTTTTTGGAATGAACATACAACCTTTTTATAATTATTTACATATAATTTTGCGCAAATATTGTTGCGAACAAATTACAATTTGAAAAAAGACAAAGTGTTGAAAAAAAATCCACGAGCGGGATTCGAACCCGCACCCCATGACATGCCGGGTCAGGTGCACTGCTAACTATGCTATCGTGGCTCGATACCATAGTTAGAGATACTATTAGAGCCCCGCTCGTGGATTGTTTTTCAACACTTTATCTTTTTTTAAATACAACCTTTTTGTTAAGATTTTCAAAATGTTACTAAAATAAACATAAAGACTTACATTTTTAACATTCTTTTTATTACTATTATTGCGCTTTTCTATTTCTTGGTTATGTTTCTTGGTTTTCTATGTGTACTTTGCTTTCTTTTTATTTTGTTGTGAAGTCAATACCATGTATATTCGATCTTTCTTTCTTTCTTTTAACTTGATAACGCTTGTGAGTTGACTTGTGAAGAGAAGTATTGTTTTAAATTAGTGTACAAGTAACGGCAGGTGTATATACTGTTGATTTTATTTTCTTAATTAATTCCCCCCCCCCCCCTTCCAAATTAAAGGAGGTGCATTAGTTAGTTCCCCGTGCGTGTCGGTTAATTTCTATGGCGGTGAAGCGCCGTCGTAATGGTCGGGCGAATAAACATAATTCAACAACGAAACTTTACTTCATTAAGGCAACGACTTTAAGCCACCTTAAATCATAAGACGGGACTTATTTAATTTATACGTTCCACTTTACAGTAATAGCTGTTTCCTTGAGCCGTGCTCTTGTGGTCTAAGTGAATACACGGCTTTTCAACTTCGGAGATAGTTACAGACAAAAATACTTTTTGTGTTAATGTAGATGTGTGGTTTATTTGGTCGTCACTATGGTATTGTAGGGACACATACATTGCAAGTTGCGCTGAATTGCAAAATGCGCACAGACCGAACGCCAACACTGGCGTGGACTACACAATTCAGTAGCTAGTCGTCTCCCGTCACGCGTCGCGTTCACTAGCTTAGCCTTAGTTTTAAGTTATAATAACTTTCTTATATGTACAGCTATATAGTGCAAGACTATTGAAGTTTTACTGGACCTTCTGATACTCGATAAGTAGTGCCGGTCGATAGCAGCTTAGTGATCCAGTACCTGTGCATCCTTGTCAGATAGAGCTACCACCGCCCACACTTACAGTATCAAAGCTTACTATTCTCTTCGTCGTCGTTATTAGATGTCTAACTGTTCTATTTGAACAATCTTATATTTCCCTCTCTCAGTAGGACTTCGTCCCATCGAAATCCTTTGTACAACCTCATCGTTTTACTCTTCTTTCTTTGTAAAGATGGCTGCCATAAATTTGGTAACATCTTTGATAGCGAAGACCCTGAAGTCTTTTGGTTTCACATAATTATGCCGATCCCAGGAGTCACATTCTTTTCCTAGCTATGAGAGTCTCAGTCGCACAGTAGGAAGCACTTGCACAGTAATACATGGGCAGATCAGTTATAATCGACCAGCCTGGCTTGTGGGTGGTGGGCATGTTGAGTTTTTCATTGCATTTCGACTAAGATAAAAACTGTTTTTAATTTTTAATGAGGTTTGATGCAACCTTTTTAGTATAGATACCTCAGGCATGCCTTTTTATGTGTGGCAGTAGCTGACCTATATACTCGTATACGTCGATAATTAATAATAGTCATCCAACACACGTTTTCCCTCCTTCCTATGATATGGGGTCCTTCAAACGAGGCGTGAAGAGGTACCTTGTGGGCCGGCGGGGTGAGGGTGACTGATGCTGCGTTGTTTTCACGCTGCACCAGTTGTCTTCACATAAGATAGAGTGGAGTCATTTGCTGTGCGTAAGAAAAAGGTAATAACATCAATGTTTATAGCATTCTTGTGTTCCGCTAGCTAGAAATAAGATAGCCAGTGGCTCAGTAATTGAGGATCCAGGGGAAAGGGCTCCTCCACCATTGGCCTTATCATCACTTAACATCAGGTGAGACGAAGGCACTATGCTTACCCGTAAGATATTAAAAAAGGTAATAAAAAGGGTTTTTATATATTTTTGGTAATATATATTTTTTGTAAATATCGAAACTGTTGTTACAAACTAAAGAATTATGAGTATTAAATTTTAAGAAGGTTTGCATACTTGGTCTTACGCAATATTTATTATCGACTAGCGACCGCCCGCAGTTTCACCCGCGTGGTTCCCGTTCCCGTGGGAATGTCGGGATAAAAAGTATTCTATGTGTTAATCCAGGTTATAAACTAACTGTATGCCGAATTTCATCTAAATCCATCCATCCGTTGCAGCGTGAAGAAGCAACAAATATACACACATACACACAAACTTTCGCATTTATAATATAAGTGTGATAACATGATTATAGTAGCGGTAGGTAAAAACAATTTGTTTATATTTAATAAGTTCACTTTAATAACCTGGTCTTCGTCTGCGTCTTGGAACGCAGAAGATATAAAAGATTTCGCTTATTTTCCACACAGTTTAAATGAAAATAGGAAAAATAAGCAAAATCTTCGCTACCTCCTGACTCACTAAGCTAGCTTAATTAACATCTTCCATTTTTGTTTCTGTATTTAACCGTCATAACGAGGTAAGTATGATTAATTACTGTTGACAATTGCTTTGTACTAAAGGAGTATTATTTTTGTATAGGTTGTAATGCGACTTAAAAAGTCCCTACTCTTTTGATAAATCTGAGTTTAAGCACTTTTTGATCAGCGCTAAGTGATGGTAAGGCCGAAGGTGGAACGTACTTCAGCCGGAGTTCCCATTACTGAGGAGCTGGCTATCTTATCTCTAACTGACGGAACACAATTAACGCAACTAATATTGGTGTTATGGAGATATGTTTAGATAAAATGGTGGTAGCTAATTCGACTAACTTAAAGCAAGCCAAGTAAAAGAACTCCCTCAAAAATCGAACTCGGCACCACTGGATTTGAGACCAGTGGTTTAACCACTAGACCAAAGAAGCTATTAAAATAATAGCATGGTCAGTGAGGAGCTCGATGGCGCAGTGGTTAACGCGCCCGGTCTGCGAGTGCTGAAGTTAAGCAACTTTCGCAAAGGCTGGTCTTCGGATGGGTGTCCAAAAAATCAATCATCTCGAGCTCCTCCGTGCTTCGAAAGGCACGTAAAGCTGTTGGTCCTGGCTGCATTAGCAGTCGTTAATAACCACCAATCAGCACTGGGCCAGCGTGGTGGTTTATGGCCCGTTCTCCCTATCCATCGATAGGGAAGGCTTGGCTTGTGGGAAGGCTTGTGGAGTGGGGACATAAAAATGAGCTGATGATGATGGTCAGTGTGCTGAACAGACGGGATAAAGATTATGAGAGCTAAGCGGGTTTGGGATCATCACTTTTTTTTGGAGATAGTTTGCTGATGACCTCTGGCGGCCTAATCAGCGTCACCGGGCTTTTTTGGGGGCTGCGCGAAACTTAAAGGGTTCCTCATGTCATTTGGTGGTTCTACAGGGAGTGGCATAACGCAAGCATCTCCCCTTATCCTTCTAGATATTCCTAGTGGTTCGGGTCAGATCGGAGAATCTTCGTTTACATACATAGATCTACGTTTATACAAAGTCCAATTCTATCACAGTCGTACTCTGAAATATTAGGAATGTCGCAAGCAGGTATGCATACGTCCCACCTTATATTCCGATCGCCATAACACGTCGCTTGTAATGTTCCACGCTATTAATAATGAATTCCAATATTAATATGAGAAATGTTATTATCGTTGTTACGAAGAAGTCGATAGGCGAAGTTCGCTCTAGTAGTAGACAAGAACTTATAGTGTTTTGCTTTTTCTTCTAGTTGTCTGATCAGATTATTGTGTTTTCATTTATTTATCTATTGATGGATAGGGAGAACGGGCCATGAACCACCACGCGGGCCCAGTGCGGATTGGTGGTTGTTAACGACTGCTAATGCAGCCGGGACCAACGGCTTAACGTACCTTCCGAAGCACGGAGGAGCACGAGATGATAAATTTTTGGTCACCCATCCGATGACCGGCCTTTGCAAAAGTTGCTTAATCTCAGCACTTGCAGACCAGGCGCGTTAACCACTGCGCCATCGAGCTAAATATGGGTATCCCTAGTGATCTAGGCGTCTCTGGTGCGATTCCCTCCAGAGTCATACCGTAGAACTATATGTGGAAGACAACTGTAGAGAACAGGAGCTGTGATCGATGTTACACTTGATTCGAAAGTAACCCCGTTCTACCGTACCTATTTCTTTTTACTTTAGTAAAAAGTTGTTTGTGTGTTTGTTATGACGTGATTTCAATAACTGTATTATATATTATTATTATCTCCTTTATTTATTTTCTTTCTTAAAACTAGATTTTTACAATATATTAATATAAAAACAATAAAACATTATAAAAACCTAATCCTAGAGTACCACCAGCAGCGGGGCAGGGCCCGAGCTACCGGTGGTCAGGGCTGCAGAGTGAGGAACCTTCTGACAATACGTGCCGTGTCTAGGAGTACTGCCTTTTGCATCTGACCCTTAACCCAACCTTTCAGCGAGAGCCTCTCTAGGTGTTGATCGAGGCTCTTCGCTAACAGACCGTTTGCCGAAACGACTATCGGTACAATAATGGTTGAATCCACATCTCACATGGCGGTAACCTCGTGAGCCAAGTCAAGGTACTTACTTACTTATTATTATTATTATTATATTATTTATTTTCGCTCTCTCTTTATGCATAATTATGTATTTCTTTATATCATGACGAATACAAAGTAGCAGTTACTATATGAGACAGATTTAAAGATATTTGTATTTTCCTGAAGAATAAAAAGTTTAATTAAAATAGCCTTATTGCAGTTTGAAAATATTAAAATATCTGAATGCGAGTGGCAAATAAGCGATATCGAACTGTAAAAGGGATATGAAAGCGATGTAATTACTTGTCGAGGCATTTACCTTTTTCATTATATTGTAGGTCAGTTTAGAATTCGGGAAAAGAAAGTTTTGTTGTGCCAACCATGTTTTTGAGTACGGTACCGTTCGTTCCATATGTCATTATGTGCCTCCCTCATGCCCCAAGCTCGTTAACACACTTATTATCATCAAGCTCATTATTATATCAAGCCCATCTCACCTTCCTTCCTCCGTATGGGAACGTGTGGTGCTTCGGAGTCACCACATTACTGTCTCCAAGTTCCATCGCGCACAAAGAAATATAGAGACTTCTTTTTCACACCTCCAACAGCTGGAATAGCCTACCAGCACACGTTTTCCCTCTTTATTTATTTCTTACGGGTAAACACAGTTCCTTGATCTCACCTGATGATAAGGTCAATTGGTGGAAGCGCACTTCACCCTGATCCTCAACTATATAATAGGGCACTGGATATGTAGCTACCGGAACACAACAATGCTACAAACGTTGATTTTATCGCGACATATTTAGATATAATGGCGGACAATCAAGCCCTACTACCAACCAAACCGAGTATACAAACATGTACCCCCCGCTGGGAATCGAACCTGAGACCTTTTTGTTGTAAGCACAAGACCACAGAGGCGGATAAATTCTTAAAGTTATACAGGGTGTGGTTTTGTAAAACAACGCCCATTTCAGGGTTAGTAGGATAAACGACACTGATGCCAAAAAAAAATTTAAAAAAATACCTTAAATTTTCATGGAAAAATCCATGAAATCAGGAAATTATGGTATTATTACGCGGGCGAGTTATCGGTCATTCCCCACGCTCTCTCGGGGCGGCGGCCGCATGTACTCGGTGGTGTAGTGGGGTATGCGGAGGTGGTGCGGACGGCGCCAGTCAGTCTGCCCGCCGTTTTTTATTAATAAAGTAATAGTTAAATATTTATTTATATTTTTCTTGTAATTACTTTCATGTGTACTATCCCCCCTGAGTCAGGCGTTGCTGTTCAAAACTACACCCTGTATAGTTAGCTAAAGATGAATCAATAGAAAAAGGATTGCCGTGGACTCCGGCTTAACTCTTTAGCCGACTTACACGCACAGATACAAAAAGGGGGCCCAAATACAATACCAATTATTTTTCACTCGTTTCTCTAATGATTAAGCAATATAATTGGCTATCTCGGAGCTCAGTCAATTTCGATCGGAATGCCTCACTTTCCTCCGTCCGTTCTATTTTAACAATGTTTCCTTTCAATCTGAAAAGATTTCACAATTCACGGAGTCATTACGAGCATTCGTTTCGACGTTCTGCTGTTAATTTCCATTGAGATGAAATTCGTTGCCGTAAACGACGATGGAAAAAATTGGCTGAAATAAATTTTTGAAACAGCTCTAATATAGCCGAATCAGGATTTTCAGTTTTGATATCAAATTTTTTTACTTACTCCGGGGCTACTTTTCAAATGTCAGTGAAATATGTAATTCTAATTCACTTTTGAAATAGGTAAACCTAGAACCTATTTTTAAAATCAGGTCGAGTCTAAAAATTTATAAAAACTTGTTTATCTTGACAAAGTATCTTCTTGTCAACTTATATATTCCATGGCAACTATGTATTTGACGACCTCTGTAGCCGAGTGGCTTGTACGCCAGACTTTCAGCGAGGTCCCGGATTCGATTCCTGGTCGGGTCAATGTCAAAAACGAACTTTTTGATATTGTGTTGGGTCTGTAGTTGTGGTACCGTCGTTGTTCCTGATTTCCATAAAACGAATGCTTTAGCTTTACCTTAGGATCAGAACAATGTATATGATGTTAATTTTATTTTATAAAATAAAATAAATAAAATAAACTGTCTAAAACCATGACCCAAAGGCTGGCTTTTTCCTTGGCCAGAGACTAAGCATTGCCATTCAACGTGGCAATGCCGCCAGTCTCTTGGGTACTTTACCAGTCGACTGCGACGCGGAGGAATTTTTTGACGCCGTATTTTAGTTTTGTATTAGTTTTAGTTACTTTAGGTTATTATAATCTCAGATTTTAATTTTGTAATTTTCAATAATAAAATATGTATATTAAAGTTACATAATGTTGCAAACACTTAAAAGTAAACACTTCAACAAATAAAAGAAACTGTCTAAAATATATAAATTCACTTTTTATCAACTGCAAATATTTTGACAAAACATCTATTATATCTAAAAACAAATTCAGGCTAGTATTTTTTTTAATTTTCCTACACAAAAATTGTAATCTTTTTAAGAGCGGCCTCTCTATCGGCTCTTTTGAATGAAACTAGGGGTACATATAAGCGGTGAAGGCATTGCGGCCTCTCTGTTTCGGCTCCATTGAAATTGAAACTACCGAAAGTACTTTATTTTTCATTTTTATCGAAATGTTTTTTGGCGTTTTTCTTGAAAACTAGCGTATTAAAATTTAAGGTTTTTTCATAAAAATAGTTTATATTATGTTGTTGAATTAAATTTTAAAATATATTTACAATAAAGCGAAGAATAAATAAATATGTAACACATTATAGTTACCGTCTAAGTTAAAACATGCAATGATTTCAACATTTATGAACGGCGCCATAGAATAAAAGAAGGCTTCACCTGCCGGAAGTTTGATACTGGCACAATGGCGCCCGGGGCACTTCCGTTTTCATCTGCATTAGAGGATAATGAAAATGTCACAGGGTTCCGTAGACACTGATGTAGTATTCACTCTTCTACTTTTTGAACAAATAAATGTCTGTAACTAAACACTGTAATGGTCATTCATGACCGCTTCAAGGCTACAGTGAATAGGCTCTTTTTAGATAAGCATGTCCCACTGAAGTCCATTAGGCGCTGAACACTCTTCTTTATGCACGATTTCTATAAAAAGTATACAACATACAAAGCCAAGAACAAATAATATTATGTTATAAAAGATTGTTACCAAAATGCAGAATTATGAAGTTTTCTCGATGAAAAAAAAAACAAAATCACCTCTAAACAGTATCTATTTACATGATTATCTTTTTCATAAAGTACGTCGATGAAATTAAATAAGTATACTTATTCGTAATAATAATAAAAAACGATTTAGTTTTATTTTTCTTATTAATTACCTATCTAGATTTTAAATAAAGAGCGTTTTTCGCGAGCGAATTTCCTGAGTTTACCTGGATTCAAGTCAGGAAATTCGAAAAATGGATGGATTGAGGATCACTCACTATTTGCGTCCCTCTCGCTGCAAGCTGAGCGACAGAGAGCGCTTTTCATAGTTGACAGCGACTTAACATCAAGGGAAATTGAAGTCAAATACCTATTTTGGAACTGAATAAAAACTGCCCACGTCATCCCATGTGTCTTTGTGTTTAAGTTGTTTTAATTATTTGGATTTCGTGGATTTCTCTTTTGTCTCTAACATGGTATATGAACTCGAGCGCGCGAATACCAGACACAATAGAATTTTAATTGTTATCGGCCACCTGGTGGTCGATCAACACTCAAGGAGATAATCAAGTTTAAAGTATACAAAAAAAACTGCAGCTAAGATATGAAAACTATTTGAACTGTAATTCAAAAACTCTTACGGTAAAAGAAAATCATAGATATCTTTGAATATATTCAAGTCGGAGATAAAACACGAACATACATAAAATAATATATACAGACAAGTTGAGAACATCCGAGTAGAGAAAGACCAGAAAGTAGATCCAAATAAAGTATTTTATTCATACGTATAGCATTCACGACAACTTCAGGATATAATTTAATAAAAATATCACCTGCTCAGCTAGTCAAATAGCCGTTCTAAATGTAAAGTTTGCGGATCACTAACCCCTCAAAGAAGAGGCAAAAAATGCAAATGTACCTGCTGCAGCAATGGCGTCGGTGCAGGAAGCTATCCGTATTGTCTGTGTGCCTGACACATTTCCCGCGCATTGTGACAGCAGCTCACAGAGTAAAAAATGAAAAGAATGGAGAGTACTATGGTGCAAGAGAATTCAAATCAATTTGAGATGTGCTAGTAAGTGTTGTTCGTATGCAAATAGACGTAAAGAGTATTTTTATAATAAATGTTATTTTTAAATGATTCAATACATTGAATAAATATATTAGTCATTTTCTTCTTAAAATTTGACATGTCAAAAAAGGCATAGATTATAAAAATATATGTAATACAAGTAAACTGTATTATGGTGGAGACTGACCGAAAGTGATCATCGTAACATAACCGTGACGTACCATTTGCGGCGAGCTTGATTACTACGTCATTGCTGACAGACCAAAATAACAGGGCGGAGAGAGTGGCGAGCGACGGCAGCGTTCGATTCTGCTTGCTGTAGACCAGTGGTTCCCAACTGGTGGTCCACGGACCACAGATGGTCCATAAGAGCATCGGTAATAAATAGTCCGCGGCACAGAACATAATTAAATCCACAAAATAATTTTCAAAAAGGCAGTACAGTGTTATTTTTTAATTCCTGCACTATCACAGACGATATCTATTTGCTAATTCGTAGGTCCCAGAGTGCTAACATTAAATGTTTCGCATCAGCTTTTTTGGTAGCATGAAGTGTGTGAAGATAAACTGTCACTACTGAACTTACGCTACAAATACTTTTTAAGTTTTGAATAAAGCTTAAACTTTCTTTTTAGATACAGTTTAAGTATGTGGTCCCTGCTAACAAATAAATAAGAAAAAGGGTCCATGGTCGGAGAAAGGTTGGGAACCACTGCGTAGACCATGCGATCATACTCACATCGAACATGTTACGTTACGATAATACGCTTCGCTCTGATGACCGAAAATAAATTGGTATTGATTCACCAGTTTATTTTGTGTCCCAACTGGTGGGGCCCGACTGGATAGGGAGGACGGGCCATAACCACCACGCTGCCCAGTTCGTTAATTGGTGGTTGTTAACGACTACTAATGCAACCGGGACCAACGGCTTTACGTGCCTTCCGAAGCACGGAGGAGCTCGAGATAATACATTTTTGGTCACCTATCAGATGACCGGTCTTTGGGAAAGTTGCTTAACCACAGCAATCGCAGACCGGGCACGTTAACCTCTGCGCCATCGAGCTCTTCGGTCATTCTCCACCATAACGTTATAAAAACGTCATAATTTAAACCAGAATACTAAGAACGGCACGAGCAAAAAAAGCAATATAAGTTATTAATTATTAATTTAATTAATGACTTATATTGCTTGCTATTAATTTTTTAATTATTAATTTAGTTAATATAGTCATATAGATAATAGCAGTGGGTGATGGGTGCGGTAAAGTCAGGCTATGAACTTTGGACAATGATCATATTTTTAAAATTAATATGTTATGTAAAAAAATGTTGTTCTAGAACAGTATGGAGAAATATGAAAGCAAAATAGACCATATTAGTCAAATGCGAGCTTGAATTTCATTAAAAATTTACATTTCTTTTTAATTACAAAAACACAAATATTGAATTTCGGCGGGCTGGCTAGAACCACGATAGCTTAATTGGAGGAGCACCTGACCCGGTATGTCAGAAGGGTGCAGGTTCAAATCTTGCTCGTGGAAATTTTTTCAACATTTGTGTTTTTGTAATTTGTTCGCAACAAAATTTGCATTAAAAATTATTTTAAACATTTCTTTTTAATGAAAACCTGCTTCTATTTTTCAATTCATTATGTTGGATGAAATAAATATGGTCAACAGAAGTTATTTAATGTTTTAATATATAATATTAATAACATCAAATAATTCTTATAATAATAATACTTCTGCTAATGCTAATGAATTTATTTCATGTAGCTATTAAAAAAAATTAAATTTTTAAATTAACTTCACAAACCTTAAAATTATTCTCAATTTACGAACTAAAACATTACACAGTTAGTTTTATTAGATGTTTCTAATCAATATATTCATATTTACTTTCGTTTACAATATAATAAATAAATAACAATAAAAAAATATTGCTCCAGTTAATTTACACATTTATATTTAATATTTATTTGCAATAAATTCGTCAACGTTTTCATTTGTATTATAACCATTTGGATGCTTAAACAGAAATATTGACATCTTAATTGGTACGAAGCCCGCATCAAAGAAACACTCACATAATATTGACATACAGTTCCCCAAACTTTCAAATTCCTTTCTCTACCCGAGCTGTGGGATTATATTTGCCGTCCCAACTCCCGCCCTACTATCATGTCCCGTCCCATACAAAGCAATTGCTATTGGAGCGATAAACTCGCCGATTTAGTGGGTACTGCCGGTCCCGGGGGCCGCGAGTTTCATGGCCCGAAACACGTCGCCAAGATGAGGTTTTTTTATATACGCCAAGTGTCAAATTGACAGTGTTCGCATTGAAATATTGAAGTGTAACTAACCCTCAAAACAATAACTAATCGGAGAACTAACCGTCTGACGAGATAGTGAAGAGTGACCTTTTGTCTCCGAGAGTATAACATACCTACCTATGCGATTTTGTTTTGAATGGACTAAACTTGTCCGAAAATAAAAATAAAACCTTCCTACAACATAAGATCCTTTAAATGAGGTGTGTAGAAACAATTTGCGGGTTCGGCAAGGTGAGGACGGCTAGGAGGCTCAATCTTGGACTTCTGCTTAACATCAGGTAATTCAGGCAGATAGACTCATTTGCCAAGTCTTTTATATAAAAAGGATAAATAAAATAGCCAAATTAAAGGCATAAAGAAACCAAGAAGATCAGCCACTTTTTGTTTCTATGCCGGCAAACGAGCATACGTCCCGCCCGATGTGGTGCGGTCACCACAGATAATGTACAACTTTGCACCTTTACACTTTGCAATTGCTTTAGCTTTTATGCCGTTCACCGCCATCATCATCATCATCACCGTCCATCTTCTTATATTCCTACTGCTGAGACGCAAGCCTACCTATGATTTCTTTAGATACATGAGATTTCATTCATCATCATCATCTCAGCCAAAAGACGTCCACTGCTGGACAAAGGCCTCCCCCAAGGATCTCCACAACGACCGGTTTTGTGCTGCTCGCATCCAGCGGCTTCCCGCGACCTTCACCAGATCGTCGGTCCACCTTGTTGGAGGCCTGCCCACACTGCGCTTTCCGGTACGCGGTCGCCACTCGAGGACTGCTCCGCCCCAGCGGCCATCAGTCCTGCGAGCAATGTGCCCTGCCCACTGCCACTTGAGCTTTCATTAAAATCATCATAATCATTGCCAGCTCACTTTAAGACGTGGGGTCTTAAAACGTGCTGGGGCACGAGCCATGATGGATGGAAGCAGCAACACATGGAAAACGAACCATAAACCACGACGCGAGACCAAAGCGGATACCTAGTCAGGTGGGTTACTCTTGAAACACAATTGCAATAATCAATTTCCAATCCCAAATCTAAAAAATTCAAATGGCACTCTTAAAAGCGATAATAGCGCTACATTGGAATTAAATTGCGTAGAAATTGAGTAAACAAATTATTATCGAGATGGGGCGTTTCGAAATTGCGAAACTTATCCCAATATCGATACATATTAATCGCATTGGAATTGTATTGAGATTGAGTTTGCGTCAAGAGTAGCCTACCAGGACCAATGGCTGTAAGTTCCTTCCAAAGCATTGCGGAGCTTAAAAATTACCGAGAAAGAAAAGTTTTCAGTTCTTTTTTAATGTCGCTTCAATAGTGTTTGACGGTAGATTGGCATCCATTTGAAATCTGGGCACAATTCTACCACCATCTAGCAATTCGTATAGTATTTCCATATCGTTATGTCTCTTTTTTACTGTTCTCGCATTGTCAAAGCCCCGATTTATTGCGTTGCTCCAAACACTGAGGTTTGCAGAACAAACTTTTTGCCGGTAAAGCTTTGGATTGAAACAAACCTGTGAACAAAGCACGTTTCGGACCAGAGTTTGTCAGTTTTTTAATAGCGGCAGTTGTGGGAAACACTCCCGGGCAAATGTTTGTGTTGGCGCCGTCCACGCAAAACACAAAACACCCGGGAAAGGCTGGGCCCAGAGCGAGTTTTATTCAACATTCGATGTCGTTAATGACAAATGAAAGTTTGTATGACATTGAAGCAGCCTCCTGGTGGCAAACGAGGTAAGTTTTAATTTTTCCATACAAATACTGCTAATACTTAGATTATACACAGGTCAGCTAACATATAAACGGACTATAAATAAATAAAAGACTATAAGAAAGAAAATACTCTATATTTTTCACAAATACCGGTATTTCAATTAATCATCATCATTCTTCGCAATAAGTTGGGTAGCTACGCTAGAAAAGCATAGTAGAACGAGCTCGATATATTTTTAATAGAGAAATAATAAATTGATCCACAAAAAAAATAGTAGGCTAGCACCTAAAATGCTAAGTTAGCATCTAAATAGTAGTATAGGTGCTAACTTTGTATTCTTAAGTGCTAACTTAGTATTTTTGTGGGTTAGGTTAGGTTAGTTTGGTGGGGGTGTGTGTTGGGTGACCTCCTCGTGGTACATCCTGGGCAACGGGCAGCTTCAACATCCTCCTCCAATGAGGAGTTTGCTATGAGACTGGCCGGCTAACAATCCAACACAGGCGGGAGCCCCTTCTGGGTCCTGCACCTCCAATGTGCGTGCCCACTCTGGGTCGCACACTCGCCGCTCCTTTTGAGCGGCTTTGAGAGGAGTTTTGACGGCGCCCCTTCTGGGCGTCGTTACAAGGGGGGGATAAGGGTAGTTCGGTGCCCCTTCTGGGCACCTTTCAAGCGCTTCTGTGCGCACAAAGACGTGTGAGCGATGGCTTCATGCCAGCCGTCGTAGCTGCTGTCGCAGTGTCGCGGGTTCTGTCCCGGCCGCCACAACGACCCCAGCCCTGGCATAAGCTGGGTACGTGGTGGTCTGGGGTCAGTCCCGCAGCCCTTATGGGCGATGACAAGGAAAAGTCGGTAAAACCCCGCGGACACCTCCCGTCCTCCGTGGGTATGTAGGGCGCCCCTAGCGATTGGGCTTCGCACGGGTGTTGGTTGTTGCCTCTTCAGGGATCGGCAGCCCTTAAAGTGCCAGGGGAGTAGGTGATTATTGGGCATTCTACTTCACTTTTTCTTAATCGTTCGCTCACTTCGTTCGCTCTCTCGAAAAAGTGAATTAGAACGCCCAATAATCGATATGGATTATTAGCTTTTCCGTTATTTAAGCGTAGCAACCATTTTATGTAGTCATTTCTGAAAAATCCTTTTAACACTGCAGTCAAATTTAATTTTTAATCATAAAATATAATGAAATTCTTAAAACAAAAAGAATCGTTAAAATTGGAATGTATTTGTCCAACTTCATTGACAGGGGCAAGTCGACATGGAAAGTTATTGCCAAATACAATTCGTTGTATTGTTTGCGGTCCATCTAATTGCGGGAAAACCAACATAGTAATAAGTTTATTATTACATAAAGATGGTCCACGATTTCGAAACCTGTACGTGTATTCAAAATCTTTGTATCAACCTAAATACATTTATCTCGAAAAAGTTTTAGAATTGGTTCCAGGTACATCATTTCACAAATATAATCATAATAGCGAAATATTGAACCCTCACGAAGCGTCACCGGATTCCATTATTATTTTCGATGATGTTGCTTGTGAAAATCAAAACAACATCCGTAACTATTTTGCTATGGGGCGTCATAGGAATATTGATTGTTTTTATATCAATCAAACTTACACCAAAATACCTAAACAACTCGTAAGAGACAATTCTAACATGATTATATTGTTTAAACAAGACGACGTAAATTTAAAACATGTTTATGATGAGCATGTAGGGTCTGATATGTCATGGCTTCAATTCCGTGAAATGTGTTCAACTGTTTGGAAAACACCATACAATTATATTGTCATAAATAAGGATTGTGAGCGAAATAAAGGATGCTATAGAATGACGTTTGATACATTTATAGTCGTAGATTAATAATTACATATACGGATGTTATAATATTTATAAATCATTTCCACATGAGATTTGGAGGTGAAAGGAAACCCAATAAAATGGAAAGAGATCTAAAGAGACAAATCATTAAATCAGCATCAGCTGTTAAAAGAAAGTTTGACATGATAAAGGATGCAAAAAATACAAGAAATAATACGTTAGAAACAATATTTAAACCCATAGTTGACCCTCTTAATATGATAGCAAATAAAAATGATGAAAAGCACCATGACAAAGAGACTGTTTATAACCCCGTATTTAAAAAAATAAAGAATAATGAAAGCGAAGCGTCGTATTCGTCTATTGAAGAATTTAACGAACTAAGTAGCGAAGATGAGGAAGAAAATCATGAACAATTCCGAACAACCGACAAAACCCTTACTGTATTACCTACTCAAGACCATGATGTGAGTGAAGGTTCGTTCAAATCGCTACAATCATCGCCAAACGTTAAAAGTCAATCTTTATCATGGTCTACATCATCTGAAGTATTTAGTGCTATACCTTTTGGAATAAGAAATGAACAAGGAAAACTTATGCTTGGAAAAAGTCGCGTTTATGATGACGGCACCACTCTAATAATTGGAAATCATAATTTGAGAAAAACTCTCGGTTTAAAAGAACTATTGTATAAAAAGAAACCAAATCTAGATGATATCACAGATAACGACCTTGAAAACTATAAACTACTACTTATCGATACTAATGCACACAGACGTAATTATGATCCATCTAAACCAATAAATAGCAACAAGGGATTTAAATACATGAATATTATAAAGCCATTATTCAAAATCTCTAGAAAACCAACCACTAGTACAGTGAGTATTCCTCGAGGAAAAGGTATTGAACTTGTAAAAAAAGTAAAAAGAAATACAGATTTAGTTTACTGGGATGATCCTAACGAGTTAGTAAAACGACTGCAATTACTGTTCGCATCACGAGATGCTGGTAACACTGGGTTAGATAATGAAATTATTGCAATCATCGAGGAACTTCACGAAGCCGGTATCATAAACAAAGAATAAAAACAAATAGCATCGGGAAATTTGTGCAGTATACTTACAGTAAACAAAGCATCGGGACCGCAATGAATATAGATAAATTCGGTCATCACGTTCATAAACGTTTACGATTATCTGAACATATTGATATCTATAACGATACGTTACAGAAGTCTGAAACGGGAGAATACGATTTAAAATCATCCAAACTAAAAGGCTTGTCGTCTCCAGACAAGGACGATGAAGCTGTAAATAAAGCATATTTGGATAAAACAGTTCAAGAGCTGAGAAACGAAATAAGCCAAGTAAATAGTCGTGTATTAATTTATTTAAAGAACTTGGAATCAGCGAGAACAGACCGTTTATCTTCTATGTTTTACTCAAAAATAGAAATAGACCGTATGATTCAAGCCAAACAAAAATGAGTAAGAAAGAAATTGTAGACGAACTTCACAGAGCGGCGAGAAGAAATTTTCCACGTCGAAGTACAATTATAAAAAGAATAGATGATTTATGGCAAGCAGACCTTATGGATTTTCAAAAGTACTCACAGTTTAATAAAGGATATAAATATGTTTTAGTCGTAATTGATACTTTATCAAAATATGTGTGGGTTAATCCTTTGAAGTCAAAGAATAAAAGTTGCGTTACAAATGCAATGCAAAATATATTAACCACTTCATCTCGAAAGCCCAAAAATTTACAAACAGATTTAGGCAAAGAATTTTACAATGAAAATTTTAAACAATTGACGATAAAATATAACATAAATCATTACTCCACTTACTCTGTAAAAAAAGCTGCAATTGTTGAAAGAGTAATAAGAACTCTAAAAAGTCATCTTTACAAATTATTTAGCATCTGCGGTAAATATCAATGGATACAAAAAAATTTGGAAGACGTTGTACTATGCTACAATAATACTATTCACCGTGTAACAAAACTTAGGCCTATTGATGTTAGCAAAGAAAACCAGTTGATTGTTAGGTCTAACATTATTAAATCACAAATTACCAGAAAACATCAAAAATTTAAGTTCCATCTTGGGGATCAAGTCCGGATAAGTAAATACAAAGGGGATTTCTACAAAGGTTATACTCCAAACTGGTCAACAGAAATATTTTATGTTATTAAAGTCAATCATACAAACCCAGTTACTTATCACTTGGAAGACAAACATAAACAGAGAATTTTAGGATCTTTTTACGAGCATGAATTACAGAGAACCAAATTTCCAGATATTTATCTTATCGAAAAGGTTTTAAAAAGAAAAGGAAACAAACTCTTTGTCAAATGGTTAGGTCTCAGTGATGGTGAAAACAGTTGGGTTGATAAAAATTCATTGGTGTTTTAATATAAACTAAGCATTATTATTTATACGCTCACTTTATAATCATCGATGACGGAAGGAAGTGGTATTATTAACAACTTAATAAATAACATTCCGTTTGAGTTACATTTACCTGGATATCAATTTTGTGGTCCAGGCACAAAACTTAAGAGAAGATTACTCAGGGGCGAACGAGGTATAAATAAATTGGATGAAGCTTGCATGTACCACGATATCGCTTACAATAATAAAGATTGGAACGTTAGACATAACGCCGATTTAGAACTTTTAAATATGGCAAAGAAAAGATTGAAATCGAAAGATGCTGGGAAAGGAGAAAAGATTGCATCATGGATAGTAAAAAATGCAATGAAAACAAAGCTTAAAGCCGGAGCAGGAGTACGGTCATTCATGAAAGGTGTTAAAAAAATTCAAAAGCAAATGAAAAAATTAAAATGTAATGACAACCGCATGACTATAAAATGTGCGCATGCAGCTGCAAAAAAAGTGTTTTCTAATATAAAAGGAATACGCTTCCCACGCTGCATTCCTGTTCCGAAAACTGGTGGGTTGTTACCCCTCATACCAATCTTTGCTGGTTTATCAGCTCTTGGTTCACTCGCTGGAGGTGCTGCAGGTATAACAAAGGCTGTTAACGATTACAAGGTTGCTCAAAAAAATCTTCAAGAATCTGAACGTCATAACAAGATGATGGAAGCCGTTGCACTTGGGAAAGGATTGTATTTGAAGTCTCACAAAAAAGGAGCGGGCTTGTACTTACAACCTCCAAAAAACTAATTAAACGGTTACCCAAACGAGCACTTACTAATTTAGATATATTAAAGCACTCAGTTCATATTCCATATTTTCGTGGCGTTTTTATGCGAGATACGTTACCATCAAAACCAAGAAAAATTGAGTGTGCTATTCTAAATTTAGATAGTTCCAGAAATCCGGGAACTCACTGGGTAGCCTATGTCAAGCAAAATGAATACTGTGAATATTTTAACAGTTTTGGTAACTTAAAACCTCCGTTAGAATTAATAAAGTATTTGAAAGATATGCACATAAATTATAATTACAAACAGTATCAAACTTTTGGCACTACGAACTGCGGTCATCTTTGTTTATTATTTTTAAGTAAGTATTGGAAAAATCATTTATATAAAGGTTAAAATTAAAATAACTTGACAGTATAATTATGTCTTTCACTGTATCCATAACTGGGCAGGGAGCCTCCCTCGTAACAAACTACTCACCTACTTTAGAATTACGTGGAGAATATGAGTGTGGACTTCTGTACTTTTCTACATTTAATTCTATTCCTAATATAGACGAAAGAAATAATAAGTTTTACTATGGTAATAATGAGGTCATTGAAATTCCAGAAGGATCATATGAACTTCAAGACATTTGTGATTTTTTAAAAGGCAATGTCAAGAATACTGCATTAAAATTGAGTTGTAATAATAATACACTCAAAACCAAAATATTCTGTTCAGAAGATGTTCACTTTGAGAAAAGTAATTCCATCGGTAAAATTTTAGGTTTTGCTAGGGAAACAATAAAGGCTAATATAAGTTGCGAATCTCGGTATCCAGTCAGCATTTTATCTACAACTATCGTGCGCATCGAATGTGACGTAGTTGGAGGATCATTCGTGAATGGAAAAGCAAGCCATATAATTTACGAATTTGTACCTAACGTGCCACCAGGCTATCGAGTTATTGAGATACCCAAAAACTTAATATATTTTCCAGTCAACCAAAATTCAATCAGTGCGATTAATATTAGATTACTAGACGGTCATAATAAGCAAATCAATTTACGAGGTGAAGAAGTACAACTATACTTGCACTTTAGAAAAAAATGATAAATTTCAATAAAAACCCTACCCCATCAGGTGTTCAAGTCAGTTCCAAAGGTGCATTTAATAAAAGAACACCGCTTTTATTAAAAAAGAAACTTACTAAAAATAATAAAGATTTCCTAAAGCTAGTAGGCTTGTTAAAATGAATATATTAAATATATCTCAGCCGACATCATACGACAACAGTATCGAGAGTTTTGAATATCATTCGTATAAGCCTTATGTAACAAGTTTCAACAATAATGATGAAATAAGAATACCAATCAATCAGCAAGATTTGTATGTGTTGCCGTCACGCAGCACTTTGTATATTGAAGGTAAAGCTGATGTATATAACAGTACCACTAAAGAAAAGGTAACAAGTATGCATTTTGTAAACAATCCAATGTTATTTCTATTTCAAGATATTCGATATGAGTTAAATGGAATAGAAATAGATAAAATAAAAAATGCAGGTATCACGACGACAATGAAGTCTTATTTGTCGCTGAATGAAAATGAATCCAAAAGTGCAAAAGTTTGGGGTTGGTCTCCTGCAGGAATAACCAATGTTACAAGCGGAGTTTTTTCTGTCTCAATACCATTAAATAAAATATTGGGATTTGCAGAAGATTATGAAAAAGTTTTAATAAACTGTAAACATGAGTTAGTACTGTTGAGAAGCAACACAAATGTCAATGCATTAAAATTGAGCAAAGAACAAATTGTGGAAAATATAGCTATAGATAAAATCGTTTGGCGTGTTCCGCATATTAAAGTGTCAGATCGAGAGAGAATTAATTTATTAAAACATTTAGAAAAAGATCGGGCCATCACACTGGCCTTTCGTAATTGGGACTTGTATGAATATCCGTTACTACCCAAAACACGTAAGCATACTTGGTCTATTAAAACTTCATCGCAAACAGAGAAACCTCGATTTGTTATTATTGCCTTACAAACAAACCGAAAACATAATGCTGGAATGTCAATGGCGGAGTTCGACCATTGCAATGTTCGTGACGTAAGAGTGTTTTTAAATTCATCATATTACCCCTACGAAGGACTTAACATCAATTTCTCTGACAACAAGTTTCTATTAATATACGAACAGTACGCAAGGTTTCAACAGTATTATCACGGACGTCGATCAGAACCGTTGTTGAGTTTAAAAGATTTTAAAGATATTGCTCCTTTATTTGTTATTGACTGTTCTCGCCAACAAGAAATGTTAAAGGGATCAATCGATGTAAGAGTAGAAATCGAAACAGATCAAGAGATACCTGATCAGACCGCCGCATATTGTCTTATACTGAACGATTGCATATTTGAATACAAACCGCTGAGTAGCATTGTGAAAAAGCTATCATGAATAACGAAACTATTATAGTGGATATGCAAGGATTTAAGGATTTGAAAAATAATTTTATTGTAAAAGAGTTATCAATAGCAACTAAAAATCATACGCAGACGTTCTTAATTAAGCCACCATATGCTTTTAAAAATCTAACAGATGAAGAAAAGAAGCAAGTCCGTTGGTTAGAAAGGAATCGCGGGCTCAAATGGAGCGAGGGATTCATTGATTACCGCGAATTTAGACGAATAATAGTTCCTTATTTAAGCAGTAAGAAGGTATTAGTAAAGGGATTGGAAAAAGGAATGTGGGTTCGCGAGCTATGTCAAGATTGCGAAATAATGGAGTTAGAAGAAAAAGGTTGTCCTAACTTTTTAAAATTATATAGTGATTACCATGTAGATGTAAATAAATTTAATTGTGAATATCATAAAAAAATGTGTGCTTTAAAAAATGTTCTGTGTCTAAAAAAGTGGTACACTTTAAATGTTACTTGATTTATAATTGTAATACAGTATTTTCCTCAATAAAATGTGTCTAAGTATTTTTTTGTTTTATTTACTAAAGGAAAAAGGGTTGAATGAAACGATCTTAGTATTCAATTAAATTATATTTATTTGAAAATTTCTTAAAAACTATAACTATATCCACAAACTTTTTTTGATATATTGCTAATGATAGCCTCTGTTTGATCCATTATGGGGTCAATATGCTCTGTTACCACATACTGCGCACATAATAATGGATCAGTATGATTTTTTTCCAAGTCTAACACTTCAATCTTTATTAATCGACGACCTTGAATCAGCGAACTTTTCATCACGTAAGAATGATGTTGCTTCAGATAACTTCTTTTTTGAGGTCTCTTCTTTGTGATATTTCTCATCACCTTGTTATACAGCGGGGAATCGCATCGCAATTCATCTGCTCTCCAATTCGGATACTCCTCTGTAAATCCCTCGAGCATATCTTGAGCGTTCTGTTCAAAAGTCGGAGATGTCGATTGCACGACCTCCTTGTTGATGCTGAACGACAACGAGTTCTCTTGAGTATTCTAAAAAATGAAATAAAATAAAATAATTAATTACATACATATAACCACAACAATTATCCTCGAAGGGTTAGTCAGAGACTAACATAGTCCACTTTTCACCAAATAGCGACACAATCACAGTAAGAATAAAACTATTTTATAATCGTATAAAACTATCTAAACTACTTACCATGTTGATATTATCTAGCTGGACTACTGACGCCTACACTTTGATAATTGAAATTAAAACTAATTTGAAACCCATTTATATTAATGTAGGTATATGATGACACAGCAACACTTGTATGTAGGTACAATGTAGGTTGCTTACTCGAAAATTATAAGATTTTGCAACAACATGTAATTTGCAATTTAGCAAAATAAAAAAACATTATTGATATTAATAAAAAATGATTAACTTAGCAATAACGTGACCTGATTTGTATTAAATAGGTTTCATATTACCTTATAGTCAGAAGAGTTGTATTACACAACCTACTCTGAAACTAACTTGTTCAAACTTGTTTGCGTTAGAATTTTCTTACTTATTTACCGTCAATGTTTTATTATAATAATGTATATACTAAATTAAATAAAAATGCAAGTTAGTTTGTTACTTTTATATTTTATTAGGTATATTAAAACAGCTGGGTAGGTACAGTAAATTTACATTACATTTCATAATATTAGTTACATTTCCTATTCAAACAATGAATCTGAGCAAAAGCAACTACATAATTAATTATCATTTTTTAATCAAAATATTGATTATATCTAAGTACTTAATTAAGTATATTGAAATACGGGTTACAATACTTTATAACAAGTTCATATTATTTTTAATTCAAACAATGAATCTTAGTAATGATAATAAATAATAATACATTTTTTTTATTTCTCAAGCTCTAAGTATAATAAGATTTAAAAACACAGTGAAAACAATCGTTGTTAAAATATATAATCCCAGTGACCCCAAGACATAGTAGATATTTTATTTTTTAATATTACGCGTTTGTCGTCATTACCTGACAAAGCTATCTTGTTCTGTTCTTGGGTAAATATTTCATGCTTTAAAGATTTAAAAATAATGTTTTTCTTTCTTAAAAAAGTATTTTTGTCTAATACATTATAGTAATCTTCGAAATGCACATTTTTTAAAACCTGTTTCTGTATACCTTTAGCCTTTTTTAATTCCTCTTGTACTGTTTTTATACAGTATAATTTTGATCTTAAACCAACAAACTCAGAAATCAAATTTCCACCTAGTTCATCTTTGAAGAGACCCGGGACTTTTTTGTTAAGACTTGGTATACCGAAACAGTTATTTAATGGATAATTACTAGTATCGAAATATCTAAGGAAATTCAACTTTAAATCTGTATAAAAATCTTTGCTTTCTATTGAATAAAGAAAACTGTCAGTATCCGTATAACAAAGCTTTAATTTTTCCCCATAAAAAGGTTTCATAATAGAGTAATGAAAATCAAACATGTGACTTTTGGATATTTCTAATACAGAAAAGCCAATGTATATGGGTTTGTCTAAAGTAACTGTCTCAGGTTTCATTTGAACAGCTATAAAATTTTCTGTAAAAATTGTAGCACTATGGAAATTTGGTCGAGCTATTAGTTGCTCAGCACCGAAACTTTTCTTTGTTATATTTTTTTCATCATTCCACTTATTAACCAACTTCACGCTAACCCTTTTCTCAGTATCTTCTAATGTCTTACCAAATATACTATTGTTTAAAAGTTTGAAGAAATCCTGTTCAAATATAGATTTTGCCTTTTTCCGTAACTCAGTGTTCATATCAATATACTGTTTTAGGTATGGACTCTGATTGAATTGAATTACTCTGTGTATTTTTTTTAATAATAAACCATGTTTTAAGCATGTTTTCAGGTAGGAAAAATGAATGACATAAAAAAACTTATCGTATAAATTTGGTATCAATTTCGAAGTTTTAGATCCTGGAGGAGCAAATTTTTGAGCACAGAATGGAAAATCGTTATGATAATTATGCAAATGATTAGGGTATTCTAAGTCTACTTCGAGTATATAACCAATGTCCCCGTCAATAGGCATATTTTGAAAATCTATATTTGAAATTTCTAGTTCACTTAATAACTTAAAATTTGAATGAGGTAAATAAGCGCACATAGCATAACCATAAAGATTATTACAATCAATATAAACAAGGAAGTTATCACTTTTTGCGGGGTCATAAGTTTGTAAATACTTGTTATTGGCTTTCGAATATCTTGTAGAACATAAACATATACCACCGCGAATGCCTTTTTGTATCATTCTTAATATTTCCAAGTCATTTATTAATTCTAATTTAACATCTGTTTTTAATAGCATAGCGTCAAAACTCAGGCTAGGTGCTGTTAAGTAAAAAGAAGGATCCAGTTTATAATTCGTCTTACAAGTTTTTCGAAAACTTTCGAAGACGTCCGCTAGTAAAAGTACATCTGACTTAAGATATAAATCAGTGTATTCTCCAAGGCTCCGTAATTCAAAGGTTTGCCATACTCTTTTTGCATGTTCATAATCTGCTTTTGATATGTTACAATTATGCAATTTACTAAAAAAACATTTAAGAGGAGGTATTTCTTCCTCATCATAAGAATTCCAAGTAGTGACGTATTCGTAAGGATAAACCCCTTTACGTCTAAGTAAATTAAAATGTTCCTGAGAAGGAAAAAAAAATGTCAGATGTTTGAAATCAATTGTATTTAAATTTGCAACTAGCTTCTCTAGGCTTGTGCCTAAAAATTTAAAAGAATCGACAAAACGAACAGGCATGATAGCTTTGTTATTGATTTGAAAAAATTTGGTAAACGATATGTAATTTTCTTTATTTTTTGCAATCACTTGTATCCTACCGGATAATTCTCCTAACTGTCGTATGAAAAGATGACTGTCGTAACCAGCTAAATTATGAAAAAATATGGGAACGAACTTAGGCAAACAATATTTAATATTACAATAAGAATGAGCTGCACCACGATATCGCCCAGTAAGATGGCAGTGATCTTTTACTTTGTCGTCAAATAATATTTTGTTACAAAGATAGCAATTTTTAGCTTGAACAAAATTGGTTCTATCTTCATCTGTTAAGAACATAGGGATCGATGAATGTAAAATATTATAAATTACAGTAATATCAGATAGAAGGTTATCAAAAAAATGTTTCACACAGTCAGGTCCTCGATAAGACACATATTTATTAAGGGAGCTGTCGTAGGAGCATACAACATAGTAAGCAAATGCAGCTGGTACATGCTTTTGCGTAATCGTTGTGCAACTTGTTCCAGAATTTGATTCAACTGGCTCTAACAAAGATTCAAAGTCTGCGTATAAGACGAAGGGCATGTCTTGCATACGTTCATAATGTTCAAATTGTATTAGAGTTCCCTGATTAGGTAACGTTGTTGCTACACCACTGCAAACGTGAGCTTCGAGTTTAAGATTGTCGTCAAAAAATATCATACAATCCTCACATAAAAATATTTTGGAATGATGTTTAGTTAACTGCTTGCGAAGTAATTTAGATAAATCTTTAATTAAACAGTAATGTGTGCGTTTTCCATTTTCAAGAAAAAGCATGTTGACGTGATGTCCTTTTCGAAATTCACATTTGTACAGAGGTCCAACAACCTTAGTGTTATTTTTAAGGCCATAAACATTAATACTTATGTCGGGATTATTCTTTTCAAAAATTCTTATATCCGCGAACCCTACTGGAAATGTCATATTTTTGACATTAAGTACACTTTCAAAGTGCGGATATGCTGTCGTTCGGTGTGCGTTATTTTTTGCAGGAAAAAGTGCTGCCATAACACACCACAAAAAGCAGTAATCATCTGAATTTTTAATGTTGATACATGCACGTTTGTTTTTTATGACGCTAGGTAAATGTAAGTAACCCGAGGCTCTCAACGGGTTATATTTGTTTATATTTACTTCTAGATACAAGCTTCGTAAATAAGCCCAACCACTATCTTTTTCCTCAAATTCTTCAACTTTTTTACAAATTTTATGGCTAATGTTTGTGTACATTTCATCAAAATTATAACTTTGATGTAAGATAGTGTTTTCAGTAGCAAAAGATTTAATTGAAAGTGAATCATCCTTATGCAGAAAAAATTCACAAAACAATTCAAAATTTACTTTAAGGTTTGCATAAGCCTCAATTCGGGCTAAGAGTAAAAGTTTTACGCGGGAGCGTAATTGCGTTAAAAACTCAGCAGGAGTAAACACACGCATACGTTCTTCATCGTCACCGATGACGTCCTCGCATCGAATCCGGTACGACGCTATGCGACCGCGAAAAGCGCTATGAACTTTTTCGATACCTTCGCTCTCAACGACAGAACTATTATTCTTGTGTAAAATACTTTTTAAATGAGCAGAGAAAGAATTATTTTTAACGGATAAGTTGCAAGTTGAACAAAATATAGTTTTAACCATTATGATTTTTTCACTGTGTTAAAAAATTTACAAGAGGTTAAAGTCGTTTTTAAGTAAAATGTAATATTACATATAAAATGATCTAAAACCTAACACACAATATAAAAGTAAAACCATTTAAGTCAAAATTTTCCGAAGAGAGTGTAACTAATTATAATGGACCCAGCTGACTGTAACTATTTTTTGTTTTTATCACTAAAGAATACCCCCTCTTCAGTAAATTTTGATTTGGCTAATTTAACAAATTTTTTTATAGTCAATAATTCAGGAGACTCGGCTTCGCCTTGTAGTCGAACCCAAACTATTGCCTTTTCACACCTTTCAAAGCCGGTGAGACTGTGCACCTCCTCAGCGTTGTAGAGACGCAGCTCCGCCACCAGTTCACCGCTGAGCTTCGCAGTCCGACGCGTTACCCCGCCTGGTACACGTCGCGTTAGTACGCTGTCGTTGACCTGGTTTGTCTCGCGTGGTGGCGGCAAAACTTCGTCATCTGACTCCGAATCATTTAGCCAGTTTGAAGCGGAGCTGGACGCTTCTTGTTTTTTCGCAATCGTCGTTGAGGTCTTAGGCACCGACGACGACGAGTACAGGCATTTTTTCTTAGTGCTAGAAAGATAAGAAATGTAATTAAAAAACATACATTACTTTACTTATTAATATCGCCGATATACAAATAAGAAAACATACAATATGTTGACACATTTTTAATACTTAGTTTTAAAAGTAGTCAACGCAAATTACCTTATGCTTTCGTTGTCCGAGTCAAACAAATTGGTTGACACACAGCTTTTCTTGGCAGAGCGTTTAATTTGCTTGGTTTCAGACCTGAAATAACAATAAATATTAGAGACTCGATATTAACATTTGACATGACTCGACATGACCCAACATGATAGTAAATGCTAGGATGATTTAATAATAACATTTGCTGATCTAGGTCAATGCTCCTCTACAGACCTTCTATAATGACTTCTCTACACATAGAGAGAACGGACCACAGCCCACCACGCAGACCCAGTGCGGTTTGGTGGTGATAACGGTTGCAGATGCAGCTGGGATCACCCCCTTGATATACCTTCCGAAGCATATAGGTACTCGAGATGGTAATGGTCGACCACCCATCAGATGACTGACCATGCATGACACAACATATTAATAAAAAAATAATAATAATATTCAAAACTTACGAACATTATTTCGGTGTATATCTTCTGGATGATTCTCGGGGCGAGCGACGTCGGAGTACTGAAGCACTGACTAGTGGTCGAACTACTGGGCTTGGCGTGTCTACTAGTGGTCAATCTGACTTAGGAAGCACTGATACGACGACTACCATTTTTCGGGTATTTATTGGAGAAAAGTGTTTAACAAGCTATTTTACTAGGCAGGAGTGATCAACTTTTTTTTAATTTATTTTTAATTTATTTTTTTCATTTGTTTGTAGTTTTTAATTTCAAGATTACATACACCGTATGTAAAAACTGTTAATTCTAAATACTTTTTTTTTTATTTTTATCTTTAATACATAGGTACTTAATACTTATTGGTCTTATAAAACACATCAATTCTAAGTAAGACAGGTTTAGCCGATAGTTTGACCTTCTGTACTACAATCAGTTACGTATGCGATATACACATAAATGCTTGCATTCATCAAACAAAATGCTGCTACTAGCATTCAACTTGAACTGAGCCTTTTTCGCGTTATAGTCAAGTATCTAACCACTACATTAACTACCAGTTATATTTTACGAGTTATATTTTAACGAGTTTACGTTTAAGCAAAAGTATTTAATCAAGTATTGCAATATAAATAAATATGTAGGTTTTATTAGTAGCAATGAAGTATTTACAAAATTGAAGCAATGTTGAAAACCTCTGGTTTTTTTAATATTCAGCAAATTATATAGTTTATCGATTAGTGTGAAAAGTTGCAGCGTAAGTAAAGTATAACATACATATTTTAACATTTGCTGTGTAAAAAAGGTCAGCAACCTTTCGATAAAGCGCTGACAGCGATTGTCCGGATGTGCAACATTAGGACTGTTTTCACTAAGCATGAAATTTATTAATACATTCCATCTCATGATCGGTCTTTACGAGAGTTGCTTAACCACCACAATCGCTGATCGAGTTCACCACTGCGCCATCGAGCTCCTCACACTCTAAAATTATTTTCGATGTACTAAACTAGACAAATGTCTCGGTAACTTTAAAGTTAACCGCTCGGATATCGAGAGACGCAGGTTCGATTACCGTGAGGCAGTCTATTTTTATAACTTCTGTGTTTATGTATATGAATACATAAGATGACTTATTCCCACAATAAATAAATCTAACCATATTTAATGGGTACGTATTAAAATAGACATTTGCATTAATAAGTTAAACCATGAAAAGGTACTGTTATGGAAATCCTATCTGATGACTTGTTGCTAAACGTGGCTTCAGCATGACATAATTGTTACCTGTTGCTCTGTCTATCCCACTTGTGGGAATATGGCGTGATGTTTATGTTATTATGAAAATTTATGTTTAATGCGTTTGTCAATTAAACAGTATAAACTTAGCTTTATCTTTTTAATTTTGTTTATATTAAAGGGTTATTCCCATTCTCCTCCAAGAAATTGTCCCAAAGTCCTCCACAGAAAAAATACGAATATAATAATTTGTTAATCGATTTTCATTCTCCTCCGTAATCAAAAAAATGGTAACCGGGTTAATCTCAAACTCCGCAGACAACTTCAGAAAATACTAATTTTAGCTACTCTGAGGACAATAGAACTAAAAAATTATACTAATATTTCATCAACATCAGCCTATAAACGATCCACTGCTGAGCACAGACCTCCCACGTGGACAATAGCACGTGAGGATAATGGGTCATAACCCACCACGCTGGCCCAATGCGGTTGATGGGTTTTAGCGACTATCATCTTACGACAACAACCGAGACCAACGGCTTAACGCGCCTTAGCACGGAGGAGCTCGAGATGTTTTAAATTTGATCACCCATCCAGCGACTCAGCATTGCGAAAGTTGCTTAGCGGACAAGATCGCAAGCCGAACGCGCTAGCCGCTGCGCTATCGTGCTACTATACTAATATTTAAATAATATTTTTTATAATAATCTTTGGAGGAGTCTAGGAATCAATGTTTGAACTTCTTATATTTTCCAAACAAAAGATTGGAGGCGTTTGGGAATAACCCGTATTAAAATTGTTTTTGTCAGCATTGAAATGGGAAGTAGTCGAACTCGTAGGTAACGTGTGTGAGTGTGTGTGTGTAGTGATTGCATACGTCGTTGTTGGTGGGATTGATATAAATAAGGTAACTAATAATTCCCTGCACAGTTGTCTGCATTGACTTAGATCAAAAAACACAAGTGTTTATCTATTATGAAAACCTTGAAAATGTGTTGAGTAGATCGGAGTCGATAAAGACAATTGGCAACTGATTCTAATCAAAATACACAAGTGTTTTCCTATGGGTCGAGGTACTACTTTGACAAATGTTATTCATAGTACTAACTTATTCGGGGATCCAGTCCTGGGAGACCAGGAGCCTCATCCAGTTTAAGTTGTGCTGTAATTCCATGTTGTTAAAAACCTTTGCATCCAATAGACGAAGACCTTGAAAATGTGTAAAGTAGATCCTAGAACCTATATTTAAAAAATCTTAATACGGTGGTACGACCAAACTGGCTGGAAAGAATCTTGAGCAATCAGCCACATGTTTTAAAAATCATTTTAAAAGCATGTGAAGATTTCGTTTCCAGGTACCTATATTTAGAAAATCTTAATACGATGGTACGACCAAACTGGCTGGAAAGAATCTTGAGCAATCAGCCACATGTTTTAAAAATCATTTTAAAACCTTGTGAAGATTTCGTTTCCAGGTACCTATATTTAAAAAATCTTAATACGTGGTACGACCAAACTGGCTGGAAAGAGTCTTGAGCAATCAGCCACATGTTTTAAAAATCATTTTAAAAGCATGTGAAGATTTCGTTTCCAGGTACCTATATTTAGAAAATCTTAATACGATGGTACGACCAAACTGGCTGGAAAGAATCTTGAGCAATCAGCCACATGTTTTAAAAATCATTTTAAAACCTTGTGAAGATTTCGTTTCCAGGTACCTATATTTAAAAAATCTTAATACGTGGTACGACCAAACTGGCTGGAAAGAGTCTTGAGCAATCAGCCACATGTTTTAAAAATCATTTTAAAACCATGTGAAGATTTCGTTTCCAGGTACCTATATTTAAAAAATCTTAATACGATGGTACGACCAAACTGGCTGGAAAGAATCTTGAGCAATCAGCCACATGTTTTAAAAATCATTTTAAAACCATGTGAAGATTTCATTTCCAGGTACCTATATTTAAAAAAATCTTAATACGTGGTACGACCAAACTGGCTGGAAAGAGTCTTGAGCAATCAGCCACATGTTTTAAAAATCATTTTAAAACCATGTGAAGATTTCGTTTCCAGGTACCTATATTTAAAAAATCTTAATACGTGGTACGACCAAACTGGCTGGAAAGAGTCTTGAGCAATCAGCCACATGTTTTAAAAATAATTTTAAAACCATGTGAAGATTTCATTTCCCGGTACCTAAAATAACTTATGACTTATGACGATGGTACGACCAATCTGGCTGGAAATAATCTTGAGCAATCTACCACATAACATAAAAATTATTTTAATATGTTTTAAGTATAGCTCAATGGTTTTAAGTACCTTTAAACATATAAAATAATTTATTGTATCTGGTTAATCTGTAATCTGCATTGTGAAGGTTTCATTTCTGAATGACTATTGATTTTTGTTCAACAGCACATACCTCATCAGATACGCACCTTAAAGTAAAAGACATTTCTTATTATAATATTTTGGTGTTACCTAATGCGTAATGTGAAGTCAAGTGAACGTCCTGATTCTAATCAGTGAGTAGCATTTTTAGTAAACTAATTTTTAATTTTTCTCAACGATTATTGTCCAAAACACGAGTGGCGTTGATTTTTCAATCGCGCGATTATTGGACATTCTACTTCGCTTTTTCCAGTGAGCGAACGGAGTGAGCGAACGATTAAGAAAAAGTGAAGTAGAATGCCCAATAATCACCTACTCAGGGGGATGACAACCCTGAAATTGTCTGGGAGACATCCCAAAAAATGTCATTAAATAATGGAAGCACAGATTCAAACAGCAATACCCCAGGAGGGTACCCGACGGGAGTCGGGAGAATCCCTCCCTGGGCCCAGTTCTCTGGACCCAGGCTGCCCCACCGTCTCTGGGGGGGGCAACTCTGCGCCAACATTATCGGACTCGTCCGACACTCTTCTTGGGGTAGGCAACCAGGCCCCAAGGAGCAGTAATGCCCCTGGAAAGAAAAAAGTCGCCCGTAAAGCGAAGGCGAGAAAGGGAGGTCCCATCCCGTCTCCGTCTCCGTCTCAGCCAAGGACCCTAAGGCCAAGGCTAAAACTTGTCATTGGGCGCAAGAAGAAATCGACTCTGAAAGTTTTGGTACCGGTACCGGATCCGGAGCCGGCACCGGACTCCTCGGAATCGGAAATGGACACGGAGGACGCTGCTGCCCCCTCGGGAGGCAAAAGGGTCCGTGACGTCGACCCTGATGAAGAGAGGCGAGCCGAGGAAGCCCACCCGCCCAAATGCGGCACTTCCCAGAGGGGGAAAGGCAAGGGCGGGAGAGGCTTTACCCGCTCCGGGATCTACATGGGCGTGGCTGCGGGCAAGAGAAAGTTGCAGAGCCTTAGCGTTGACGACTTCGAGGAGATGGTGGCCCTCGAGGGCGAGTCTTTGCTTGGCATAATGGCAAATAAGGACCCAGCCACAAGGAGGGAGAGCAGGAGAACCGCAACCAAAGAGGCACCAAGCGTACGCGGATTCTCCCTTTCCCCCGCTGTCGGACCTGGAGGAGATCGACGAGCCCGGACGCACGCTCTACTTGCGGGGTCAGAGCAATGCGTCGAAGTCGGACGACTCCGTCGTCGACATCGAGGACATCCGCAGGAAGAAGGGCAAGAGGCTCCTCACTGTCGCGGACGACGAGGACGCCACGAGGTCCGACCTCCTTGAGGAGGCAGAGGGGGCCATAATGGCGATATACGATGCGGCCAGGAAGTCCGGGAACCTCAAGGGAGAGGTCCATGGGCGCATCAACGCTGCCTCTATCTACCTGGCCAGGATGGTCGGTGCCTTCAAGCGCTTGTCGCGCGACGAAGAAATCCGCCGTCTTCAGAAGCGCAACGAGCTCATGGCCGAAAAGATCGCCCAACTGCAAGAGAACGTGCGAGCTCTCCAAGATGGATACGAGGCCTCGAACAAGGCCAACAACCAGTTGAGGACCCCGTCGCCCCCTATCGTCGTAGAGGGGGCGCATGTGGACTATTTGGTGGGGGCCTTGGGAGAGGAATTACTCGCAAAGCTCACCAGAGAGATAGAGTGCAGGCAGGCCGAGACCAAGACCTGCATGCAGAACATGATCGATGCCGTCAAGAGCGGCATCGATCTCAGACTTGGGCCCGAGCCCCGGCTCAGACCCCCCCTGGCTGGGGATAAGAAGAAGGCCGCCGCCGCCGCCGTCGGCCCCCGTCCTGACTCCCGCTCAAGAACCGGCTCTTGCCGCTGCTGGCACGACTCCTGCCAATGAGTGGAGGAAGGCGGGAAGCCGAAAGAGGAAAAGGAAGGCGGCCAAGAAGGCCAACCCTACTGATCGCATTGCGGCCATTCCCACTTCAGCGACGAAAGCGCCGGTCAAACTGGTCGTGCCCCGCTCGTCGGTCGTAACGATGACCCTGAGCAAGGAGGCCATCGCCAAGGGCGTCACTTACGCCGAGGTGATGACCAAGCTTGTCGGGGCCATTAAGCTCGAGGATATCGGTGTGGAGGCCTTGAAGGTGCGAAACACGGCTAGCGGAGGGCGAAAGCTGGAAATCTCCGGAACCACCAGCGGGCCTAAGGCGGACATGTTGGCCGCCAAAATAAAGGAGCTGACTGGCGACGACGTGCACGTCGGTAGACCGACAAAGAGAGCGGAATTTAAGCTCACGGGCCTAAACGATTATATGTCGCTGGAGATGATCGTCACGGCCGCCGCGCAGCAGGGCGGCTGTGCAGTCAACGACATCGCAGTGGCTCCAATCAGACAGGGGCTGGGATGGGGAGCTAAATACACCTTAGTCAGGTGCCCAATCCCCGTAGCCAAGGTCCTGGCCGAGAAAGGCCACCTCAAGATCGGGTGGTCCGAAGTGCCCCTCACCGTGTTGGAGCCCTCCCCAACACGCTGCTTCAAGTGCCTTGGAATCGGCCACACGAAGTACTCGTGCCCGGCCAAAATAGATCGCAGTGTCTTCTGCTTCCGATGTGGGAAGGAGGGACACAAAGCAGAGGAGTGCTCGGCCAAGGCGGCCCACTGCCATGTGTGTCATGCCGCCAAACAGCCGGCTAATCACGCCATGGGGAGCAGGACTTGTCGCCCACCCCCCACCAATAGCACGACCCCCCTTTGGAGGGCGGTCGTTCCAGAGCCTGCGCCTATAGAGCCCATGGAGTGCACAACAGCGGGACTTGATGCCAGCACAGCCTAGCATGACCATCCTGCAGGCGAACATCAACCGCTCCGTCGCAGCACAAAACCTGCTGGTGCAGCAGATGACGGAGTGGGATGTTGGTGTGGCGCTGGTGTCGGAACCGCATTCCGTGCCTTCCAGACCAAACTGGATTGGGGACACAGAGGGGCTTGCTCTCATAACCACCCCCTCGAACAACAGTGCGGCGCCTATATCGCTGAAGGAGAGAGGCCAGGGCTATGTCGCTGTGACTTGGGGCGACGTAGCTCTGGTTGCCGTGTATTTCTCCCCGAACAAACCCCTGCGGGACTTCCGGTCCTTCTTGGTGCGGCTCCTGGGTGTGGTGCGGCGTTTGTCCCCGCTACAAATCATCTTAGCGGGTGACTTGAACGCAAAGTCCACCACGTGGGGCTGCCCTCGAACGGACCACAGGGGTTCTGAGGTTGAGGACTTTATAGTGGAGAGCGGCCTAGTCCTCCTAAACAGAGGTGATGCCAGCACCTGTGTCCGGTGGCAGGGGGAGTCGATCGTCGACATCTCCCTCGCATCCCCCGCCACTGCGCGTCGCGTTGCGGACTGGAGAGTGATGGAGGACGCGGAGACCCTCTCCGACCATATGTACATATGGATGAAGGTGTCCCCTACTCCCCTCCTGACAAGCCTCCAGCCCAACGCAGGAGTCCGCACAGCGCACTTCCAGAGGTGGGCTCTATCCCGGCTGAATCGGGAGGTGGCCGATGAGGTAGCTCTCGCAGAGAGCTGGTGCCGCGACCCTCCCCCCACGATGTCCGTGGACCTCCAGGCGGAGAGATTCCGGCGTTCCCTGGTTCGCGTCTCCAATGCCAGCATGCCCAAGGTCGGGGATCGTCCCCACCAACGGGCGGTGTATTGGTGGTCGCAGGAGATTGCCGACCTGCGTACCGCCAGCATCTTGGCGAGGCGCGAATACCAGCACTGCCGAAGGAGACGCCACACTCAAGCCGAGGAGGAAAACCTGTACGCCCTCTTCAGAGCGGCCAGAAAGGCGCTACAGGTTCAGGTTTTGGACGCGAAGACGGCCTGCTGGAACGAGTTCCTGGCCGATCTCGACAGAGACCCTTGGGGGCGGCCGTACCGCGTCGTGCGGAATAGGTTCCGCAACCCGGCCCCCCCAACAGAGTCATTCGAGCCGGGACTCCTCAACCGGATTGTGACTGGTCTGTTTCCGACGCGTGTATTCACGGCAGTGCCGTTTGAGCCCCCGGAACAGACCCCTTCCCCTGATTTGACCCTTGTTCCTCCCATCACTGATGGTGAGATGGATCTTGCTATCGACCGCCTCCGCCTTAAACGAAAGGCACCTGGGCCGGACGGCGTCCATAGCAAGGTTTTGGACTTGACGCTGACGCATTTAAGAGGGAGACTAACCGGCCTCCTCAACTCCTGCCTGCACCAGGGGAAGTTTCCCAAAGTGTGGAAGGAAGGCCGGTTGGTGCTCCTGAGAAAAGGCGAACGCCCGGTGGACGAGCCGTCGGCCTACAGGCCGATCGTCCTGCTCGACGAAGCGGGAAAGCTGTTTGAGCGTTTGCTCGCAGCCCGCATCGTGGAGCACTTAGACGCCGACGGGCCCAATATTGAGAATTCTCAATTCGGGTTCCGCCGGGGCAGATCCACCGTCGACGCGGTACTTACCCTAAGGCGTACTACCGAAGAAGCGATTGCAAGGGGGGAACGGGTGTTAGCGGTGTCTCTTGACATCGCGAACGCGTTCAACACCCTCCCCTACAGTTGCATCCACCAGGCACTGCTGTACCATCGCGTGCCCTGGTACATCTGTCGTGTCCTCAGGGACTACCTCCAGGACAGGTTCATCCTGTACCTGGAGAAGGGCGCGGGGCGTATAACATCTCGGCGTATGGTGTGCGGTGTTCCGCAGGGGTCGGTCCTAGGACCACTCCTGTGGAACATCGGATACAACTGGGTCCTGCGGGGGACTTGTCTCCCCAGGGCGGGCGTCATCTGCTACGCGGATGACACCCTAGTCACTGTACGGAGCAGTGACTACCAGCATGCGCTGCGCCTCGCGTCGGTGGCCGCCACCATGACCATATCGAGAATCCGTCTTCTGGGGATGGAGGTCTCTCTCCCCAAGACGGAAGCCATGATTTTTCATGGCCCACGGAAGAAACCCCCCCACTACCACCATGTCGTGGTCGACGGGGTGAGAATTCCGGTTAGGTCCCAGATGCGGTATCTGGGACTTACGCTGGATAGTAGGTGGAGCTTCCTGCCCCACTTTTCCGAGATGGCGCCTCGGATAGTGGGGGCAGCAATGGCCTTAGGACGTGTCTTGCCCAATATTGGTGGGCCCGGCTCTGGCTGTCGCAAGCTGTACGCCGGGGTGCTGCGCAGCATGGCGCTCTACGGCGCACCTGTCTGGTCGGACTCGCTCTCCCGCCGAACCACCGCCCTCCTGCGGAGACCGCAGAGAGTGGCAGCGGTGAGAGCAGTACGAGCCTACCGGACGGTGTCGTGGACGGCAGCGACGGCCTTAGCCGGGATGATCCCGTGGGAGCTCGAAGCCAAGGTCTTGACCGAGGTGTACGAGCTCCGCACGGAGAGGTTGGCGAGAGGAGAGCGCCCTGCACTGGAGGAGATCCAGGCGGCGCGAAGAGAGGCGACAGAGATGGCGATATGGCAATGGGAGCGCGACCTTGAGTCCCCAGTTGCCGGTTCGCGCACCATAGATGCCATCAGGCCTGTACTCCCGGAGTGGATCCACCGAACCCATGGCGCCCTGTCTTACCACCTGACGCAGGTGCTGACAGACCATGGGTGCTTCGGGAAGTACCTCTGTCGGTTGGGGAGAGAGGAGAGCTCCGTTTGCCATGAGTGCGGAGCTGCTGAGGACACTGCGCAGCACACTCTCCAGGTGTGTTGCGCTTTTTCCTCGCAGCGACGGACTCTGGAAATGGAGCTGGGCGGACGGGGGAGTCTCGCTCTGCCGGACATTGTGGCCGCAATGCTGGAGAGCGAGGCTAACTGGTGCGCGGTGGCGCGATTCAGCGCCGAGGTGATGGGCCTAAAGGAGACGGCGGAACGACAGCGTGAGGACGCAGTTGACGCCGCCCCCTCCCGAAGGCGGAGAAGGAGAAGGAGAAGACGAGGTGCGGATCTTCGCCCTCCGTAAAAACCCCGGATTGACGCGGTGAAGGCCGGTGTCGGATTAAAACCCGAACCGCCCGCATGTGCCGCAACCCTGTCGTGCACAGGTCATGTTTTGGCTGCGTGTCCTCAAGGACACTGCGGCTCCCCCCTTTTTTGAGGTAACCGCACTGCACCCTGCCACTCGGGGTGCGTACGGTCTTCTTTGATTTAACTTCCGTTCAATGCTGTGTTATCAGTACGTGCCCTTGCCCCGGCGCGCGGCCGTCAAAGCACACGCTTCCCGTGCAAACGCGGGAGTAGTGTGTGGAGATGAGCTGCGGGTCGGTGCAGGGGCGCAGGGCGGCGGTCGCGGTCTGAATCATCTGACAAATACCGTGCCGTCGCCTTACTTTGTACTCGGATCTTGGACCTCCAGAGGTTTAGTGGGTATTCCCCTCCGTCTCGCCCTCCCAGCCGGGATCTCCCTGGCAGCTGACTCGGGGCTTCTCTCCTTGTCAGTGGGTGTGGAAAGGCGGACGGGCGACCCCCACATACCCCCTTAGCCCCTTCAGGGCGGGGAAGTCTAAAGTGATTCCTCTGGGTCAAAAAAAAAAAAAAAAAAAAAGGTTAGTTTGGTGATCGATTAAATACAACCCTTTTTAATTTGGTTACCCATCCGAGGACGGATGAACGATACGGCTTTGAACGTTGCATAACATGTAGGTACGATTGAAAACAAACCTTGTCAACCAGGTTTTTGTAAATCAACGGTGACCAACAAACAGAGCCAGTTACGGTACATCATCATCTCATTTTTATGTCCCCACTGCTGGGGCACGAGCCTTCCCTATGGATGGATAGGGAGAAGGGGCCATAAACCACCACGCGGGCCCAGTGCGGATTGGTGGTTGTTAACGACTGCTAATGCAGCCGGGACCAACGGCTTAACGTGCCTTCCGAAGCACGGAGAAGCTCGAGATGCAAATTTTTTGGTCACCCATTCGATGACCGGCCTTTGCGAAAGTTGCTTAACCTTAGCACTTGCAGACCTGGCGCGTTAACCACTGCGCCATCGAGCTCCTTGCGGCATCCTCGCAGCGGGGGGTACACATATTTGTATAGGTCCTCGGTTTGGTTGGTGGTAGGGCTTGTTTGTCCGCCATTAAATCGTTAAATTGTCATTAAATTGTTGTTGTGTTCCGGTAGCTACATATCCAGTGCCTCAGTACCGTAGAATGGGGTTACTTTTGATATAAGTGTAACATTGATCGCAGCTATAAATCCTTAAGTAGCTGCAAATATGGGTATCCCCAGCGATCTAGGCGTCTCTAGTTCGATTCCCTCCAAAGTCATACCGTAGAACTACATGTGGAAGACAACTGTAGAGAACAGGAGCTGTGATCAATGTTACAGTACAGTTAAGTATAATTATTCAGTTATATCAATCACTTATGTATGTAGATCACGTGCACAGTGCACTAAATGTCTACGTAGCGTTGTGCTGCAGGCTTCTGTCGCAAACAGTAGACATTGATTGTGGCCTGCGCGTAACCCACTTATCACTGAACAGCTTCTGTTGCAATCGAATCAATATGGGGCACGTACACAGATGCTACCTACTTCTATCTTGTAGAATAGAAAACATTTATTTGCCTTAAAACAGGGTATTTAAGTTATTACAATATTTAAAACGGTACAGCGTGTTTTGCCATTAAGATACCATGCAAATACATTAATAAGACTTATATTAATGTATTTACATGCTATCTTCTCTATAGCTCTTATTAATATGCTTATAGCCTTTACTATCTTTGTACAAATTGCATGGTGTCCTACAGAATTAGTGTCTATTTTTTGTACTTCATTTTGTGTCATTGGTAGTAAAAACATTGACTGCGAATTCATGTTTTTCGCCATCACCTACGCTTTTATTTTTGTCTTGCTTGTCATATTTATAAAATAATTGTTAATAAGAGTTGTAGGTTATGCATGAGATTGCCATCTTACAAGATTAACGACTTTAAGTGCCTTCCGAATAACAGAGATGCCCGAAATGGTCACCGCTATCTACTGACTCAGCATTGCAATAGTATAGCGATATCGCATCCCGATTACATTCCAATCATCTCATATACGAGTAACTTACAATCACAGCAAACATTTACACGTGTTGGTACAGACACACTAATAAGTACCACCAGACGTACTGCGGGATATCATCCCCACCTAGTAGAAATTCCACTATGTCGCACTAAGCACTTCATGTCATCATTTTTACTGCGAACTGGCAGGGAGTGGAATTCTCTGCCATCGTCTGTGTTCCCAAAAACTTATAACATGAATTCCTTCAAGGCGAGAGTTAATAGGCATCTTTTGGGGCAGCTCGCTCTATCGTAGACCTCATCTACGCTCACCATCAGGCGAGATCGAGGTCAAGAGCTGTCTTATAAGGAATATAAAATTTAAAAAAATTAAAAAAAGTGACCAACATTACTTGTAACCACAGTATTTTTTATTTAATTAATGATGAAAGAAAGAAATATATTTATTAGTAAACACATAAATGACTACAGTAGAAATAAAGCAAACAATACACGGGTCAAAATTCATCATCATCAGCTCATTTTTAATCCCCAGGGAGAACGTGCCTAACGGGATGCTAATGCAGCCGGGATCAACGGCTTTACGTGCCTTCCGAAACCCAGAGAAGCTCGAGATGATAAATTTTTGGTCACCCATCCGATGATCAGCCTTTGCGAAGGTTGCTTAACTTCAGCACTCGCAGACCGGGCGCGCTAACCACTACGCCATCGAGCTCCTCGGTCAAAAGTAAAGAGTAAATACAATTAATGAGCTAATTTGATTGACAAAATAGTTCGATTGACCGAAACTTCTTCGACATCATACCTATAAGATGGACAGAAGTAACAAGTAGATCCATCACAAAATTGACAAGAAAGCAGTTCAAGCAGCCATTCAACGCTTACCACAGCAGTGGAGCGAATGAATGGAAATCTTACTCATGCATTTGCAAACTCAAACTTCTTGAGTCTTCGCGAAAGTTGCTCAATTCGTGGAACCACGCGACATTGAAGATAGCAGCAAGTTCGCTGCTGCGGTTCGATCCACGAGCGCGACTCGCTGAAGTTCGCAGCCAGACAGTAGGGCCCTACTAGTGTTCACTTTTGTATAGATTGCAATAGAAACACTTCAAATAAGCATTGTTCCCTGTATGATAAGGCGGAGCGAGATTTCCTGGTACAGGCATCAGTATGATGTCCAAAAGGAGGTTTCAACCTTTGTCTATGTTACGTGTATGTATGAAGAAAATAAAATCATTTTTCAGTTTTTTTTTTTTATTTTGCAAACATTTCATAGAGAACCGTTCCACGAAATTGATGCGGTAAAGAAAGAAGGTATGGAAAAAAGCGGAGTTTGGCGCCCTCTGTGTTTCTGTGTTTTTTAATTTGAGATTATTAATAAATATTAGACAACATCACATACATTTCTCTGACTCCAAAGAAAGTAGCGTAAGCACTTGCGTTATGGATATCAGAAACAACGACGGTACCACAACCACTCAGACCTGAGAAAATATAGAAAAAGTTCGTTTTTCTACATGAACCCAACCGGGAATCGAACCCGGGACCTCGGAGATGGCAACACCAGAAACAGGCTTTTTTTTTTAGAGTTTGCTGATTGCCTCAGACGGCATTTTCAGCTTCACCGGGCTTTTTTGGGGGCGGCGAGGAACGTAAAGGGTCACTCAAGCCGTGTGAAACGAATCACCTTCGGAGGTTTTCTAGAGGGAACGGCATCGCGCACTAGTGCGCGGCCCCGTGCCCTACTAGATTCTCCGAAGGGTTCGGATCGGATCGGACCAGAAACAGGCGTGCGAGCCACTCAACTACGGAGGCCGTCAAATAAAGGCTGGTTACACCTTAAACGCCATTTGACTGACAAACAATTGAATTTCTAATGTGTCTGTGGTGTCTGGGCCCGGCGACGGTCAACCTGTTAAGAGTGAATTGGTTACTTACTTCTTGAAAAGTCTGCTACATATTCGACTAAAGCCAAATACGAGTAGGTCAAACGCAAGCTTAAAAAATAGTAGGTACCATTTGGTTAGGTAGTTAGTTACTCAAGTTCTCAAACGCTTTGTTATAACGGCGGATATGCGGCCGCCCGCAGTTCCACCCGCGTGGTTCCCGTTCCCGTGGGAATATCGGGATAAAAAATATACTATGTGTTAATCCAGGTTATAAACTATCTGTATGCCGAATTTCATCCAAATCCATCCATCCGTTGCAGCGTGAAGAAGCAAAAAATATACACACACACACACAAACTTCCACATATATAATACATATTAGTGTGATAAACGGAAAGTCCAAAGCATTTCAGAATGAAGGCCTTTGAACAGAAACAGTCGTAATGCAGAGCCAGTAGTACGGCGCGCAGTCTGCCGAGCGTAAACCAGGATTTCCGCGGGCAGATAACTCGAGTTTAGACGAAAATGCGAGTGTTCGGAAACGCGCGGCTAAATAACGGGGGTGGAGGGTGATTCAGGGTACAACAACTATTATTTAATATTATTACCACAGTCTAATTAGCCACTAAATTCTAATTCAAAATATTTATTGAGCCCGTGATGTGTGTATGTGTGTGTGTGTAACAAAACATTATTATATTATTGTTATATTATAAAATAAATAATTCTATTAATAATAACATATAATTATAAAGTATAAACTATAAATATGTACGAGTGTTACATATAAACAGCAGCAAATCAACTTTAATTATTGTTCACCAGAAAAGTATAAACACAGACAGTAAACGAATTGAGCCCACAGTCCAACCACAGCGTAAAGACTTACAGTGGGACAACGCCTTTGAAATCTTGGGAAATGCCGCTTTTATTTAGACATTTCTCATTTCCGCAGAGTTGTCATATTTTTAGTCTCTCAGTATTTCAATGTGTTTATTAATTATTTTCATGTATGTAAGTACCCAAGAACGTGATTTTAAATTTTAGCACCTTTTAAAAATCTTTTTATTGAAATGAAATGAAATGAAATGAAATGAAATGAAATGAAACATTTATTGGCTATCACACAGTACAAAAGAAATAAACAAAAATAACAACATAATAAAACAGTAGCATAATTTCCACAAATACAAAAAACAAAACAACGTAAAAGTGTGACGAGCCAATCAGGACCTTGCCTCAGCATAAGCCGTAACGGTGTAAAATATTACACCGCAACAGCGCTGGTATTCTGGCAAGGCCTGTACAAATTTATATTAACATTCCTTTCTTCTCATACAATATATATACATACATACAATAGAAGTAATATTTTATACTAAATAATAAAATAAATAAATAGGTAAATTATATTCACAATAAATTAGCAATAAACTACATAAACGAAAAATTAAATAATAAAATGTATAACCCGTTCCTAAACGGAACAAAACTGTCACCAGTATCGCCAGTCTGAGCTGTCATATTGTTTTTGACATTTACTGATTACGTAATGTAATGCCACTTGAGTAAAGAATGCCACGCATTTATTATATATGCCACGTTTGCGGAGGTTCGCCAAGCATAGTGGATCCCACATGTCCACAGCCGAGAAGTAAAAGCAGAATGAAAGTAAGACAACGCAGCTGTGCTGAAGTAAAATGCTCACCAACCCAACTACGCGTCGTGAAAAACCGGATTGTAAGTGCCCAAATAAATTGTTTTATACAGTTGATGTAAGCTGAAGCGTAAGTAAATGCTTTTTGAGGTGTTTCTTAAACGTATTGACTGTTTTAAGGTCACGCAGCGGCGGGGGAAGATCGTTCCAGCACCTCGAAGCTGCGAACCTGAAGGATCCACGGAACACCCTAGTTCGATGATGTGGTGTCTCGAAAGGGTTTCTACAGGCTCTCATCGGGTACCTACTATCACTTTGGGCCCACTTAAGTTTGTTGTAAAGATAAATTGGTTTCCCTGACTTAAGAAGACCAAACATCAAAGTGGAGAGATGAAGCTTTCTGCGAGCCTCCATTTTCAAAGAGTTTGAGCCATTAAGAAACGGAGTCACGTGAGAACGTGGTGGAACAGAGAAACAGAAGCGTGCACAGGCATTCTGAACTCGTTGTACAAGCTTAGCGGTTTTAGCCAAGAGACGTGGACCATACACAGTGTCGCAGTAATTAAGCTTTGACAGTACTAGTGATTCGCAAAGTGTAATTCTGAGTTGTTCATGGAGATATGGACGAATTTTATAAAGGAGTTTGAGACGATAGAAGCATCCACGAACACATTCAGTTAAATGGTTCTCAAAACTTAGTTGACTATCTAGAGTTAAACCCAGATTTCTACATTTGTCCACACGATCTATGATTTGATTATTTAACTTTACGTTGAGGCTTATGCTTTCCAATTTTTGAACTTTCTTTTTAGTACCTATGAGCATTAGTTTTGACTTGCTTGGATTAAGGGACAGACAGTTGGACTCACACCAATCAACTATTCTCGCTAAATCACTGTTAATCAATGTCACAGCATTATCAATATTAGCAGGATTAAAAGAGAAATATAGCTGTAGGTCATCTGCGTAAAGGTGGTACTTGCAGTGTTGTATATTGTGAATGATATCAGCACTATACAAAATGTATAGAATGGGTCCAAGTATTGACCCCTGCGGGACTCCACGATTCACAGGCATCAAAGATGAGTTGGATTTGGTTCCCTGCACATCCACAAGTTGCACATACTGTTGCCTTTGTGTCAAATAGCTTTCAAACCACTTTACCGTAGATATGTCTGCACCATAATAGGAGAGCTTAGATAAAAGCAAAGTCGTATTTAAGGTCTCAAAAGCGCGCGAGAAGTCCAGAAGTACAAGGATACTGACCTCCCCCTGATCCTGAGCCGCGAGGATATTGTCCACTACATCAGCTAATGCAGATGCCGTACCGTGACCCTTGCGAAAGCCCGATTGGAAGCAAGGAAGGAACGTATTTTCTTCAAGATACTGAGTAAGTTGATCACATACTACCCGCTCCAGTACCATTGACAAACAGGGTAGAATGCTTATGGGGCGAAGGTCTTGGAGAGATGATGGTGGGTTGACTTTCGGCAAGGGCTTGACAACAGCTGTCTTCCAGATGTCGGGGAAGGTGTTTTCTGATATTGACCTGTTAATCATGACAGTAATAGCTTTAAGAGTGCTTGGAAGTGTCAAAAGCAACATGTCCAATGATATACCGTCACAGCCCTGGGCGTTAGATTTTAGACCCTTGATTGTTTTACTTACCATATCCTCACTGACAGGCTTCAGTGTAAGAGTAGATGTGCCCTGTCTAGAATACTCAAAATATGTTAGCTGGGATATTGATACATGGTTATGACCAGGAGCATTGAGAAAATGTGCATTGATAGTGTCAGGGTTGTCGAAGCAAGGAGGAAGTTCTGATGTTTTTCCATTCGCCAGCACAGTGTTTTTAAAGTTTTGCCAGAGTCTCTTAGAGTTTGCTATGTTAGAGTTGATGTGCCGATCGAAATAACACCTCTTCTCTTGCTCAATAGCTTCAACCACAAGACTCTTCATTGATAAATAACAAGCTTTATGCGACTCAGTCTTACTTGCTTTGTAGGTCTGCAGATACCTGTCCCTAATACGCATCATTGATTTGACAGTGTCCGTTATCCAAGGGTGGGGAGGATGTTTGAACTTACGTTTTTTTACTGGAGCATGCAGATTAAACAAATTTGTTACACAAGCAAAGCTTTCTACTAGTGTGTTAATACTATATGCTTCGCTAAAATGGCTCCAGTCAATTCTATCCAGATCGCTCTCCCATAAGTTCTGGATTATATTTTTTATTGACCTATATTCCACCCACTGAGGACGTACCTTTTCTTTTTTTATTTTAAATTCAGCTGCCACCATTGCATGACCTGTCAAATCAGATGGGTGTCTAACTGAGACTCCTAATGTGCGTATGTCTGTGCAGATTATATCGATTAAACTCTGGCTGTGTTCGGTAAAATGTGTTGGCTCAGTGACTACCTGTCGCAGGTTTAATGTCTCAAAAAACTGTGACAGTAACCGCGGGCTGCTACCTCCGGCGACAAGGAGGTTTATGTTGAAGTCACCCAAGAGGATCAGCCCGTCACATCTGGCAAATGAAGTGATGGACTCAGTAATAGCGTCCAAAAAAAGGCTAACCTCCAGCCATTGTGGACGATAAGCCGTGCCTATTATAATCAACTGGTTCAGTATGCGCACACTCAACCACATTTGTTCCACAGACGGTGCGACGGGGTGGGGGCACGTGCGGGCATTGATGCCCCTTCGAACATAAAAACCCACTCCACCTCCACGACCACTACGGACGTCGTCTGGACGGGGAATGTGTCGCAGATTATAGCCTGCTAGCCTAGGTGCTTTGTCCTCCTCACCCGTCCTCAACCAAGTCTCATTGATAGCCATAATATCTGGGTTCAACTCTTCCACCGCCACTAGAAACTCTTCATGTTTTGTGGAGAGAGAGCCGGCATTAAAAATTCCAACTTTTAAATTCCTAGGATTAGCCATTTTAATAATAAATTAAATCCAACCTGTCTTTAGAAATAAGAATTATCATATGAACATGAACAACTGTATTTATATGAAAATGATTAATCATACTCAGTATGAAATTGTAAGAATTAATATTATCATTTGCATTAGTTATAAAAATAGGTGATATTGAATAAATATAATTATATAGAATAAAGAAAAAATTAACTATAATTATTTTATAAGTACAAAATAAATATAATAAGATATTGTATAAGAAGACATTGTGTATATTATATTTTAAATTTAAAAAATCTAGTTTTGCATTTACTAATGGTCCTCCACATTGTGAATCTATCAGAAAATACAACGACAAGTAATTAAGGAAAACACTTATTGGAGTTATGTCACTCAACAATACAATGGACAGTGAGGCCTGTATAACTATTTTAGGTAACAACAAAAAAATTACTCGTGTAATGAACATAAAAAAATAAACAAAGAAAAATAAACATGTTAAAAATTTAAAGGAGAAGCCTAGTCACGTCGTTTGGGAGCCAAATACTCGCAGCAAGTCCTCTTCCGATCGGAGCCTAACAACAGGCTTGCCATCAGCTTGGCGAGCGAAGATACGGCCCTGCTTCGTCCAGGAGTATCGCCAATTCAGTCTACGGCACTCCGTACGAACCTGATTAAAGAGTAGTCGGCTCGAACGAGTCAACCGCTCGTTGACATATATACGGCCCCCCTGAGAAGACTTGATGTTGCGGCGGACTCGGGCCTCGGGGCTCGGGATTGTAAACAGAGTACTGTTTTCTTTAGTGACTTCTTTCTGTCCTTCAAAATGCAAACTGCAAATATGAGTGTTGTTCAAGCCATCAGGTTTTCCAATTAAAGAATCCAACATCCCGCATCAAAATCGCAATCCCTTAAGCTGTGGGATCGAAGTTATCAATCCCGCGGGTCCGCGGGATTTGCGGTACTGAAAAGAAAGCATCAAATTTGTTTTATGTAGGTTCGTTCATTAATTTGTGAAGTGATATACGATTTTTATCATTCGATTAAACTAAAAGTGCTGTGTTGCATAAAGTACATGTTTTCCTTCAACGAATTTAAATATTTTGTAGAGTTCTTTAAGTCCTGGTTCTTTTGATAGATGATTCTAGTTCATTCTACTGCTCAAATACAACCAATTTTTAAAACTTGTTTACTTTTATTTTTCGGCATGTTTTCTCATTCATCAGCAGTGGTTTATTCACCTGTTATTGAGATTGAGACCTGGACGAATAAATATTTAGAACGAAGTTTATATCCATTTTTCTTCAAATTCAATTTTTTATTCATTTCCGCAAATTCTGCGGATCTAGTACGTCACACATGTGATCCCGAATTACTGATCCCTATTCTCAATTCGTGCTTCAATCCAAATCTTGCAAGTAAAATATATTAATACAAATTTTATATTTGGTACATAACTAGTTTCCTTGTATGGTAAAATTAAGTTCTGCAAGTATATGATTCCACTTTGTAATCAGCGTATCCAGACTCAAAGCACGATTAGAATGAACCATTATCACAGTACTCGTATATTTTTATTATCAAATTTCAATATTCAAACGAAATAATCAAAACTAAAACTAATCAGCAGCCCTAGATTGTGTTTCCCAACATGGGTGTATGGCATCTCGGGATCGCTACCGCCCCCCTCTCACCCCGCAACCACCGCACGATTGCTCTGTCTAGACGTAACCGTTGGACGACTGTTAAGAAAGAGGTTAGATAGACTGTGGTCCAACTTAGACTACACACTCAATTAAAATCCTATTGATAGTTACGTTCTGACAGCTATTATTATGATGGCCAATCTTCTTAGTTAGGATTCTTCGCGAAATACACTCCCACCTCCGATCTCATGAGATGCATGCTTAAAGGAGTTAAAAAAAGCTTCTTCCGACACATTCGGCGAACGGCTCGGCGAAGCTCGTTGCAGCCTGAGCTATCCTTAAGCGCTGCGAGCGCTGAGCTGATAATTCCCTCATTTTTACTCCGTGCTTTTTGGAACGCGGGGAATTTAAACCCTCTATTTACTTTTAAGTAGTTGAAAAGTAGAGCTTCATAATTTAAACGTTAGTGCTTAGTTTTCTATAGAGGTTTCCTATAATTAGCATTAGCTCTCACTGAATGTCTAGAGACAGTTAGCCAAGCTATTTATTAATTTACCGTGAAGGAGTGTGAGATGGCTAGTATAAAAAAACCGGCGAAGTGCGAGTCGGACTCGCGCACGAAGGGTTCCGTATTTTATGACGTATTAAAAAAAACTACTTACTAGATCTCGTTCAAACCAATTTTCGGTGGAAGTTTGCATGGTAATGTACATCATATATTTTTTTTAGTTTTATGATTCTCTTATTTTAGAAGTTACAGGGGGGGACACATTTTACCACTTTGGAAGAGTCTCTCGCGTAAACTATTCAGTTTAGAAAAAAATGATATTAGAAACCTCAATATCATTTTTGAAGACCTAACCATAGATACCCCACACGGCTCAAAAAATTTTTTTCATGAAACCCAATTTAATGAAAAAAAAATTTTTGAGTTTCAGTTCTAGTATGAGGAACCCCGTAAATTTATTGTTTTTTTTTCTATTTTTGTGTAAAAATCTTGCGGTTTACAGAATACATCTACTTACCAAGTTTCAACCGTATAGTTCTTATAGTTTGGGAAAAAAAGTGGCTGTGACATACGGACAGACAGACAGACAGACATGACGAATCCATAAGGGTCCCGTTTTTTGCCATTTGGCTACGGAACCCTAAAAAGGAAACCTATTTAATATCGCTGGTCTTAGGCCTTCCCACATGCATAATATCATATGAGAAGATCGGGTTATACAATACTACGTTGGCCCAATGTAACTATGGTGGGATTTAGCCTTGATTTAGCAGTCTTTACAACAATAATAACTAGTAGTTTGCGATTAATTCCTTATACTAGTGGTGGCCCAGTGGTCGAAAATCGACCGTAATTTTATTAAGGCTGCACAGATTGTATGCTAAGCAATGAAAAATCAAAAAAGAAAGAAAGTGAGTTTGGATTGGCATTGACAGATGTCGGCCGCATTAAAGACAAACAATACGTGTGTGTCAAATACATGGTAGTGTGTGTAATGTTGTTTTTGTTGATTTAATGTATTTTTTTATGCATAATTTAAAAAAAAAATTAACATTCGGATAATCTTCTCTATATAAATTCATACATACTTTCATTCATACTCCTCCGTCCGCGCAATTTTCGTAAATAGGTACGGGTACAAAGTTTTTGCATCACGTAATAATATAAAGATTTTTATTATTTTTGAATTAGGCATTCACAATGCTAATAGTTACAAGAAAAAAATTTACTAGAAAAAAAACAATATAACAACAACAAGTTTGAAATATTTTCATTGGGTCACCCATCCAGTGACACGCATTGCGAAAAATCTTGCCGATTAGTGTTAGGGATACACTAAGAGATGGCGTTAGTAGTACTGTATTCGGTAGTTTATTATGTGAACAAATGAATACAACCGTTTTTAATCGTAAATTTTACCAAATTAATACTTATTAATATATTTATACTAGCTGACCCGGCAAACGTCGTTTTGCCATAAAAAATAAAAAATAAATTTAGGGGTGGACTACCCCTAACATTTAGGGGGATGAAAAATAGATGTTGGCCGATTCTCATAGATACCGGATGACCCGGCAAACGTTGTTTTGCCATAAAAAATAAAAAAAAAATTAGGGGTGGACTACCCCTAACATTTAGGGGGATGAAAAATAGATGTTGGCCGATTCTCATAGATACCGGATGACCCGGCAAACGTTGTTTTGCCATAAAAAATTAAAAAAAATTTAGGGGTGGACTACCCCTAACATCTAGGGGGATGAAAAATAGATGTTGGCCGATTCTCATAGATACCGGATGACCCGGCAAACGTTGTTTTGCCATAAAAAATTAAAAAAAAATTAGGGGTGGACTACCCCTAACATTTAGGGGGATGAAAAATAGATGTTGGTCGATTCTCATAGATACCGGATAAGCACAAAAAATTTCATCAAAATCGGTCAAATTACTAAAATGGCTATTAAAAAATAAGGGTTGATCGTAGAAGGGTGAAAATTGAGGATTGTATGTATTTTTGTATGTTGTATCATAAAAAAATAGAAATTAAAAATTTTGTCTAAAAAATAAAATAAAAAATTTAGGAGTGGACTACCCTTAACATTTAGGGGGATGAAAAATAGATGTTGGTCGATTCTCATAGATACCGGATAAGCACAAAAAATTTCATCAAAATCGGTCAAGCCGTTTCGGAGGAGTATGGCAACGAAAACTGTGACACGAGAATTTTATATATTAGATTTTATGTCTTCAATTGTGCACACCAGGTCTGAAAGGGTTTTGTAAAGGGCTGTGATTAACCCGCCGCGCGCGCCGTTTTAATTTGTTAACGGTTATAATAGTGATGGCACCTAAATGGAGCTTATGGGAACGCTTTGGGGATCGCGGATTGATTATGTGTTCAACTTTTATTTGCCAATATATTATTTCATCATCATCATCATTATTTTGGGTCTTTCGTCGATTCATACCATGAGTGGTTCATACCAAAGTATGAATCGCACAATGACGCTATTTGAATTGGCTGTTTCATACCATGGTATGAAACGCCCAATATCTTTTTTGTACTTATTTGTCCACCCCTTAAAAGTTAATCTAATGTTTTTTTAGTAATACAGATTATGTTGTGCTGTAACATAAAAAAGTAAGGTCTCCAGGAATGACCTGACAGCAGCACAGAAAGCTTGTCTCCCAAATAATAATAATTTAAAACCTTACTACATTTTATATCACTATATTCCGAGCTTTTAGATTTACATTATCTACTTTCCTCTAACATAAACCAAGATGTGCTGTGGACCCTGCGGACCCCGTAGTCACAAAATACGGACACAAAGAAAGTAAGCTTAAGGCGACACACTGAAAAAATGCACCAACTTTCGGCGAATAGTTTAAGACTATAATATGACTCACGAATCTGAAATGTTGATATAGGTAAATTTATGTCTTTATCTTGAATTTGCTTGCTCAAATACACGATTGTATAATTTTGATTCGATCATAATTATATTCGAAAACACCACAAAAAAACGACGGGTTGCACTCTGGGAGTGCCGGCATAAGTGAAAACTTGAATATTAACGTTGTGCATTTTTGATATTTTGGAATGGTTAGGGAATAATTTTGCACGAATTGCTTTAATTATCAGTATAAAAGTACTCTCATTTATGTGGTAGAATACAATATTTATTTATTGGGCTATCGTACACAAACATGACAATTTATATTACATTAAAAAGTTATATTAAGTTATATTAAAAATTTATATTACGCCGCGCCAGCTGTCTACTCTCCATCCGTCTTACGAATGTTGCGCGACGCGCCTGACGGTCACGTGTCCTGACGCGAGTTTAACATTTTTTACCCATTCCAAAAAAAGTGCACAACGCCGCTAAAGAAGTTTTCACTTCAAAAAACTATTGTTCAAATTACAACAGAATTACTTAATTGATATGCTTGGAAACCAGTTAAATATATTGATAACATCAATATTCGTAATTTATTAGCTGCATATTTTAATAACTAAAACCAATATTTCTTTTATATATTTTTTAGATCTTTTTTTAATTTGCGGTCTCAATTGTCGCAGGCGTATGACTTATGACAGCGCCAGTAAGATTAGACTTTTTGAATGTTCACAAAGCGAGGTGTCGTCTTAAACGCGCTCGAGCAACGCCCACAGAGACAAGCTCCCACGGGCACGGAATCGCGCAACAGCTGCACTCGAACTGTTCAGGGAGCCTAGTGTGAGCTTTGTTTACTATCCATATTCATTCGATTACGTTAACGAAAACAAAAATTTGTATGGCATTGAAGTAGCGCCTCCTGGCGACATACGAGAAGAGAAAAAATTGGTTGTCTGTAAAGTCGGTTTACTGACGATAGTTGAACGTGACGTCTTAAGAAGGTGTCGGGAGGTGTTGGGGGTGTCGGGGGGTGTTGGGGGTACGTACCGCGGTGGCGATGCCGGCCACGGGCTTGCACAGCAGCCTGCAGCAGCCCGTCGAACAGGTAGGCGGGAGGAGTTGGGGGTGTCGGGAGGTGTTGGGGGTGTCGGGGGGTGTTGGGGGTACGTACCGCGGTGGCGATGCCGGCCACGGGCTTGCACAGCAGCCTGCAGCAGCCCGTCGAACAGGTAGGCGGGAGGAGTTGGGGGTGTCGGGAGGTGTTGGGGGTGTCGGGGGGTGTTGGGGGTACGTACCGCGGTGGCGATGCCGGCTACGGGCTTGCACAGCAGCCTGCAGCAGCCCGTCGAACAGGTAGGCGGGAGGAGTTGGGGGTTTCGGGAGGTGTTGGGGGTGTCGGGGGGTGTTGGGGGTACGTACCGCGGTGGCGATGCCGGCCACGGGCTTGCACAGCAGCAGCAGCCCGTCGAACAGGTAGGCGGGAGGAGTTGGTGGTGTCGGGAGGTGTTGGGGGTGTCGGGGGGTGTTGGGGGTAAGTACCGCGGTGGCGATGCCGGACACGGGCTTGCACAGCAGCACGGCTAAATTTCTACTCAGCCGATTGTGCTTCTTTGTCGCTCGTTCCGCGCTCTCGCTTGCACTTCAAGCCTTACATGGAACGCCTCAGAGCGAGGTAACGCCGAACTTTTTCGTGCGTGCAGCCGGCTCTATCGAATTATAAGACGTTGTCACGTCAAAAATTTTGCCATACCAATTCTCGTTTTTGTTAGCGTGATCAAATGTCGAATGAAATTCGGAGTAGGCACTATTTATTCAAAGGCCGGCAATGCGTCTGCGTTTCGTCTGGTTTGGCGGGTGTCCATGGGCGGCGGTGATTACTCTCCATCAGGTGACCCGTCTGCTCGTTTGCCTCCTTCTCATATAAAAGGCACCCTGTTTTAAAAAGTAAACTTTTTTTTTTTTACTTTTTTTTAAGTGTTAATTGCTACACTTAAGCTGAATTAAATATGAATTAAACATTTATATAAAATACAGTGAAAAAATTTAACGCCCACCCGACCCAGCCAGGAATCGAACCTGGGTCTTCCGCAATCCGGGCGGCTGCACTGACCGTTATGCTACCGGGAAGGCTGACGTAAGCGCTAAATTTTGTCACTGCTTTTTGATTTTTGAAATGCTTTAGAGCGACATCACTATAATTTTACTATAGCGTTGTGTTGTCAATTTGTGGTATTCATCTGCAAAGATGAATCTGCATGTCCATCGGTTGCAATCACCTTTGGATAGAAGTTTACCTTCTGGTCCCTTATTTTGTACAGCGGACCTTTCTAGGAAAACAGAAATTCAATAGTTCGATGTTTTCTGCTTATATTTCCCCACATATCATCCCAGTGCGCCAATATAAACACTCTTTAATCCGACTCCATAGTAAACAATCGAGTTCAATTTACGCTGAAAAATAAAAGTCTTTATTCGGTAAGTACCGGGCGGCCGGCCGGTCCGTCGTAATTTCCATTTTGCCAAATATTTTTCGAACACATGCCAAAAATATTTCGCGACAACGCTGCGGTCGACACGCTTTCGAGCCGCAAAAATTGTTTCTGTTGAGAACAGTATTTTTTTTAAAGTTATTCTCTAGCATATACGTATTGTACGTATACCTATCGTGAGTGAATATCAAAGAACCTTGAGTGAATAATGTCTAAGAATTTTTTGGTAATTACTTACTAGTGATCTTTGAGCTAGCGGCTTGTGATCACTAACCCGCATTTGGCAAGCGTGGTGATGTAGCCAATACCCAACAGTAGTGATGACTTGATTGCCTTTGCCCAGCAGTGAGACAGTATGTAGGCCATTTTCTAACTTAGTTCTTTATTTAATACTAGCTGACCTAACTGAGGCGGACTTCGTACCGCTTTGACAGTTTCCATCATTGATATATATCAATGGTTTCCATGACAACAAAACATTTTGTATTGGAAAATTAAATTGTCGTCTTTAGTATTTTTTTTAATATAGCCTATGTTACTCTGCGCTAATGTAGCATTCTAATGGTGAAAGATTTTTTTAAATCCATCCAGTAGTTTTTGAGTTTATTCGTTGTAAAATACAAAAATCTTTATAATATTAGTATAGATTTTAAGCAATACAAGATTTCACTATATTTTGTTAAAAACACATTGCCAGTGAAATCTATCGGAGAATCCTACTCCAGAGAAATACCCAGTACGTTGTCCCATGAACGATCCATTATCAATCAGAAGTGGAAAGGCTTCACAAGTTTATTCTATATTTTCTTTTTCAAATATCTTGTAAAAAGGTTTGACTCGTATTCTATCTTCAGTACTTACTGATGTTGACAGGTGATGGGTCAGTCCGCCCTAACACGATATTTACTATACACCCGCCCATCCGCACTTGTCAAGAGCGATGTCTAAATCCCAAATTTTATAAGATGCCTTCTAAATTCCATTTGCAAGACGTCACTATGCGAGTTCATGAAATTCCATTTATATTCATAACTCCGTGGCTCTTGAACGGCGCGGCATGTTTTTAAAGTGCTCCTCGGAACGACTGTAAATTCTTGCTTCCCTGAGGAGTCGGCCTGGTGATCCGGATGTTTGTTCTATGTATTATTACTATAACAGACTGTGAAATTTAACTGTCTAGTCGTACTATACGATTTTGTTAAACTAGGGGTCTTTTTGTTTCTATTTTGAATCAAATAGCTAGCTAGCTATTACACCTAATATTACGTAAAAGTGTGGACATCTGTGATAAATGCTTACCTAAAAAACATATATCAGCTTGACTTGACTTTTTGTTTCTTGTTTTTTTTTTTACTTTTTTTACTTTTCTTTTTTTTCTTTTTTATACTTTATGTCGGCACACCTTGATCGATCTTTACGATTGATCTGTATGAGGAAGTGCTGTCACTTTCATTAATTATGTCAACATTTTCTAGTAGCATAATTGGCTCATGTTTAAGTAACATCATCTGTACCTTGTGTTTAGTTAAATGCTGTTGAAACATTGTTGAATAAATAAATAAATAAATACTGAAGTAACAAGCAAATATCACGATCTGCTATCGAAACAGTTTTTGACAGCCCTGTGACTGCTTCATCTCAAAAGGACATCGGAATGCCCCTATGTAGCCAAAGTTACAAAGTGATGTAGTACTTCACAGATTAAACATAATAGCGAGCGGTACCTACTTTGAAAGCAGTTTTTGACAGCCCTGCGTTGACTTTAGCACAGTAGGACATCGGGAAGCTATACCCCATGTCGTCACTCCAAAGAATTTCCTCTTTTTAGAGTCTGTTAAATTAAAAAAAATTCAAAATTCAAAATCATTTATTCAGTTTGGGCTACAAGTAGCTCTTATGAATGTCACTAGGCGTGTCCAGCTCTTTTCTCCCTTACAGCGTCAAAAATATTGGAAAATGCCCTATCATAGCAGGACACTTTCCATTGCAATAAACACAAAAAATATAGAAGACAACCACAACATGTAAAAAAATAAAAAATAAAACAAAATAAAAAATATACGTTAACAAATTTACATCAGGTAAAAGTTTCAATTTCCACAATGTTAATCAATCATACCTAACTTCTTGACGTATTCCACGAATACCGCTTACCATATGTGTGTTTATTTGTTATGGAAAGTGTCCTGAAAATGATAGGGCATTTTCCAATATATTAACGCTGTAAAGGAGAAAAGAAACGCCCTTGCTGAGTTTCCTGCCGACTCTTCTCAGTACAAGCTCTCCCGCCCCGCCCTGTGTAGATTTACGAACCGATGTGACATTCATAGAAGCTTCTTGGAGCCTAAACCACATGAGTAAAATTTACGAACCGATGTGACATTCATAGGAGCTTATTGGAGCCACATGAGTAAATTAGATATTATATTTACTCTGTGAATAAATGATTTTGAATTTCGAATTTTATACTAAAAAACAAATGAAAATCACGATCTGCTTTCGAAACAGTTTGGACAGCCCTGCCTGGAGCGGTCCAGCTCAATGGGACATCGCGGCGCTACACCCCTATGTCGCCACTCCACAGCACTTCCTCTAATTTGAAAACTTTTACGGCTCCAACGATTTTTATTTATAAAAGTTACCCCAGGACCCGCTCTAAAATATTAAGCTGCGACTACTTCCTACATTAAATACCATCTATGAGCTGGCGTGGAGTTTATCCTTAACTTTGAACTGAAATTGGAATTTAATACTCCATTCCAGTTATTACAAAATGTGTCAATGTGTGTAAAAGTCAGTTTACAACAAAAGCGGTCTCTATTGTTTTCATGAAAAAAATACAAAAGTGTCATCATCATCATCATCATCATCAGCTCATTTAATGTCCCCACTGCTGGGGCACGAGCCTTCCCTATGGATGGATAGGGAGAACGGGCCATAAACCACCACGCGAGCCCAGTGCGGATTGGTGATTGTTAACGACTGCTAATGCAACCGGGACCAACGGCTTTACGTGCCTTCCGAAGCACGGAGGAGCTCGAGATGATAAATTTTTGGTCACCCATCCGATGACCGGCCTTTGCGAAAGTTGCTTAACCTCAGCACTCGCAGACCGGGCGCGTTAACCACTGCGCCATCGAGCTCCTCACAAAGGTGTAGATGAACAATAAACATGGTGAGCTCGATGGCGTAGTGGTCAACGCGCCTGGTATGCGATTTCCGAAGTTAAGCAACTTTTGCAAAGGCTGGCCATCGGAGGTTTCATCACGAGCTCCTCCGTGCTTCGGAAGGCACGCAAATCCGTTAGATCCGGATGCATTAGCAGTCATTAACAACCACCTGGGCCCGCGTGGTGGTTTACGGTCCGTTCTCCCTATCCATCCATAGGGAAGGCTCGTGCCCCAGCAGTGGGGATTTAAAATGAGCTGGTGATGATGATGATGAGATGAACATTCTATGAAATTTGTGTGCGTTACCCCAGCGGAATTTTACCGAATTTCTTGAATTTTTTTCTTTCTTTCTTTTTTCTTTCTTTGCCCAGCAGTGGGACAGACAAAGGCTATTTACTTTAATTTTACTTACTATACATTAGCCATTGGCTGTGTGTATAGCATTAGGTATAAACTTTTTATCCCTCACCTTAAAAGCTGTGGAATTTGTGCAATTAACAAAATAAGGGAAGTGATCCACGTCACGGGGCAGCTGTTCGCCTCTCCGAGCATCTTTTAGAATTCATCTTTAAACAAAGCAGAGGCAGCGGTGATTGACGTCACGCGTGTTGTGCCGGGCCTCCACCGGCCGACACGCGGTATTTTCTCTGAAACTCGTCGCATCAGCCAAGATTAATGACTAGCGCGTAATTAATCGAAGGAGGCCAGATTTGGCTGATGCCACGTCGAGTTTCACCTTGACCTTTTTAAAGGACATTAATTAAATGCTTAATCAATAAATTACTTGCAATTTAGGTTAATAAATCTTACAAAAACACAAATGTTGAAAAAATTTCCACGAGCAGGATTTGAACCTGCACCCTTCTGACATTCCGGGTCAGGTGCTCTTCCAATTGAGCTATCGTGGTTCTAACCAGCCCGCCGAAATTATTCAACACTTTTTACTTTGTAAGCCAAAGGCGCCCATTCAATGTCAACAACTACCGTCATTAACATCCGATCATAATATTTTTACAAATATTAAAGATCAGTTAAGAAATAAGCAAGCTATTTTATAAAATGTTCAAAATGATTTTTAAAGCAAATTTTGTTGCGAACAAATTACAAAAACACAAATGTTGAAAAAATTTTTTCACGAGCAGGATTTGAACCTGCACCCTTCTGACATTCCGGGTCAGGTGCTCTTCCAATTGAGCTATCGTGGTTCTAACCAGCCCGCCGAAATTATTCAACACTTTTTACTTTGTAAGCCAAAGGCGCCCATTCAATGTCAACAACTACCGTCATTAACATCCGATCATAATATTTGTCGGAATGCCGGAATGTCAGAAGGGTGCAGGTTCAAATCCTGCTCGTGGAAATTTTTTCAACATTTGTGTTTTTGTAATTTGTTCGCAACAAAATTTGCTTTAAAAATCATTTTGAACATTTAATAAATCTTTTCATTTATTATTTAAACTTTAACCGCCGTTGTGGTTAAGCAGCCATTAGACCAGGGGGCTTATTGTCCTATTCAACCTCTATCACGATACCTTTCAAAGGTATTTATGCTTGTCATTTTGCATACCTACTTGGACGATTCCGAATAAATGTATGTCTTTCATTCAACATCTATCAAAAACGCGTCGCGATCGCAAGCACTGACACTTGTGAATTAGTTTGTGGTTCTTGAATAGCTTTAAAATGTCAAATTGAAAGGTATTACGTTAGACAATAAGGGGTTGTTATGTAATGTTGCAATAAATTATTCATTAGGTAGGTAATAAATTTTAATATCTTTCAAAAAAATCCAAGTGAAACATCGACGTCACATCAGCTGGGGATATAATATCATTGTACAAGATTCGTTCGGTGATCAGACTTGTTCTAATTCCGCACACAACTATGATATGAACATAACAATAGTGTTCATCTGTTGTGTTCTGAGAATAATAAGATTGCCAATTTTTCCGTACACTTTTTATCAAGGATTTAGAGTGAAGTGCGCTTTCACGTTCGGCCTTTACGTTACCATAAAGTTAAGAAAAGTCAAGCACTTTTTAGTAGTAATATTAATAAACAAATAGCTATACGTAAGTGGTGATGTAACTATAATTATGCAACTATATAGATAGATAGATAAAACTTTACTTCTTACACAAAGATGAAACAAAAGAAAACAACAGTTACACATAAACTTAAAAACTAGTATGGGCAAAGATGTTCTTATTAATACAAACGATCTCCAAGAATCCAAGAAAGAGATAGAGGTGGAGGGGGAGGAGATATATTATTTAACACTTAACATCAGGTGAGATAAAGGGATGGCGCTAAGGCCGTAAGATAAAAAAGTATCTTAAAGTACGTAATGCTACTTTTTAATGATATTTTATGGATTAGAAACACTAATAGTACATACCTTGACGGTCAGTTGACATTGCCTCAATGTGTGTTTGCAAATCTTATACGAACTCTTTGGTAGTGTTTACTCTACAGTGGCTTTACCCTACCCCAGTGTCTTTCCACACAACCAGTTTTTGTCAAGTAAACAGACATAAAGAACAATCCAAACTCAACAGCCCTTATACGGACAGCCGTCTAATAAGACGTTCAGAATAGCCCCTGTACAAACAAGGACGCATCACCTGCGACGAGCGAGACAAACACATTTGTTTGGTCTCGAATTGGACCCGTCGGCAAACAGCCTGAAGGCATAAGATGGGGAAACTGCAGAAAGTAAGCTTGTCATTAGACAAGCGCCTTTGTAGCGCCTCTTATAGGCCGCCTGTAGGCACTCTTCCCCGTTCGATCCTCTAAATGCCAATACACATTTACAGAATACACTAAACATGCACACTAGCTCAGGCCCAAGACATGCACCGTACTCGTAGAACAAGGGTACGACGAGCCGGTTCACACGCGCTCTATACCAGGTAGAAACATGTACCTGGGCGCTTCTCCCCACCACCACGGCCCGGTCAACCCGAGCCTTTAGAGGCGGCCTCAGGTTGTTCCGCTCCCCGATTCGATCCGAACCCCTAAGAGAATCTAGTAGGACACGGGGACACGCACTAGTGCGTGATGCCGTTCCCTCTAGAAAACCTCCGAAGGTGATTCGTTTCACACGGCTTGAGGAACCCGTTAATGAATATAAGAGTAATAAAACTATACAGAAATTATCAATATCGAGTGAAACGAAACGGTGCAATGAATGATGTTTGTATGAACGAATGAATAATTGCCATTTTTTGTATATTCTCTGTGGATATCATTTAAACAAAAGACTAAGTACGGTACTATCTGGTCCATGGATGGTCTTCGTTTTGTAATAAGAAGACATTTTTAGACCGGTACTAACTTTAATACCGTAACAAGCCTAGATCTTTTAGTATTGGTTTAAGCCCAGACTAACGTACGTTTTTGTAATAAAATGTTTTAAGTTTCTCGCCGCCCCCAAAAAAGCTAGGTAAAGCTGAAAATGCCATCGGAGGCAATCAGCAACCTCTCTCCAAAAACCGCGCTCGAGCAACGGACATATAGGCAACTTCTCACGGACACGAAATCTCACAATATCTGCGCTCGAACTGTTCCGAGCCGGGTGCCTAGTGCGAGTTTCATTCGCCATTCGATCACGTTAACGGAAACGAGAATTTGTATGGCAAATATTTAACTCTTCCAGTATGTCGCCAGGAGGCGCTGCTTCAACGGCATACTAATTTTCGTTTTCGTAAATTTAATCGAATGAATACGGATAGTACACAAAACTCACACTAGGCCCCCAGTTCAGTTGCGAGATTCCGAGTAGCACTAGGCACCCTGATAGTACACAAAACTCACACTACTCGGAATCTTGCAACAGCTGAACTGGTCTTAGAGCCACCGCAGACATGTTACTTTTAGCATTGGCGATCGGCGATTCAGTCGCTTTTTAAAAGCTGAATGCAGCCACACACTCCACACCGCACACTTAAAAATGGCTTCTGATCGTTACACTCCGCACACATTCGGATGCCCGGTCGCATCGATTTGCATTGAGTTGCCGATCGAGCATCGGAGCAGTCGCTAAAACGCGCGATTACGATACCGCGTCCGAACCGAACGCATGAAGTCGCGAAATCGCGATGCTGCATCAATAAGAATCTCACGATTTTACTGCGATCGAACGCAGAGAGACGCCAAAATGTGATTCATCGATACCGTCGCAAAATTGCCGATCGCCGATGCTAAAAGTAGCATGTCTGCGGTGGCGCTTAGATGGTCCGAGATTCCGTGTAGGTACAGACGGCAGCAGATCAACCTACCCAAACCTGTCAAATTTCTCCAGTGAATATTGATCCTTATAACCAAATATTAAAGTTCAAAATTGATTGTAGAAATTTGACATCTGCCGCCTTGTGTACTTGAGAGGTTGCCTGCTTATGAGTGCGTTGTTCGAGTGCGTTTATTTGAAGCTTGCCTTCTGCAGTCTCCTTATTCTGTGCTGATGGTCAATAAAGACTCGCCTCCTTATAATATGTGCCTGTTGGAACGCAAATAGACTTAAGAAACACTAGCTTTGTGCACGGATGTCTTTAGTGAATGTGAATATTTCTTTTTTCGTAACTGGTGAGGTTGTAAAAGACTTATCTGTGCGTAGGCATAAGAGAAATTGATTACGACTTTACAACCTCCGTGCTCGGCGTGCCAATGTCATTTTTATAGTACACTCAGAATTTGGATCGCTGCAATTTAAAAGATCTCTTAAGATAATTAAGGGAGATAATGAAGAGGTTTAAGCGTTCTCATAAATTGCATCGATCGAAATGCTGAGTGTACTATAAAAATGACATTGGTTCGCCGAGCACGGAGGTCGTAAAATCGTAATGAATTTCTCTTAGTTTTGTTTTTCTTAAATAAATAAATAAATAAAGCTGAAATGTGACTTGGTATTTAATTTAATTAAAATAATGTCGTACCCACATTATTTTACTAATTCCAGTCCGGTGCATATAAGCGAAGCTATTAATACTTCCACCCCTTAGACTGTGGAGCGTGGACTGCCCACGCGGCCCACTTGGGTCGCCTCCAAGATGTTGTGCATTCGTATATTGGGATACAGCGTCTGGGGACGCTGCGTCAAACTTTTAAATTGAAAGATGAATGTTGGTACTGCACTGATTTAATGCCGCCATCCGGTTTGCCAAGAATTTGGTGAATTCATGGATTTCGGACTCGGAGGTACGTATTTGTTTGGTGTGCTATCAAATATTTTGTTACGAGAAACTGGGGGACAGTCACCAGCAACAAATATACAAATTGACAACAATATCTGACAACAAGATAATACTTGTTGTCTTGTAAATCTTGTAATTCTAGCGTAAAAAATATGTAACAACTTGAAGCGAAGCAATATTAAAAGGACAACTTTTCTATTTGGTAACATATTTATGCTCGTGGCTGTCTGGTTGCATTTTCATTTGGCAAGTATAGTTTTTAAAGTCTCAATGACTGAAAGGCGAAGCGCTCCTATACTTATCTAAAGGTCCTGAGTTCAACTCCCAGGTAGGGCAAAAGTGTGTTTCAGATATTTTTAATGTTTAGTTCAGGCTTGTGATGCCCAACATATGTTCCATATTCGACCTTATCGTCATTTAATATCAAAGCCTCATGACGGCTAATTCATAACGTCTCGATAGTGTGTCTGTGGCCTAATTTTGTCAGATGGACTATGCACAAAATATTTGTATTATTTTTGAATTTTGCATTTACCATGCAAAAAAATATTTTTTATTTTTTAACATTTTTTCCATTTTACTGTAGTTACAAGATCTAGTAAACGTTTATCTTATGGGCAAAATGTCAGATCCAGTAGGCCACTGACGGCAGTTAAAAGTCATATGCCACCCCATTTAATGTGTAAAAAAATGTTTATTCCTGCTTCATCGAGACACGCCCTTTTCCCACAGCCCTGTATTGCGCACACGTGAGGTAATCCACCCGGTGCTTGCACTGGCTTTGCTCAGTAAATCCCTTCGGAAAACGCTTTCACAGCCGTAGCGAAGTTCTCACACCTGGCAACTGAAGGGGCTATCTATTGTTGTACATTATACGAGCGGAAATGTGTTTGTCACGTGGTTTTTTATTTTTTTTATTTTGGTGGTAGTTATAGCAACATAATATATTTTTTTAAGATATTGCTGTTGGCTCCCGTCCTCTTTTACAGCGTGCAGTAAAAATGCGTGAAAAGAATATATACGTTTATAATAGTTATACAGAGGGTTGCTGGCCATTCAAAGGCCTGAATGTGAGGATGAACGAGGCGACTTTGTCATTTCCTTATCCCGCCCGCATGGATCAACGTCAGATTGGCGTAATAAGTCTCCCCGAAGGTTTCAGCTTGTACAGACGCCTACACGTCAGACTATCTTAACAATAGATTCTCATAATATAAAAAGGTCATTTCAGACATATTTGAATGAAATTATGATGACGAAACACCCTCAACCTTACTTATTACAAAAAAAATAGTTATAGTTTATAATAAATTAAGTTATTAACTTAAAAAAATTAATTAAGATCAATTGATTGCATGCTGTGTACGTTAAATTTTGATAATTTTTTATCTTATCATGTGGAATATTATATTTGTATGGTTTTTTAATGACATTAATCTGTCAATGTACCGTTCATAAATAAATAAATAAATATCCGAATCTGTCAAATATCCTCATATCCCTATTAATATTAATCTATGCGACATCACTTCAGAAACGAGGTATGAAACGGCAATAGGACCTTATGGTAAGTAAGATGGAAACGTGAAAAAAGCTTAACTATGCTTTAAAAACATGGATAATGTGTCATATTTTTACTTAAATAATAAAGTTGGTATTAATTGTAATTAAATTAAATACCAAGTCACATTTCAGCTTTATTTATTTATTTATTTAAGAAAAACAAAACTAAGAGAAATTCATTACGATTTTACGACCTCCGTGCTCGGCGAACCAATGTCATTTTTATAGTACACTCAGAATTTGGATCGATGCAATTTAAGAGATCTCTTAAGATAATTAAGGGAGATAATGAAGAGGTTTAAGCGATCTCATCGAGATCGAGAATGGCTGGATCGATTTGGCTGATTTTGATTTTTAAATATTTGTGGAAGTTAAGGGAAGGTTTAAACGGTGAGAAACATAAATAAAAAGAAACGGAAAATACTAAAAACGACAATTCAATATTCCAATACAAAATGTTCCACGAGTTGTTTATTTTGTTGTCATAGAAACTGTCAAAGCGGTACGAAGTCCACCGGGTCAGCTAGTCCATAATAATTATGGATAAGTAGTCTAAAAATTATAGTCTAGAAAGAATATTAGTAAATGTTATTTATCTGAAATAAAGTTTTGATATTATTGTTGGTGACCCCACATTCTACTATGCCACAACTGTTCGCACTTTGAGTTCTTTCCGCACATTATTAGGTAAGTTGCATCGCCCAATCTATACTTATATTATAAATAGGAAAGCTTTGTATTTTTGTATGTATGTATGTTTGCAACGAATAAACTCAAAAACTACTGGACCGATTTAAAAAATTCTTTCACCATTAGAATGCTACATTAACGCTGAGTAACATAGGCTATATAAAAAAAAAGAAATGCAGTACGAAGTCCGCCGGGTCAGCTAGTATTAAATAAATTGATCGGTGGCTAAATGGCTAAGCACTCGACCCAGTGTCCTGGTTTCCAATTACCAGATTGAGCAACGTGTGATTCGTATTTTCGATGCTTTGTGATCGATCACCAATCCGCATGCCTTTGGAAGCATGGTTGTATACCGACCCAATTTCTCAGTAGGTAATCGACCAATCCGTACCGGGCCCACGTGGTGGTTTATGGCCCGTTCTCCCTATCCATCCATAGGGAAGGCTCGTGCCCCAGCAGTGGGGACATAAAATGAGCTGATGATGATGAATCGAGCAATCTGGGTGAAGCGACCTTCGATATTCAACCTTATCCTCACTTACCGATATGAGGGCCATGTCCTTAATTATCCTACATTATTTATATCCCACTTATCCCCTAAAAGTATTAAACTATAGATGTACCCTAAATTGATCCTTCTAGAGTTTCATTTACAACAACACACAAACATCTGGTCGATCTAAATGGGCAAATTATGCTTGTGCAAGGCGTGGGTCACGTCACTAGTCTAACGGAGCTCTTCTCTCATCAATCCGACAACTATTCAGTCATAGTATCAATTTAACCTAAGGTGAGAGAAAGCTAAGTGCTTCCCCTAATAAAATATTTAAAAAAAACAGGCGGGTCACCTGATGGAAAGTAATCACCGCCGTCCATGGACACCCACCCGCAAAACCAAAGTAATCGCCGATGCCTTTCCAGTCTTGAGGAAAGAGTTGAATCTTGAGGAGGAAGTAGGAATTGGGAGGGGGGAGAGGTGAGAGATGGGCCTCCGGTACTTTCAATCACCGGACGAAACACAACAGCAACGAGTGCCATTGTTTCACGCCGATATTCTGTGAGAGGGTGGTATTACGCCGGGCGAGCCGGCCCATTTGCCAATAGCAAATTCTCAATGCATCAACACCAGTGGTGTGCTGAACAAAACTAAACAAGCAGCTTCTGGGCTGATTAGCAGCTGTCGCGACAAAGATCAAAGAGAAGGCTTGTTTAAAGACGCGTCAACAGCCAGTTCAAAGTATACCCGATGGGAACGCGAAAACTGAAGCCGGTTGTGGTCCAAGTCACGGGCATTGGCACTTCATTAATTATGTATAATAGAACAGAAAAAGCATTAATTTAACATTACACGTATACAATACGAGTATAGGATTATCTATGTTACCTAATTAATATATACCAAATTTTTACTTTTATTTTTAACACTTAAAAATTGCTACAACAATATTATAATATAATTGCTTAAGCTGAATTAAATATTTTTATAAAATATAGTGAAAAAATTAAACGCCCACCCGACCCAGCCAGTAATGCAACTGATTTATATAAATATTTATATGGCGTATATATATATGGCGAGTATGGATGGAAATGTTGGTAGGGAAAGGCCTCGACGCAAGTACCTGGATCAAATCGGGGAAGTCCTTAAAAAAGGTCAGGTCAAGAGTACCCTAAACCGACGAGCGTGTATGAAGAGACTTATGAATGTGGATGAAGCGAAAGATGTCTGTAAGGATCGCAGCAAGTGGAAAGAGGTGGTCTCTGCCTACCCCTCCGGGAAAAAGGCGTGATGTATGTATGTATGTATGTTATATAAATATTTAATTCAGCTGAAGTGTAGCAATTAACACTTAAAAATAAAAGTAAAAATTTACTAATAGCGCTGTGTTATCAATTTGTGGTATTCATCTGCAAAAATGAATCTGTCCATCGGTTGCAAATACCTTTGGATAGATGGCAATAATGTCGCTCTAAAGCATTTCAAAAATCAAAAAGTAGTGACAAAATTCAGCGCTTACGTCAGCCTTCCTGGTAGCATAATGGTCAGTGCAGCCGCCCGGATTGCGGAAGACCCAGGTTCCATTCCTGTCTGGGTCGGGTGGGCGTTTAATTTTTTTTCACTGTATTTTACATAAATATTTAATATATACCACACAATTCTTTCTTCTAATTAAATAATGACTACAAATCATAGCTGTACTTTGCCTGGGTTTAAAATTTATTAATTTGAAAACGTCGTTATAGTTCGTGGAAACATTTGCAACACTTTTGCAAATAGCATTTGCATCTTTTCTGATGAAGTTGCTTTCGCAAATCTACAAAATTCATCGAATGAAACTTATTATGGTGGCGAAGCAGGTGCGCGCGGAGCTCGCGGCATGTGGCTCAGCTTTCTATACTACTGACCATGCGAATGCTCGCATCGATCATGTTACGTTAAGGCAAAATGCTTCGGTCAGTCTCAACCTTTAAGCATGTACGATTGAAATTACGTCTAGTCCAAAAACTTACTTAATTAAAATAAAGGAAAAGGAAAAATCTATTTAAATCGCCCAAGTCTTATAACTTACGTTGCTACAGCAAAATTGTATTACGTTGTCAAGCTGAACGTATTAATTAAAGCCTGATGAAAATTTTGCAAATTTGACGAACTGCAGAGTTTATATTTTATTATGATATACATATTATTGATATAGTTCATATTATGATGTCTGTGAATAATTAGTGTTACTTAGGGTGGATTCGACCAAGCGAGAGTAACTTTTATTCTTAGATAGTAGCTTGCCTATTCGGGAATAGTCACTATACCACCGTCCAGCGTAGAATAACAGAGATCATCCGAGAGTATTTTAATGCCGTCCGCGTACCACATGACATTGACATTCGACTTTGACAGCTACATTTACGCTCTAGACGACAAAATAGAGTTGTTAGGACTTTGCCTTTTAAATAGTTCGTTTGTAGAACAATGGCCATTGGCCGGATAATATGTTCATTCACATTCACATGCTATTCACTCAATATAAGAATAACAATTCCAAGAGTAACTATCTGTGGATTGCATGGATAAATGACCATTCCTTTACTCGAGAATAAAATCGGGGAATAGATATATTCTTGGTATAGTTAATCTCGTATAAATTCAAGTTTGCTCGAATCCACCCTTAGTGTGGAGACCGTTCGCACTGACATCGGTACTATTATCATCGTTCAGATTGTATAATAATATATTCAAATATTTTTATAAAATACAGTGAAAATTAAATGCCTTCTCTACCCATTAGTAGTGTTTCATCTGCAAAGATGAATCTGCATGGCTATCGGTTGCAATGATCGATGGATAAATGGCACCACTACTGCCGCTAAAGAGAATTCAAAAATCAAAGCAGTGAAAAAATTCAGTGCTTACGTCAGCCTTCCCGGTAGCATAGCGGTCAGTGCAGCCGCCCAGATTGCGGAAGACCAACCCAGGTTCGATACCTGGCTGGGTCGGGTAGATATTACATTTTTTCACTGTATTTTATGGCGCTGTAGCGCTTCTAAAATGTTTGCTGACTCTCGCACAGACGGGTTTCATGCTTATAATGCGAAAAAAGCGGCTTCTCTACTGCAGCGTTTACGTAAGAGCGGCAACAGTATCCTTAAGATGATTGCTGTCAGACAGGACTGCCCCATTCAAAGATACTGGGTAGAGATTGCAACGGGGCTTAAGAAGTAGTACATAAACATAAATATGCTAACAACACTAACATAGGATTAAGCCATTGTTACTAACATTTACTAATAAGTCTATGGACCAGATTGGTCTGAAATAAAATTTATTATTATTATTATTATTTATAAAAATATTTAATTCAGCTTAAGTGTAGCAATTAGCATGGGAGTTTATATGTTATATTTATCGTAGTCATTTCAGTTCAGCTTAGCTCGCAAGTGGTGTGGTTGCGGTTTGACTATTTAACCTAATAGCAGCAGTCATGTGATAGCAGTGCGTAATTTGCTACTTACTGAATGTGTTTAATTTTAAATATTCATTGTGTTCATCCCTTGCTGGCCTGAGATATGAAAATATCACATCAAATTTAATGAAGACTTTTTTTTATTACAAGAAGTAGAGGTTAGATGTGTCGTCGAACGATGGGCCAATTTCTTAAGATTGTATTTAATGATGACGTTAATCCTACTAATATTATAAACGCGAAAGTTTGTAAGTATGTATGGATAGGTCTTTGTTACTCTTTCACGTAAAAACTACTGAATGGATTTGGATGAAATTCGGCATACAGATAGTTTATAACCTGAATTAATACATAGGATAGTTTTTATCCCGATATTAGCACGGGAATGAATGAAAACTGTCAAAGTGGATGTTTGTTACTCTTTCACGTAAAAACTACTGAATGGATTTAGATAAAATTCGTCATACAGATAGTTTATAACCTGGATTAACACATAGGATAGTTTTTATCCCGATATTCTCACGGGAGTAAATGGAAACTGTCAAAGCGGTACGAAGTCCGCCGGGTCCACTTGTTCAATATAATGTCATCATATCAGCCTGTTTTAGTTAATACAATGCTGAATATAACCCTCTCTAAATTCATGCCACTGAGCCCGATCTTTGGCTCTTCTGTACAATCTAATGATACCTTAATTAAAATATAATGTATTTCTTAAATACTTTTAAGTTGAATTGTTACTTACCGTGCATGTCGTAAGAGCCGACTAAGGGTTCCAAGATGCTCGCATAATCAGCTAGTCCTACTTTGATGACGCTTAATATGGCGTCGAGGTCACTAACGGCGAGTTTACCCAAAATTGGTGAGTCTGATGCTCTATCTACCCCTTTTTGGGAGAAAGACGTAAGAGTATGTAGGGAAGTCGGGGTCACCACCGTAGGGAAGCCAATGGTAGGTAGAATGCCACATTGAGGCAGGCCAAAGGGAAGATTCTTCTCCGAACTGGATGGTATAGCGCAGGGACCGAGGTCCAACGGATGTTAGTTGGAGGTGCTTTAAATAGCGAAGGAGATGGTGAAACTTCGCTACCGCGATGCAGGCTTCCCATACTATGTTATCATCGTAGTATGGCGACGTCGTTGGTTTGCGTTTGTGGCGCCATCTGTTGACACGGTGGAGAAGGTGATTGCTTCGTGTCGAATAATGTGCGGCGTATGCGGTAGGTGGCGCCGCCACAAGTAAGTATGTAAATATGTCCGATCCGATCCGAACCCTTTGGAGAATCTAGTAGGGCACGGGGACACGCTATAGTGCGTGATGCCGTTCCCTCTAAAAAACCTCCGAAGGTGATTCATTTCACACGGCTTAAGGAACTAACGGCAAAACCGCCGGAATAAACCACCTCTGTGGTCTAGTGGCTAAGTACACCGGTTGAGACCCTGAGGTCCCGGGTTCGATTCCCAGCGGGGGGTACATATTTGTGTACTCGGTTTGGTTAGTTAAATATGTCGCCATAACATCAATGTTTGTAGCATTGTTGTGTTTCGGCAGCTAGAGATAAGATAGCCAGTGCCTCACTAGTTGAGGATCCCGGGTGAAGTGCGCTTCCATCATATTGGCCTTATCATCATTTAACATCAGGTGAGATCGAGGCAATGTGCTTCCCGCTAATATAAAAACAAAACCCTTTAAGTTTCTCGCCGCCCACAAAAAAGTCCGGTGAAGCTGAAAATGACTTTAAAGGCTACCAGCAAACTCTCTCAAAAAAAAATTATGTATGTATGAATAGGTATGTATTCTTTGGCGCTCTATTTCGTTGCAAATGTTGTTTTAATAAATCTACAGTAAAGCGTCTCTAATGGGATTCCGCTCACGTGTAATCCTTTTGGAAGTTATGAATACAGTCCCTCATATTAATGTTTGTTTTATTCCAGGCCTCAGGATCCCAAACAGGGATAAGGGCAATTTGTATTACGATAACCGGATTTGTTTTAAACCTCTAATGCTTACGTATTTTTTGGACAATTTGATCCTTATGGTACCCAGGCAGCCTTAATAATAATGTCTTGAATATATACAGGGAGTCTAATGAAATATATTGCAATTATGAACATTTATGGTGGCGGGAAGCCGCTGGATGCGAGCAGTACAAAACTGGTTGTTTTGGAGATTCTTGGGAGTAGGCCTTTGTTCAGCAGTGGACGTTTATTGGCTCAGATGAAGATAATGATGATGATGATGATGATGAACAGGTGTGTATATAAGAGTGCCGACTCTAAGATATGGATAACTATAAGACTTTAAGATAAGATAACTTTAAAAAATTTCTGTACAGAACAGGAGTCAGTGATCGATATTTTTTCCTTTGGTCATTAAGCATAGGGTCAGCTACTGATTTTTGACTAATTGAATACAGACAACCTAGGTATTTCCTAGCTGTCATGTAGTAATATTTCATTGAAATTCTATATTAGACTTTGACGACGAAAACTTACTGTTGTTGAATCTGGGTTACTGTGTCGAACACTGATGCCACTATAACTGTGAATAATTGAATGAATGAATAAACATTTATTGGTAATACACAACACATCCACAAAGTCACATTAAAAAACGGAAACCAAATCAGCAACTAAAAAATACAACCTTAGTGTAACAGTATGTGCCGTGTCAACCAAAGAGCAAACTATGTTACTTTATCAATGCATGAATACAATTCTATGCTTTGTAGTTAAAAACTGATCATCGTCAACAGATCAATTTATGTCCCCACTGCTGGGGCACGAGCCCTTCCTATGGATGGATAGGGAGAACGGGCCATAACCACCACGCGGGCCCAGTGCGGTGCGGTGGTTGTTAACGACTGCTAATGCAGCCGGGACCAACGGCTTTACGTGCCTTCCAAAGCACGGAGGAGCTCAAGATGACAAGTTAAACACTGCGCTATCGAGTTCCTCAGCTAAACACTAGGTACAGTTAACATCATGACAGAATCTGCTCTCATAGATCCTTTATAGCCTTAAAAACTTGGCCAAACTAATTGCGACAAATCCGCTTCGGGCTTATTAAGTGCCCGGAAAATATATTTTACGGAGTCTGTTTGCGGAGCGTGATCGGAAAACAATTTCGTGGGTCAACATATTTGAAACTAAATTTTGGAGCGATACCTTTTTTTATTTTTTTTATTTTTTATTTATTTATATATTTATATTATTGCTAGTTTGGTTTAAGAAGTTAAATTAATAAGAGTATATGAGCAGGTATTGTAAGTCCACATTTTTCTTATGTATTTAGATGAAAACTTATTAGTGTTTGTTTTCTCGTATTAGGTGTTGATATGTTTTATTGACTTTGAAATAATAAAATAATATAGAATCATCGCCAAAAACTTGACCGAGCATTTGTTTTATGGTTCCTAATAAGGAAGTAAGTATAGGAAGAAAACAAAGATGTTCTATTAAAAACTTTTTTTTATTATTTTGCTAAACATCTAATTTCAGTTATTTCAGTGACTTGGTGTTCAGGTACCTAATACATCACAGCGAAGAATGAATACGAAGAACGCAACACCTGAGGAAAGAACGAAAATAATTAGAACATGCCCATCGGTTGCAATGACCGTTGGATAGATGGCAGCAGCAGGGGCTGATATAAAAGCATTCAAAAAAATTAAAAAGTAGCGACAAAATTCAGCGCTTACGTAATAATAATGGTCAGTGCAGCCGCCCGGATTGCGGAAGACACAGGTTCGATTCCTGACTAGTTGTCGGGTAGGCGTTTAATGTTTTCACTGTATTTTATAAATATTTAAAAAATTAAAAAAATTGAAATTTTTCAAGCAAATTTTTCGGGTATAACAATTATTGCCACAAATTACAAATCTATTTTTTTAATCATTGGCTAGTAGACCGCGAGTACGACGATGTTGATTCCATTGTAAATTTAAAAAGACATACACAGCTATTATTTTGACGATACAATTTGCGATACATGGTTCGATTGAAATAGCTGGAATTTTAGTAGCTTATGATGTGACCCCAAGCTTAGAAAATAATAATATTGCCATTTCTGCCTAAACTTGTAGATCAAATTGCAGTTTAACTCCTCTTGAACTACGAAGTATCTCCTAGCCACTAGTTACTCGATGGAACCGTGCCCTTTACATGTGACAGTATTAGTCTATACGTATTAGTCTGGGTTGAATATTTATTAAAGAAATTTGTTAGTTTTGGATACGTGCAACGAGAACTTGGAATTGCTTTGCGATTAATTTTGGTTGCCTAAATAATATCTTTAGGCATTTATAATATTTTTAGAACCCCGGGAATAAAATATTAATATGTTTAGTAAATATAATAAGCTAATTATTTCTGAACGTGTTGTTTTGAATGATTAAATAATTGAATTGTCACCGATCTCAGAACAATGATAAATTATTCTTTGACACCGATTGACCCGCTCGTCAGACTATTTCTGATCAAAAACAAAAACTAAATTGTTGTCTTCACCCAATTGCACCTACCATGCTATTTCTGCACCACCCTATTGTTGACTGGTAGAGAATGCCTCAGGCATTAAGTCCGCCATGTAATATATGTTGCAAAAGTTTTAAATAAATAAATAAACAAAAACAAAAACTGATATGATTATTTTGAAATATTTTAATATTGCGGAGCTTTAAAAAATTTTTCATGTAAATCAATCAATCCTAGTAAGGAATTCTCAACTTAAGTAGACATTTAGAGTCCTCTGAATGAACTATTTTTTGTACAAATCAATGTATGGGTCTCGCCATGATTCTCTGTGAACTTGAAAGATACCACATAAAGCTTATAACTATATTGCAATTGACTGACCGTAATAAAGTTGGGGTGCGACAGCCGTATGACCCCGAAAGCGGTCATGTGGACGGGCGACTGGCTGCGCTGCACCGCCACGACGGCCAGCGAGCGGAGCGCGGGGCTTGCGGCCGTCTGCTCCCAACCGCAGTGGAACATGGAGGTGCATACGTCTGACGCCTGGGGAAGAGCTATTATTCTGCTCATTATATGTCCCCACTTCTGTAGCACAAGCTTTCTCTTTGTGGAGAACGGACCATAAACCAAACAAACGATGGTTGTTAACGACTGCTAATGCCGGGATAATCGGCTTGGTGTGCCTCCGAAGCACGGAGGAGCTCAAGGTGATAATTTGTTGGTCACCCATCCGATAACCGGTCTTTGCAAAAGTTGCTTAACCTGACTAATCGCAGACTAGGCGCGTTGATCACTGCATCATCGAGCACCTCAAGAGATACTATAGAGCTTATGATTCCTATTTAAACTTGGTCGAACATGTAGTACGTTCAAGTTCCCGAGTGGCTAGACGGGAATAATCGCCTGAATGATAATGGAGGTGCGCAGGAGCGGGCTTTGGTAACGCACAATTAATAGCCCATTCATATTAGCGTTTCTCCAGCGTATACATTCGACAAAGGTTTGAAAAACGCTACCATAACGAGACGATGAGTTCCCGTAACAATTATTTATTTTGTGTCCCCTTTGACCAGAACAAATTATACAAATAATATTTTGTTGTATTGAGCGTGTCGAGATCGAGCTAATATTGTAGTATAAACTTTGTACCCGCTCTTACGAAAATTGCGCGGACGGAGGAATATGCAATTTCGCACACTTAGGTATAGTTTATATAGAGAAGGTTATCCGAATGTTAATATTATTTTTAATTTTTTTTTCTTTTTTTTTCCATTTATTGGGGTTAACAAACAGTTTCACAGTAAGGATTATATTAATAACATAATGTGTACTTAGGTAAGTAATTGTGCAACACCGTTAACCACGGATCATCGGTTAAATTATGCATAAAAATACATTAAATCAACAAAAACAACCTCACACACACTACCATGTATTTGACACACACGTATTGTTTGTCTTTAATGTGGCCGACATCTGTCAATGCCAATCCAAACTCACATTCTATCTTTTTTAATTTATCATTGCTTAGGATACAATCCGTGCAGCCTTAATAAAATTACGGTCGAATTTCGACCACTGGGCAACCACTAGTAAAAATAATTAAAGGTGAACTTTTTTCAATGTCGTCGTAATATTATAATATCATAATCATAATCATAAATCTTTATTGATCCATTTGGTTTACATGATCTTAAAACTAGCTATAAAGTCCACAAATGGGCCCTGCAAGGGCATATCAATATGGAAACACAAACTAGTGTAATATAATGTTGACACAATTTTTTATATACTATTAAATCTATACTTATTAACAAATATTTATTATTCTTATATATAAATGCCCATATTTTCTTTTTACACTACAAAATTAAATATCTGAAAATTCCTTTAAGCTATAGAAACATTTATTTAACAGTTAACCTACTCCTTTAATCGTTTACAAAACTCTGTTATCTCTTGTATGTTTTTTAAATAATTTGGTTGCTGTAAATCCTCTAAAATAATAATAATAATAAATCTAATAAAATTATCTTGTGTCGTTCATAGCTTCTCTTCTATATTTTAGGTTTTTGTGGAACTTTGATGATTTATGTAATTTCTATTCGAACTGTTTCTCAAATAAAGTAAAAAAATAAATGCTTTCACCAAGGAGCTCGACGGCTCAGTGTTTAACGCGCCGGTCTACGATTTTCAGGAAGGCTGATCGTCGGATGAAAAAACCAAAATTATATCATCCTGAGCTCTTCCGTGTTTCGGAAGGCACGTTAGCCGTTCATTCCGGCTGCATTAGCAGCCGTTAACAACCGCCAATCGGCACTAGGCCGCGTGGTGGTTTATGGCCAGTTCTCCCTATCCATCCATAGGAAAAGCTACTGCCCCAGCAGTGGGGAGTCAAGGGTTATGGTTATAGTTGCTTTTCTATATTTTTGGTACTTGTTTTAACTTTACTGATTGTACTCAATTCCTAATTAAACTGTTTTAAAAATAATGTGATTGTTTGTTGTTGCAGTCGTTAACAACCACCAATCCGCACTGGACCCGGGTGGTGGTTAATGGTCCGTTCTCTCTGTGTTGCCAACCGTGGAGAAGGCTCGTACCCCAGCAGTGGGGACATATAATGAGCTGATGTTGAAGATGATGATGATGATGATGATGATACTTTCCTCGTGGGTGACGTCGCCGGCCGCCGTGAAGTAGGCGCCGGTCAGCACCACCAGGCACGCGATGTACGCCAGCACCGCAACCAGGAATATCAGGTTCCTCTCGTTCGTCTGGAAAACATAACTAATGAAGATCAAGATCAAGAAGGATTGGCCTGCCTGGGCCAATCCTCAATCGTTTGCCTGAATACATATCGCTAACTTGACTAATTGAAACCATTAGTCCATTTTGAAACTTAAGAGCAGTACAATCCGGCATCTGTTATACTAGCGGCCCGCCCCGGCTTTGCACGGTTGTACTTTTATTTTTATTTTTTTATATTTTTTTATATAGCCTTTCTTAATAAATGGACTATTCAACACAAAAATTCGAACCACTAGTTCCTGAGATTAGCGCGTTCAACCAAACAAACAAACTCTTCAGCTTCTTCTTCTTCAGCTTTATAACATTATATAATATGATATGATATGATGATTATAGTATGATGTACGAGTATAGGAGTTAAACTCATCACATCACGACGATAGTGACATTTTTAAGAGCTCAGTATTTCTAGCCTAAATTGAATAAACATTTTGAATAATGATACTCTTGGCTACTTACAACCAGCCTGACGAGGCACATGATGAGCAGCGCGATGGTCTCGAATACCTGCACGCTGTAAATGTTACCGAGGGCGTACTGCACGTTCCGGGCACACCTGGAATAAGCAATGTCAAATTATTAGCTTATACACTGTCCTACATCGGGGTAAACGAGTTCTTGAACGGAGACCGCGTCTCGGCAAACGTAGAGAATGCCCTGAGACTAGGTGGAGCGACGATCTTCGCAAGGTGACTGGCAAGAGCTGGATGAGAGAAGCCGCGGATCATGCTCAGGGCGTGCACTTGGAGACGACCTATGTTATGTTGTCCTTCATCTCACCTGTTGTTAAGTGATGATTAGGCCAAAGGTGGAACTAAGGAACTAGTGAGGAACTGGATATCTTATCTCGAACTGTGCTAATGGCATCGGTGTTATGGCAACATATTTAGATATGATGGTAGTAGCAGTGGTAAGACTTAAAACAATCCATACCACTAACCAAACTAATTACAAACATTCCGCATTGCGAAATTTGGTTAACTTGTAAGACGCAACTTGAATGTGCAAACCGCTGCGCCACCAAGCTAATCCTAGAATATACTAAGACTAAAGTGTAGTACTATCAATCATGAATCCTTAATAGCGTAATGACAAAACTCATATTACCACAACGCATCTTCGTGCAACTTGATACCAATTATAAAATCTTTCTGGAACTCCTCCGTCAGAGCCGTCCTGCTCTTATTCCCGCTGTTCTTAAATATTTTCTTCCTCAAGTCAGCGAAGTGCATCTTGACGATCACAAATTTGTAGCGCAAGAAGACCAGAGAGAAGAAGGAGAGACCGTCTACTGACATCATGTTAGTGACGATGCTCCACCAGTGGATTTCCACCAAGACTCGCAGGATGTTCACAATCATTCCAGAATCAGACCTTTTAGGGTACAACACCACTTCCGTGCGAATAGGGATTCCTGGATAGAGGAAAAGCAGCATTAGAATAAATGTAGAGCTCTCTCTAAGCAGCTAAAAGCATAGGCTTTTAGCTGTCCACACCTTTGCAGTGACGTTAGATTTGGATGGTTCTATAAGTGAATATTTATTATGTGGCAACTTACCCAGCTGTAAATGAGTCATGACTCCGTCCAAAAGCGAAAAAAACAGTGTCCCGTATGTGACTGCGGCCAAGCAAATTACATACAAAAAGGCTTTTCTGACACTCTGCTTGTCCACTTCACTAGAGGAATATACAGAGCGCGTTCCATCAATCATTCTCTGGAAGAGGTTGCGCACGCGTTGTTTTTGAAACACCAGAATGGTGTATTTGGCACACAGGCATGGGTGCGCGAACGTGAACTGGATTACGTCGTTCTTCTCCTTCGTTGTCAAGTCGGATCTCAAGTTTGCCAGCACTTCGTTGGCAGTGCCGAGGATAATGTAAGCGTTGATGATGAATGACCAAAGTCCGTACAATACTTTATGGGTTTTGCTGCGCACAGTCTCTTCATACCAGCAATCGCCAATTCCCATGTAGTAAATGAAACGGCACATCAGCTTCAAATAATATTTTTGGGGGTGAGTTTTCTTTAGAGACTGCGACGCGTCCATCATGTCTCGCTGCTCGATTGATGTAGTGAGCAACTGTTTTCATTTTCTGTTTGCCAAAGATTTATTAATACGAACTGATAATATACTGTCCGTGTTTCTGTGAGCTTTTAACTTTCTGATTGTTATTTTTTAAAGTTACTGTTTTTAACACAAATTAGTTTTTCCTTTAACACTTCAAAGCTGTGTTGCTTAAATTATTTTTAGGTCCTTATGAAATTGACGTTTTGTATGAAGATTTTTTATAAAATTATATTTTTCATACTAACGGTTTTTTCATTTTCTTAACATCTATTTATGTTAACACTAAAAAAATTTAAGGGTAGTGTGTTTGTTTCACTAGCTAAATATAGCAGACATTAAAAAGAAAAAAAATCAATTTCCTTCAAAGCTACAATAAAATAAAAAGACAATACCGCGAAACAAAAAGAAGTCAATTTTAAAAAAAATTGGGTCATAAAGACACCAAATGAATAATCATTGTTATTATTAAAGCCTAAGTAACATAGTCCTAATTAAAGGTGTATAATAATGTTAACCGGTATTAACTTTTAGAAGTAATAAACCTATTAATAAGTGAGAAAAAAACGTCAATCGAATCAATAGGTAAGGACCCAATATTTAATTATTTTCTATATCACATAAAAATATGATCATTATCTTTGTAGCTTGTTCTACGTATTTTTGGAATCAAAAATACTATACGCGTTCATTCAAAAACAACCAATTTTGTACTACTTCCATTGCCCGATGACTTCGAGTGAAGCCGTAAGCAAAAACTCTATTGCCCTAATTGCTTCGAACTCAAATCCGAACTAAAGTGAAATAGTTATTGGAGCGGGCCAATTAACTTTTTCAACTTATTCCACCGTCAATTAATCATTCGGGTGCGCCAGTAACTCATCCTCAATTAAATGGAACTATCCAATCGCTTCGTAACTCTCTGGATTAGTAGCGATCTGAATATTGTAACAGTCAAGATTTCTGTTCAAGTTTGTTCTGGCGAAATTGAATCTCTATAAAATGACACTAACTTTTGAGAAAACAAATTAATGTTCGAACATATTTATCATTAAAATTCGAGTTGTTGATTACTTAGTAGTGGTAATCTATACTAATATTATAAAGAGGAAAGCTTTGTATTTTTGTATGTATGTATGCAATGAATAAACTCAAAAACTACTAGACCGATTTAAAAAATTCTTTCACCATTAGAATGCTACATTAGCGCTGACGATATTGACACAGATTGGACGATGATAAATAGCTCTTTAATATCTTTAAACAGATATTAAAGAAATCAAGGAATCTGGTTGTTTCATAACAGTTTTTACTCGATAGACTTTGAATTATTCAGGCCTTAGGCATTGTAAACTGTAACCTAAGTGAGTATCTGAAACTCATGAAACAGGCTATCTTAGACTCATTAGATAAGCTTTATAAGGCTTATCTTATTAGGTTGGTATAATTTATCTTTATTACGTAGGCAAGTTACAGCGCTATGATGTCCATTTTTCTTGGCAGTGCCAGTTTCTCTTCTACAAGACCACTAAATAAATACAATGATCTATCAATAATAATTTTATTAATTACGAAATTTTTTCCAGGTGATGCTCGCTTGCGAAGTCCGTCTATGATCCTGATTGACCTTTTCTGGCATGGATTCGATTTATATCTAAAGCATTTCTCCAAGCTGTCACAGCGTAATTTATTAAGGAAATAATGTATTCAAGGTAAATTAAAACTAATACTTTCTTAAATTTTCCTTTTTATTTTTAAGTGCTAATTGCTACACTTGAATTAAATATTTATAAATTACAGTAAAAAAATTAAAAGCCTACCCCACCCAGCCTTGAATCGAACCTGGGATTGCGGAAGACCCAAGTCCGGTAGGCATTAAATTTTTTTCACTGTATTTTATAAATATTGAATACTTTCTTGCCTTAGGTAGGTTTAACTTTAAATAACTAGTGCATAGTTTACACTGACTTATTTTTTACACAGTTAATTTATGTGTACTGAATGACTGATAGTATGCTCAATCTCGTTTATGATTAAGCCTAAAAATACGTTCATAGCAAAGTGTAAAAAATATACTTTTATTTTTCTCTGACTCGAGGGGCCCTGCACGACACGGGGCCCATTGGCAGATCCCTTTATTGCCTTTAGTTTAATCCGGTACTGTGTAGATGTTGTAGACAAAAACTGTTTAACCCTGTTCAATAAATCTTAAACAAGAGATAACTTTAAAGTAATAAATCAATGAAGAAATTTTTAAAAAGGCGATTATTTCAATTAGTCTAATACTCTTCACGTATTCCTTTACGACAATAAATTTAAATCTATCAATTAATTCTGAATGAAGATCACAGAGTTTAATTAACGAGAAACTTAGTTTACTTATAATAGCTTGATTGGTAATCAATTTGTGCCCAAACTTTAAACGGAGCGCCCACAAGAAAGTTACGAGAAATTACTTATTCTTGTAACTGCGTAGTTGACGTAATGAAGTAAGTATTCATTCGACATTTAAAAGGAGATATTACTTTTAATATCTCCTTTCAAATGTCGAATAGTTATGAATACTTACCCACCTTGAGGAGCTCGATGGCGCAGTGGTTAACTGCGAGTGCTGAGGTTAAGCAACTTTCGCAAAGACCGGTCATCGGATGGGTGACCAAAAATTTATCATCTAGAGCTCCTCCGTGCTTCGGAAGGCACGTAAAGCGGTTGGTCCCGGCTGCATTAACAGTCGTAACAACCACCAATCCGCACTGGGCCCGCGTAGTGGTTTATGGCCCGTTCTCCCTATCCATCCATAGGGAAGGTTCGTAAGTTCGTAATAAGGTAGGGTCATCAATAAATAACAATAGTCATATACCCGTATACATTGTTATTATTTTTTGGAGGGCACGATTGACTCTTTTCAGCTATTTTCATGAGACAGTGGTTAGTATTGAACATTCTACAAAATTATAGAACTACTATCTGACCGGCGGTGGACTTCTTACCGCTTTGACAGTTTCCATGATAACAAAACAAACAAATCATTCGTCCGCTTAAGAACACCCCCTATAGCAGCGCCACCTACCGGCTCCAATTGTAAATCTAAACCATTCTTGAATCCACTTGAACACACACAAAAAAAATCATCCAAATCGGTCCAGCCGTTTAGAAGGAGTTCAATTTCACACACACGCACAGAAGATTTACATAATATAAAGACATTCGCCGATTCATACCATGGTATGAGCCGTGGTTCGAAACAGCCAATTCAAAAAGCATCCTTCTGCGATTCACACCGTGGTGCGAACCAGTCGTGGTGTGAATCGATGAAATACCCATATAAAGAATCGATGAAATACCGAAATTCGTGTTTGCAGACAAATGCCCACGGTTAACGTTATATTTGATGTGAAGCCTCAAAACTATCCGTGGTACGTCAAAGTGCGCCACAAAAGTTAGGCCAAAACCCATAAGCTTAGTTAATGTGATTAAAGTATTCTGTAACCTGCTCTTTTTGCTCTTGCCTTTCTCAGCGGTGGTCATGTGTCAGGCGCTAGGCGCTAGGCGATGGAACTCGATGGCGCAGTGGTTAACGCGCCCGGTCTGCGAGAGCTGAGGTTAAGCTACTTTCACAAAAGGCCGCTCATCGGATGGGTGACCAAAAATGTATCATCTCAAGTACCTCCGTGTTTCGGAAGGCACGTAAAGCCGTTAGTCCCGGCTGCATTAGCAGTCGTTAACAACCACCGCACCGCACTGGGCCCGCGTGGTGGTAAATGGCCTGTTCTCCCTATCCATCCATAGGGAAGGCTCGTGCCTTAACAGAGGGGACATAAAAATGAGCTGATGATGATATGTCAGGCTGAAGTTAATCGCTAAAATAGTTTACATGTAATTTATGAAGTTTTTTATCGTAATGGTCGAGACTAACCGAAGCGCTCGATGGCGCAGTGGTTAACGCGCCCTGTCTGCGAGAGCTGAGGTTAAGCCACTTTCACAAAAGGCCGCTCATCGGATGGGTGACCAAAAATGTATCATCTCAAGTTCCTCCATGTTTCGGAAGGCACGTAAAGCCGTTAGCCCCGGCTGCATTAGCAGTCGTTATTAACCACCAATCCGCACTGGGCCCGCGTGGTGGTAAATGGCATGTTCTCCCTATCCATCCATAGGGAAGGCTCGTGCCTTAACAGAGGGGACATAAAAATGAGCTGATGATGATATGTCAGGCTGAAGTTAATCGCTAAAATAGTTTACATGTAATTTATGAAGTTTTTTATCGTAATGGTCGAGACTAACCGAAGCGCTCGATGGCGCAGTGGTTAACGCGCCCTGTCTGCGAGAGCTGAGGTTAAGCCACTTTCACAAAAGGCCGCTCATCGGATGGGTGACCGAAAATGTATCATCTCAAGTTCCTCCATGTTTCGGAAGGCACGTAAAGCCGTTAGCCCCGGCTGCATTAGCAGTCGTTATTAACCACCAATCCGCACTGGGCCCGCGTGGTGGTAAATGGCCTGTTCTCCCTATCTATCGATAGGGAAGGCTCGTGCCCCAGCAGTGGGGACATAAAATGAGCTGATGATGATGATTCTGTACGCGAGTTGCGTGCTGCACGAAGACTTCTCCATTTTGTAATGTTACCTCGTTATTTGTATTTGAAAATAAGGAAATATTTATAAAGTACAGTGAAAAAATTAAACGCCTACCCGTCCTAGCCAAGAATCGAACCTAGGTCTTCCGCAGCCGCCCGCTGCACTGACCATTATGCTACTATGGGAAGGCTTAAAAATTTAAAAGCAGTGTAAAAATGCAGTGCTTACATTTTTACACTGCTTTTAAATTTTTGAGTGTTTTTAGCGGCACAGTGCCCTATCCAACGGTTATTGCAACCGATGGCTATGCATATCATCTTTACAGATGAAATACTACTATTTTTATAAAACAACGCTGTTGTTATATACCAGCGGATGCTGATATATGAGCTCGAGGTGGTCTTCGTCAGGATTGAAAAGGTTGTTTGCTTTACAACTACTTTATTATAGAAGTTTATTATAGCTAACAATAACACTTTTACAATATATATAGAGAGGTATTTTATACAACCTTTAGAGGCGTGTTGCCCAAATATTCATATTCATATTCATATCTTTATTGCACTCCATAAGTTACATTGATGTTAAAAATATAAGTAGGTACATTTATGGACCCTGTAGGGCACGGCAAGTAGGAGAGGCGAGGAGTCACCTTATGCTCGTATTCACAAATTTTATTTTTTTTAGTTTATTATATTGATGGATAAAATTGGTCTGAAATCAAAATTTATTATTATTGTTATTATTTATATAAATCGTGTATAGATAAATCTATATATTTAGCTTATACATAAATTAATAATTTTAATATAACATATTATTTGAGGTTTTTATCATCTAAAAATTCTTGTAAGGAGTAGTAGTTTTTATTATTTAATATTTTTTTTAATTGTTTTACAAAAGTTTTTTCTATTGTTATATTTTTTATTGTTTCGGGCAATTTATTGTATATTTTAAGAGGGCGTATAAACCTAGAAAAAAATCAGATTTAACCCGCGCCCTTTTCACGCCCCGCTTTCGTCCGTGCGTACGGCGCCGGCGTGGCGGCCAACGCAACAGAACGGCAGGTCGCTCCCTCGTGTGTACTCGTGTTTAGTGCGATCGCGCACAGTATACCTAAAATAATCAGATAAAAACCGGCTAAGTGCGAGTCGGATCACCTAGCTGTACTTTGAAACACTAAAATACTCTTTGCTGGTGGGAAATAATACGCAAAGGTAAGTAATGATATCATATATTCTTATTATATATTGCTACTTTAAATATTTAATATTGTTTTATTTTATAAAGGCGTAGGTGCCATGAAATCTTTAAGCATTTTTGTATTATGTAGATTATTTTTTGTATAATGTAGATTATATTATCCCTTTCAGTCGCAGTTTGCTATCGACAGAAGTAACTGCAACAGTCAGCGGTTGCTGTCGACACGTTGAAGGTCAAAGGCCTACCATCCGACGCTACAGTTACCTCTATTGATACCAAAGTGCTGCTCGTGTGTAAGTGCTCTTACTGTTATATCTCTTCTTTAAAGAGTGTCGACAATGTAAAAAAAAGAAGTCTAATTTTATTACAAAAATATCGCTTTATTTACATAGATTCATAGGTTTACATTTTTTTTCAGAATTCGTTCCCTGGCTTGTACCTGTACTGCAAAGAACAGACAGAAAAAAGGTAAGTTAAAAACATTTTTGCAATAAAATATGTATTTAAGGTCTGTTCATTCTAACTTGTCTTAAAATGTAACAATCTTTATCTTTACTATTGAAATTTAATGAAAAATTTCATTGTTTTTTTAATGGTAAAAAAACTAAAATATTGTTTACACTTAAGATAAACAGACCTTCTGTAATCAAAGTCAAAGTCAAAGTGTCAAATATTTTTTATTCAGATAAACTTTAGAAAAGTGCTTTTGAATCGTCCAAACATTTTATTACCTACTACCCATTCAGGACGTCTATTTTTTAGCTGTGGAGAAGAATGGGCGCAAGAAACTCCACAGTTTTAATATAAGTAACGACATTTACAAAATTATATGCCGTTATCAAGTTATACAAGTTTAAAATTACTTAACAATATTTTAAATTAGAAATACCTGTTGGGGTGATTGGAACATTTTAAACCCATGCTGTTTTGTCTTCAATGTAATCAGACACTTTATAATAAGCTTTTTTACAAAGATTTTCTTTAATGATGATTTTAAATTTATTTATATTAAGTTTTTGAATATTACTTGGAACTTTATTGTAAAAACGTACACACAGGCCTCTAAATGAATTATTTCTTTTGTGGAGCCTAGTATAAGGTACTGCTATTTTGTTTTTATTTCTGGTGTTTACATTGTGAATATCACTGTTTTTAGAAAAAGTTTCAATATTTTTATAAACATACATTAGGTTCTCGTAAATATATTGTGAAGTAACTGTCATTATGTTATATCTTAAAATTTCTCCGTGAGAGATTTACCAGCTTTTAGGTTATAAATTGTTCAAATAGCCCGCTTCTGCACCAAAAACATAGTTTGAATGTCGGCAGAATTGCCCACAGTAAAATGCCGTACGACATTACGCTATGGAAATAACTAAAGTAAACAAGTCTAGCTGTTTCAATGTAAGTGATCTGACGAATTTTCATTACGGGAATCCAGACTGGCAACGAATCCCGGATAGGACCGCATGGTTATGGAGTTAGGAATCACAGGGGGCAAATGCTTGTGAACTTCCTCGAGAAAGAGGGGCTGTTCTTAATGAACTCCTTCTTTAAGAAACAACCTCAAAGGAAGTGGACATGGCAAAGCCCCGACACTGTGACCAAAAATGAGATCGACTTCATCATGACGGATAGCAAGCACATATTCAGAGATGTCTCAATGATCAACAGGTTCAATACCGGATCTGATCACCGACTCCTCCGAGGCTCTCTGAATATCAACTTGAAGCTTAAAAGAAACCGTCTGATGAAGTCCACGCTCCGTCATAACCCAATCCAAATCATGGCGGGCGCCGAGAAATTCCGGCAGATTTTCGGAGACAGATTTGCTGTCTTGGAACCCACTGATGACGCTATCGAGACGATCCAGCTGGGCTGGGCAGTGTTTGGAAAACTACGTCGAGTCTTCTCGTCATCCATACCGCAATGCTTGAAAACGAAAGTTTTCAATCAGTGCGTCCTACTCGTCTTGCGCTACGGAGCTAAGACGTGGACACTTACGGTAGGGCTGGTCCACCAGTTTAAAGTCGCTCAGCGAGCTATGGAAAGAGCTATGCTCGGAGTTTCTCTGAAGGATAGGATTCGTAACGAATACATCCGACAGAGAACCAAAGTCATCGACATAGCTCTAAGAATTAGCAAGTTGAAGTGGCAGTGGGCCGGCCATATCTGACGAAGAACCGACAACAACTGGGGTAAACGTGTTCTTGAGTGGAGACCACGACTCGGTAAACGTAGTGTAGGACGACCTCCGGCCAGGTGGGATGATGACCTGCGAAAGACTGCAGGCAGATGCTGGATGCGTCAAGCTGAGAACAGGGCGCTATGGCGCTCATTGGGGGAGGCCTATGTCCAGCAGTGGACTAAGATAGGCCGATGATGATGATGAATATGTGTTAGGTGTAAAATTAAGTTAGTTTACCAACCATTTTATTTTTCCATTAGATGTCATCGCGCAAGAGTTTTTCAACGGTCAACATTTGATTTTCACCGGACCACACTGCAAAAAGACACATTTTTCTTTTGGTTGTATGAAGTTGACCTTGTACTTGATAATACCAAGAATCATTTTTGTTAATGACTAATGTGTTATCTTCTAAATTCCATTTTTTTTTCATTTGAATTGCATCCTTAATGGGCATTTTGAACGCAGGTAATGGACATTTTATCTCCACAATTCTATCGTTTCCAACCAGACCATCAGGAGTAGCTGCCAAAAATGGTATTTCACTATCTATGAACAGCCCACATGGATTTATTTGCACTCCGTATTGTGCTGCAAGCTGATTTGGAGCAATTGCTTCGTTATCTATACCATGTTTTATTGAAACAACATTAGATATATCGCTCTTGTATAGCAATGTTTTGACGATTCTTGCACTGGTGGTCGGACGACGTTTGATAATCTTTCCAAAATTGGATGCTGTCAATAAATTCTTGCGAAGTTCTAGCCATTCGCTACTATTCCTCTGTAAAATAGTAGCTCTTTCAATTTGTGATCGTTCAGTGTCAGTCTTTTCCAAGTTTATTCAAAAACTACGTTTTTACCGTAATTCAGTGAAGTGAAATAAAATTTTTAGTTTATTTTAATTGTATTTTATTTTTCAGGTATCGCGAGGCATTTCATCTGCGAGCTCTTCGAGATCTACGAGATATTCGAGCTGGATTGTACAGTCAACAACGACAGACTTTTCATGTGTTAACATATAAAAAAATCAATATTATGTTTACATTCTATGATTTTTATAAAAATAAATATACGAATAGCTGTAAATTAAACAACTGTAACGAACTAACAGAGTTGATGAGAGATTTTTGCGTACGAGTTTGACCGGATAGCATTCATCAGCTTGTGAGATATTACGACATTTAGGAGCTGCAGCAGTTCTGAAATACAAAATAATTGTAAATCACAAGTTTGTACGGTAATATACGAAGTATGATACAATACATCCAGAATAGCTAATTCAACTTAATTATGTATGTACTGTGAAAAAAATTACTATACATACTGCCACCAATACGAGTAGTCAAAAGCATCGTTCTGTTTTGCATATACTATACCCGATACCCGCGTCGCCGTCATTGCTTCAGCGCTCGTAATACATTTTATAGTGAGCCCTAAGTTAATGCGTAAGGGTCGATATTTCAAGGTGAGACTACTCATCACCAATGAAAACAAATAATAACAATATTATGATAATAATATCTTATTTTAACGAAATATTTTCTCGGCGCCCTGAGCACAGAAACACAGTCCTCTCGTCTCAACAGAGTGATCGCGACTAATCGATGAAACAAAACATGCCTGTTACCTCGGGTCAGGTGCGACAGACTGGAGCGTTCTGCGCGGTATAAGAATGTCGTAAGCGCCGAATAAGTTTTAGTTTAATTACTCGTAAAATATACATATTTTTTTCAAATCGCTAATATGGTCCCTTTGTAATATAATTTGATATTATGTGTTAAAATATTGGCTCAGTAATATGCATCAAATTGAAAATAAATTGATTTTACTTGAAAAGTAGACGTAAGTTCGTGATTTTATTTTATCGATAAAATTTTATTATATTATGTTTTCGTTTATTACGTTTCGTGGTATATCTTCTAGTGTTAAAATCAAATCTACGATTGGCGATTTACCTATATACCCCCTCTTAATGGACATTACTAGAGGTCCTGATGCGTGTATTTTTAGGCAGGAAGTAGGAAGTGTTAATTTATTTTTGTATCGTAGTGTATATTTTAAGTTTAATTCTTCTCTTCGTTTATAAAATTCAGGGTATTTTTTTACAAATTTGCATATTTTTAGAATGTATATACAGGGCATAGTAAGTATTTTATATAATTTTAATTTTAATTTTATATAAATGAGTATATGAATTGAAGTCCCAATATTCCTGAGGGATTTGGGTTTTTATAGTGAGGTGTAAACAACTCGTCTTATCTTGTTGTTTTGACTCTTGCTTTAAAAATATTAATTAGAAGGTTACAAAGATTAACTGACATTAGGGATCTAATGGTTTCCTAATGGAAGGGTTCTTATCTGTTGATTTGACCCTTGCCTTTAAAGAATCAATTTTATTGGAAGGTTACAAGATCAACAGATATTAGGGATTTTAATGGTCTCTTTAAAATGATTAATTGTTATTTTTCTAGGAATTGTTATTTGATAAAATTAGATTAATAAAGTAATTAAAACTTGATATTTTAACCTCTTCAATTTGGTAATTAAGTGCTTGGTCACGTATGACAGTTTTGAATATAAAATATAATTATGGGTGCAACGTATGCACGTATATAACACTGTAGTAAAATTTACCTTTTATTTTAAAGTGCTAATTGCTGCACTGAAGCTGAATTTATTATTTATAAAATACAGTGAAATATATATTTTACTGTGCCGCTAAAAGCACTCAAAAATTAAAAAGTAGTGTAGAAATTTATTGCTTACGTCAGCCTTCCCGGTAGCATAAAGGTCAGTGCAGCCGCCCGGCCCAGAAGACCCAGGTTCGATTCCTGGCTGGGTCGGGTAAGCATTTAATGTTTTCACTGTATTTTTATAAATATTAATTCAGCTTCAGTGCAGCTTTAAAAATAAAAAGTAAAATTGAAAATAAGTAATTTTGTCGTTATTCATGCAATAATGCTGCTGTTATAAAAAAGAGTGCATTTGTCTGTACAAATGCTCTGTAGAAGTACTTTTTCTCACGGGAATTTCTGAACTGCGCGGCTTGCAGCAGTCCCTCACTGGGTCATAACTTAGTTGACTATGACGACCCGCAACTTGTTCACTGTGCGTTGCAGTTTGTCGAGAAGTCGGGGCAATTGTAACGCGCACCCCGCGGCGCGCACCGAATATTAATGCGCCCGGGAAACTTTTAACGTCGTCGTCGCGCGACTTGTTCGGAGTTGTTTGCAAACTTCACAGGACCACAGCAATGCTGAGGAGATGTTAATAATAAAAAACCGGCCAAGTGCGAGTCGGACTCGCGCACGGAGGGTTCCGTACTTTATGACGTATTAAAAAAAAACTACTTACTAGATCTCGTTCAAATCAATTTTCGGTGGAAGTTTGCATGGTAAATCATATATTTTTTTTAGTTTTATCATTTTCTTATTTTAGAAGTTACGGGGGGGGGGGACACACACACATTTTACCACTTTGGAAGTGTCTCTCGCGTAAAATATTTAGTTTAGGAAAAAATAATATAAGAAACCTCAATATCATTTTTGAAGACCTATTCATAGATACCCCACACGTATGGGTTTGATGAAAAAAAACTTTCGAGTTTCAGTACAGACAGACACACATGACGAATCCATAAGGGTTCCGTTTTTTGCCATTTGGCTACGGAACCCTAAAGACACTGATCGAAACTTTAGGTTTTGTACTAAGCTAATCAAAACCAGTGTATTCTGAATGTGATTGATGTTGCTGCAAGTACGATCTTGGCGGTGGTACTATTAGTTATTCTGTGGTCTTGGGTTAAAGTTTTTATATTAATAGCTTTCAGTTAGTATGAACTAACGTTTACTTCTGTGGGCTTAGGGTAAACTGTTTTTTTTATATATATATTCAAAGGAGGCAAACGAGCAGGCGGGTCACCTGATAGAAAGTAATCACCACCGCCCATGGACACCCGCAAAACCAAAGAAATCGCAGATGCGTTGCCGGCCTTGAGGAGGAAGCAGGAATTGGGACTTTCACTAACGGACGAAACAACAGCAACGAGTGCCATTGTTTCACGCCGATATTCTGTGAGAGGGTGGTATTACGCCGGGCGAGCCGGCCCATTTCGTGCTGCAACGCAGCGTGGCTCTACCACTCAGAAATATATATATCTAGGTACTATGAATATATCTAAGTAATAGTAGTAGTAAGTAAATAGTAAGTAATATGAATTGCACAATTTAACTTTTTCCATTACATTTTATTCCTGGGTCTGAGGTAGATTTCTGGCCCGTTCTCCCTATATATTCATAGAGAAAGTTCGTGCCCCAGCGCGGACATAAAATTAGCTGATGATAATGATGATTTATTTATTATCCTAAGAAGTCATGGAGAGGGAGGGGGGAGGAAGCAAATGCCTAGTAAAGATAAGTGTAGATTTAATAAAAGCTACCTTTTTGCAATTTCTATAGGCGATTCATTTATGAAGAAGGAAGTAACTACAAAAAAAGCATATACATATGTAGCTACTTATGTTTACGTAATAAATATCAATTTGGTTTGTAACCTTTAACAATCTCACCTAATAGTAACACCGACACAGAATGCGAAAGGCAGGGAAGAGGAAATGCGTTACAAACGCGAATCTAAAACAAGAGGTCGCGAGACAGGGTTCATATTGGAATATTGCCGCTTGTCATGAGTGGTGCAGCGAGACTACGTGACGGAGAATGCATTTGTTCATACTCCTGGAGACAGGGTGTACCTATCTTGTTTTACGGTACTAACACTACAAAAGTGAACTGTCTAACTCACATTAAAGACCTGTAGAGAAGTGTGGAGTGGCTGAAAACCAACGCCGCCTGGGATCTTATTCCTAGGTCAGCACATGCTGAGCCATTTCCAATTGCTTTTTTGTATCACCGCTGCTTTTTATAATGTACTTAGTTTAATCTGTTTTAGGCTTAAACAAATTAGTTATTTATATTTAGTCATCATCACACTAATATTATAAATGCGAAAGATTGTGTGTACTGTCAGAAGGTTATATGCAGCTCATAGTAAAAGTTAGTTTATTGTTTATTGTATGTAAGCCTTTTTAGTCTGGATGAATATTTGAATCATCGAACATGTAAAATTAAAAAGGTTTGCAACGGTTTGACATAGTGGTAGATATGTCGAAAAAGCCGAGATGCTCTGAGATCGGTTTAATCTAATGTGATGTTAATATTATAGGCGTTATTATTTAAAGATTATAATACACTGTTGTTCTTATTTTACATCCTAGTAGGATTCCCTAAGTAATGGGAACATTACAGTACCTATGTGTGTATATTTGTTGCTTCTTCACGCTGCAACGGACAACGGATGGATGGATTTGGATGAAATTCGGCATACAGATAGTTTATAACCTGGATTAGCACATAGGATACTTTTTATCCCGATATTCCCACAGGAAAGGGAACCACGCGGGTGAAACTGCGGGCAGCCGCTAGTTGTGAATAATTGTAATAATTTCTGCATAAAAATAAAAATAGTAACAATACCTGCTTAACAACCGAGTTTTTATTTTAACTTTAATTTTTCGTTATTTATTGTTTGAATGTATCTTCAAGCAAATAGTTACACACTTTTATTCAGGCTAAAATAGATAGTAAAAAAAGGCGATTTGATACAAAATTAATGATAACTTCGTGGTGTTATGAGAAGCTCGATGGCGCAGTGGTTAACGCGCCCGGTCTGCGATTGCTAAGATTATAAGCAACTTTCGCAAAGGCCGGTCATCGAATAGGTGACCAAAAATTATCATTTCGTGCTCCTCCGTGCTTCGGAAGGCACGTAAAGCCGTTGGTCCCGGCTGCATTAACATTCTTTAACAACCACCAATCCGCACTGGACCCGCGTGGTAGTTTATGACCCATTCTCCCTATCCGTCTATAGGAAAGGCTCGTGCCCCAGTAGTGGGGACGTCCCAATGAGCTGGTGATGTAACTCATGATTTTTAAATTCACGGGATGGCTGTCTCCAGAACTATGTTGTACAGTGCAGCGCAATAAAGGCGCTCGGGTTACCTACCGAAATATTGAATTCGTTGCTCTTAAATATTTGTTACAGAATGAGTGCACTCCCGTCGTGCGACCTTCCCGGTACAGTATGCACTCGGCTTCGCGGTCGCGCACTCACAGCGACATAATATCATAATATGCATTTCATTTGAAATGCTATGCTATGCTATGCTAATATATATAGCGCACACACTTCGTCCGCTTGAATACCCGTATCCTCTAGCAGCGCCACCTACCGGGTCCAATTATATGCATGTTTATACATACTATAAACCTTCTTCTGGAATCACTATAAGATAAGAAAGAAAGAAAGATTATAAATTTTTATTTGGTTCAAAAAACTAAATAAAAAATACATCACTATATTACACAAGTTTAGAGGTTCCAGAACCAAAAAGGCAACCGCATAGGATGTGTCATGACCTGAGGAGATCCCCAGGCCACAACGCTGGTATTCTGCGGAAGCCGTAACTGATAGGTATATTGCTGAAAACTGCCTTAAAATCTGTTGCCTAGTTTAAAAGATCTAAGTATACAGACAGCGGGAGCGACTTTGTTTTATACTATGTAAAGATTATTGTACAAGTACCTACAGAGTATAATTTCTTGTGAATTTGCTCGCGTTTTATTTTAGGCGATCACCCACCTGCATTTGGCAAGCGTTGTGAATGTTCAAATAATTTTTAACGCAAATTTTATTGCGAACAAATTACAAAAACACAAATGTTGAAAAAATTTCCACGAGCAGGATTTGAACCTGCACCCTTCTGACATACCGGGTCAGGTGCTTTTCCAATTGAGCTATCATGGTTCTAACCAGCCCGCCGATCTTATTGATTTGAACATTTTATAAATAGCTTGCCTACTTCTTCTACCACCATATTATCTAAATATGTCGCCATAACGTCAATGTTAGTAGTTTTATTGTGTTCCGGCAGCTAGAGATAAGGAAACCGTAAGAAATAATAAAAAAGTACCATGCCATGAATTTCTAGAAGATGATAAGCGTCTAAAATATTGATTTTGGTATGAAAAAATGCAAAAGTGTAGTGTAAAGCTACTTTTGTAGCTGACTGTACTAGATATAATGCAGCATCACCGCTGCTGCCGTTTTCAAATTCAGGTCCGAATTATAATATTTGATGCAATATAGAAATGTGTTTACAAAGAAATTGGTGCTCCTTCTTTGGGGAGCAAAGGTGATTTTGAATTTTTTTATTCAAAATTAAAATCAATAATTTAGTTTAGGCTACAAATAAATCTTATGAATGTCACTATGCCATGCGTATTCAATCTAATTACGCAAATATTTGGTGTCATGTTCCGGCGCCGGCGGTTCCGAGAACGGCTACTGGACACCACGCTGCCGTCGCCGTCCCTACGTGGAAATTTATATTTGTTATAGTATGTATACTAGTCTGTAAGTAAGGTATTTATTATAGGACTTTTTGCATCATTTTATTTAATTACATATATAAATTAATTAATTAAATAAAACATTTTTTTATTGGTTTACCAATCATCATCATCATCAGCTCATTTTATGTCCCCACTGCTGGGGCACGAGCCTTCCCTATGGATGGATAGGGAGAACGGGCCATAAACCACAACGCGGGCCCAGTGCGGATTGGTGGTTGTTAACGACTGCTAATGCAGCCGGGACCAACAGCTTTACGTGCCTTCCGAAGCACGAGATGATACAAGTTTTGGTCACCCATCCGACGACCGGCCTTTGCGAAAGTTTTTTTGCGGGGTTTACCAATAAAAACCTTTATTTAAGTAAGTGAATTTATTAAAATCGATATTTAATAAATTTGTATTATTATTACTTATTAAAATTTTTTGTTCTAAATTGGATTGAATTGACTGGAACACAAGATCATGTTAATGTTATACGAACAATGAAAGACTTATAATACAGTGGGTTTTATTAATTCTTTATTAAAGAATCATATTGCGTCTTACAAATAAACAAAGAATTAGCTTCGAATAGATATTCCGTGGTTTGTCTCTTTTACTATACTTAATTTAAAATGACGTTTGATGACAGGAACAAAACTCGGAATAACTATTCAGAGCCTATTTATTTTCTGTTTATTTGTAAGGCACATACCCCCTTATTCATAAAAACTATTTAAGCATTATTTAGTTAAATATAATAATATAATACGTTACACAAACGTCCTTTTGAATTTCAGAAAAAGAGACAAAACAATGATTAACTAAATAATGCTTAAATAGTTTTTATGGATAAGGGGGTTAGTGTTTACAAAACAAATACTTACCAATGTTATGATAGTTCGGTTGCCATTCGACGCTTCAAATGGCAGCAGTATATTTGATTACCTAGATCTCAATACCTATCGAGTGGCTGCCGAAAATACTACCAGTATTTTCGGCAGCCCGCATCGATGATGTTTGCAGAGCGTTCGCTCTTATTACCCTTGAGAAATATGAAAAATATTGCCCTTCGAAATTACTAAGCTTGATGTGATTACTTCTGGGCTTCTCAGAATTTAATATGGGGATAGGTTAGTCTTGTACCTTAACTTATATTACAGTAGAGTTTGGTGGCGGGTTACCGGATAGTAAACTAAATTGAAATATTTCGAGCTCCTCTTACGTTTAAATACCGACCCGTTTTTTCAAAAAGTTTTTTGACAGTTTACGCGAACATTATGGCACAGAATCACACTAATATTATAAATGCGAAAGTTACTAAAATGGCCAGCTACTTCCGATGCAGACTGTACGAGTAATCAAGGTATACATACCAACCAACGTATTCATTAATTATCTAGCTATCTACGTGTTCTCGGTTTCATGATAATAAAAACAAAACTTTCCCCTCTTTTTATACGAGTATTTGCGCTAGTTTGCCGGATGCTATGCAAATTCGAGATGCCACGAATTTTAAAGTCTATGAATTTTAAAGTCCTTCGTTAGGTGAGTGAAAACAGTGAATATTTTTTTAACTCAGCTACCTACTAGACAAGCGTCATATCCGGCTGATGGTAAGCCAAAGTCAAAGTAATTTTTTTATACAAGTAAACTTTAAAACAAGTAGGTGAAACGAAATTGAATGAAAAATGTTTATTCGGTAAGTAATTTTGCATCACACATACATAGAACCACGATAGCTCAATTGGAAGAGCACCTGACCCGGAATGTCAGAAGGGTGCAGGTTCAAATCCTGCTCGTGGAAATTTTTTCAACATTTGTGTTTTTGTAATTTTGCATCGTCCGTTTTTTTTTACTTTTAGGACGTTTATCTTCATGTGGAGAAGAAAGAGCACAAGATAATGCACAGCTTTCATAGAAGTCACGACATTTATAAATAAAAAATGAAAAAGTATGTCATTACCAATCCATGTAATATTACAATACATTTACAAGATTACTTTAGATTTGATTTAGATTATTTACTGCCCACTACCAGCACTACATATGCTGGTAATACCTTTTTGTTTAGATCTTGTCAAGAATATAACAAGAGATTCACTTCTGTAGTTGTATCTACTTGTAGTATTTTACAGTTTAAAAATCAACTAAGAGAATAAATGAATTAATGTTATATTGTAACTTTTTGCTATCACTTTAGTTTTTAAATAGTTTTATAATAACGAACATAGCTCTGTTCATTTATTTTGTCCTTTGTCCTGTAACAATTTGTCTGTTTTAATTAATTGTGGATACTTTACTGTTAACTGTGTTATGTCTATTGTAAAACCTGCATGTAGGTATTTTATATAGTTTGTTTCCCAAATAAACTAAAATAAAATAAAACAAGTACAAGTATAAGTATAAGTATTAAGTAATAAGTTTAATATAAGTTTATATTAAGTTCGGCATTCGCCCTATTCCTACTGTTTGTTTGGTGGTACTTACATATTTTTGTTAACTGCCCAATAAATAAATAAATATATAGATATTATATTTTTTATAGTAATCTTATAAAAAAACACCAAGGTCTCAGGGTCGGTAACACATAAGGAATACTCATAGTGTTGCTAGCATCAATAGCTTAAGTCAGCAGTCTACTATAAATAGAGCTATGGGGCTGAATCATGATTTCTCACACTCAACCCGAGCATATATCCGTTCGGCTACCGACGCTTATTAGTTATTAATGTATTTTAATTAATTAATTATTTATTATTTTATTCGTCTAAGAACTTTTTTTTTTTTTGTTGTTGAATTTTTATTTTGTAATTTTTATTTCGAATTATTAATACTGTACCTATGATCCTAAGTTGGTCGAAATAAACGCATTTTATTTATTTTTATTTTATTTAAAGGCAAAAGCATTTACCTAATGGTGCCTAGTGTGAGTTTTATTCACCATTTAATCACGTTTACGATAACGAGAACGAACTGTTTAACTATTCCTTTCTTCCTACAACATGGAGTGCTTTAAACGAAGTGTGAAGACCGACCCGATCCGAACCCATCGGAGAATCAAGTAGGGCACGGGGACACGCTCTCTCTCTAGAAATCGCTGACGCTGACGGTGCTTCGTTTGACAAGTTCGCTTAAGGAACCCTTAAAAGTTTCTCACCGCCCTCAAAAATGCCGTTTAAGGCAATCAGCAAACTCTCACCAAAAAAAGAAGGGGAGCGTCTACGCCGCACACTAGCGCCGCCAATAAAAAAAACATATCTGGTAATTAGAGATAGAAAATCAAATTATACTCAACAAACAAACTATTTGAATAGAGTAATTTAGCATTTTTAGTTCACCTAATGAACATCTGACTAAACCATAACATGTCATGTTGAGCAAAATTTGATTTTCTATTTCTAATTACTAGATATGTTTTTTTTCATTGGCGGCGCTAGTGTGCGGCATAAACGCTCTTAAGGAGCAACTGGAACAGATGAGGACGACTATTCAGGCACAATCCAGCTCCACAGTCTTCTCATCTGTTCTCTGCTTCTGCTTCGAGGTGAGTTCTAATTATGCCATATACAATTTAGTTTTTTGCTAAAATGAACGAATGAATTTGAACGGTAAATGAAGCTGGCACTAGTCACTTGAATGAACCTAGCCCTTAAAGCCTTCCTTTTTGAATAAGGCTTTTGCAAAGGATCATCAAATAACCCCTTAATAAGTGGGTACCTATTTAGTATTTTGCCTTTCTTCACCAAAGTACAAGATAAAAAATGTCAGCATTCCATTTCATTGAGCGGAGCTCAGTTTCGACTTAATAAGGCCTCAGGCGTAATCCGGCAGATTTATTTGAGCAGCGAATGCAAGACAGATTAATCGCCAGACCAGCCTGTCCCTGATAAGTAGTCATTCGCAAAAATAATATTCAATAAACAGGCGTTGCGTTCGGAACGGGATATTAAAGGGTGCTGACGCCAATGGCTTTATTTGATTCCGATATTGAGAAGCAATATCGTAGACGTTGCTTTTAAAGAACGGCATCTCTCAGAGTCTCTTCACTGCCGTATGTCTCTGTAGAACTAGTATAAAAGTAGTAGGTAATCCAATTTGCGTACACTCTCTGTTATGTTACCTACTTGGTATAAGAATTGACGGTATGATTTGAAATGGTGATTTTCAACACATTATTTGAACGAAAACAGACGATTTTTAATAAAAACGCAATTCAATTATTTATTTATTTATAGCTAACTTTTTTTTAATTATGCATACATTACAGATAAACTGCTTAAAAATATGTTTTCTCTGCTGACCAACTTTGAATGTTTCGTGACCTACTCGTAGTAAGTAGGTAATCATTTTGCAGCGATTGTTTATTTAAGGGGATGCCGCGCGGAATTTCGAAAATTTACGTGTTTTTAAATCACTAGTGCTAGGCGCTGAATAGGTCATATACATTAAAAGGACTAGTGTAGGTTAGCTTAATCCTTTCACAAGGTCATGGTTGTCTTGGAATTTGAAACAAATACCCAGAACCTGCATAAACAATACGTAAAAGTAATAATATCTAACGACTTATTTCTTCAGAAACTTTGTAAATATAGCACAAATGAAACAATGATCTGACATCAAAACGTTTGTATTTATATTCCGCAGGCCACTGTTGTCTTATTTTTCAATTAAAAATATAAATATGAAAATATTAAGATATTTATAATTTTTTACCCAAACGCCTATGATTTTACGAAAGTAAACATTGCTCTAATTAAATCACCAGCCTACTCTGTACAGATATTAGTGTGCGTGCGTATTCGTAGTCGTGCGCCGTTGTCACACCACTGCCACGCGCCGCTCGCTCGCTATCATAAAGAAACTTGAAACTCGCAGTTTTGCGTCCGCGCTGCACCCCCTTAAGTACTTACGCTGTCTCAGTGAACAGATTTCTGTAGCTAACTAAATTAAATAATGGCAATCAAATTGCTCCTCTTAGTCGGTCAAAAGAGCGGTCGAGACTTTGATACCTATGACATTTATTGTTTTCTAAGGTTTACGGTTTACGCGAACACTACCTACCTACACTTTCCAATGAGATACTTAACATGAAACGGACCGCGTCCTATAGAATGGATTGTTAGAAAAAATATGCATATACAGTATGGGAGCTTTTTGTGACTTCAATAACAATAAAATAATGTATCTTACATGTATAATTAAAGTAAGCCAAAGGTATAATAAAAGAATCTCCCTCGGCATTGTAGAACATTATTCGTACCTACCGTTATTCCGAGAACTCCGAATAAAATCTATCGGATGATCAGATCCCGTTGACAACACAAACATGTTCCACGAGGGCCACACATTATTCGGTTTCGGCCCGTGTAGTGACCCTTCTGAGGTAAGTGCCTTTTGTTGGCAAAACAACAATACAATTTAATTAATTTTCCAACAATACATACCTACTACGTTTTTCAAGAGGTAAACGTTTATAAAAGAATATATTTTTTAAACCATGTCAGCGATTTTTGAATCACGGTGACTATAGTTATCACGCTATGATATCAATTACAAATGCCCCTTATTCCCTTATTCAAGGACACTGGGAACTTATTTTTTTGACACTGAAAATTAAAACTATATTTATCTTAATAAATAAATTCAATAATCAGCAAGTTAAGGAGCACTATCTATCTTTGTCACTAAAATGTTATTATCCATTTATAATGTAATACTTTGTCCATATAAATATTTAGTTTATATGTATATATTATATTTATATAGATGTATGTAGGTACACCTGAACAAACACGAGTTCGACATAACTTTCGTATTCCTTTTCTCTACGTTCATTTTAAGACCCACTTATTTAGGTCTTCCCGGGTCTTAGCCATGACCGCCACGCCGTTGACGTTGATGCAGTCAAGAAGCTTGAAGACATCTTCCAGTGCAGTGAAAAATTTCGAAGATATAACGTCTCATTGTCTCACTCCTCGCTGAAACTGAACGGGTTTCGAGCTCTGGTCCTGAAGACTGACGGATGTCCGTGGCGTTTTTATACAAGAGTATACCTACCATGTGCATATCGTTTTTATAAAAGTTAACGCAGGTGATTAGGGGAAACTAAAAAAAATTTTTACTTATGTGGAATTTGAACACCCAGGTGATAATATGACGGCAGGTGATTTTAGAAGACAAAAATGTAGAATTAAATCACCCAGGTGACATCACCTAGGTGATCATTGTGGATTAAACCAACGAATGTTGTGTATATACCTATAATTGGCAAACATATTTAAGACACTACCCTTGTAAAATTTATTTTAATTGTTTATGAGTATTGCTGTTGGTGTACCTTAAAATAAAAATAAAAAATAAAAAAATTGCATACTTATTCGTTTCGTTACATAAAACAAAAATTTCACAAGTTTACTCCCACACAGACACTATTTTCGGACTTGCTACAACCTTATAACATATTTATTTTTATTGGGTAAGTGTATTATTGTGTCCCGTGTCCATTACTAATCTAATGTGACGTATAACAGCCGCCGCACGTTTATAAATCCCGTAACATCCCGCACAGTTGTTGAACTGTCCTTCCCTCTCTTTACTACGCAGTTTGGGATATTTAGACTGATATAGGTAAACTTCATGTATTCTTTATTCTATTTCGGCTACCAAAATAGTTTTGATAAAAGTCACTATGCTATCGTTAGGCCATCTCCTCTCCAGTTATTGGTTCATCATCTCATCTCTTCTCCGTCAATCTCCGCTTTAGTGGATACCAGATCTTATTCAAGTCTATGCAATATTAAGGGTGGCTTGCACAGCATTTGATTTAAATCATTGCTAAACAAAATTAGTTAAATTGATTTAGTCACCTAATCACGTATAACTTAAACGCATTTAAGGTGACACTTCCTATCGCATAATGTCGATTGGCATAGTTTCAATTGTCACATTATCTCTTATGGCAAATATCAAAAAGCATTAATTGTATTAATTGTATTAATTGGCTTAATTTTTATTTCGCATTAAGCTATTGCATAATTGTTGAAAGGCATAATATTACAAAACTGTAAAAGATATAATCCGTAATTTTGTTTGGCATATTTTGTTATACTTTAAAAGGCATAATTTTACAGAGCACAACTGATGCTTTAGTAATTACATCGTGTATTTTCGTTCTTATTATTTTTGCAGGGTTCAGATTTTGCTCTAAATTTAATACAGTCATATCTTAGCTCTAGAACACAAACTGTCGATATAAATGGTACTAAATCATCTGGTTCTCATGTAAAAATGGGAGTTCCACAAGGGTCGATTCTTGGTCCTTTTCTATTCTTGATTTATGTTAATGACTTGCCATTCTTTGTAGAGAACTTCTGTGAAATTGTATTATTTGCAGATGATACTTCACTCATTTTTAATGTAACTAGGTGTAGAACTAATTATGAAAATGTAAATAAAGCTCTTTCAGAGGTACTCCGTTGGTTTACTATTAATAATTTACAGCTTAACGCTAAGAAAACAAAATGTATTAAATTTATATTACCAAATGTCAGAAATGAACCAACTGATATTAGAATAAACGGTGATCAATTAGAATTGGTAGATTCTACAGTCTTTTTAGGCATAACCCTTGACTCAAAACTTCAATGGATTTCTCATATATCGAAATTGGCCGGTAAACTCAGTTCTGCTGCTTATGCCATTAGAAAAATTAGGCAGTTAACAGACGTTGAAACTGCTAGAACAGTTTATTTTAGTTATTTTCATAGTGTCATGTCTTATGGCGTCCTACTGTGGGGAACAGCGGCTGATATTGAAACTATATTCATTCTACAGAAACGAGCAATAAGAACAATCTATAAGGATCACGAACTTCCTTAAGAAATCTTTTTAGGGAGATTGGTGTCCTGACAGTTGCATCTCAATATATTTATAATTGTATAGTTTTTGTACGTTGCAATATCAACTCCTTCACTAAACATGGTGACGTACACAATTTCAATACTAGAAATAAGACAAAACTTGTAATGCCACTGTTCAGGTTACAAAAGGTTCTTGGTTCTTTCTTGGGGCAAGGTATACACTATTACAATAAAATACCAAGTACTGTACTAGATTTACCTTTAGATAAGTTTAAAAAACATGTGAAATCTTTATTACTCATAAAAGGTTATTATACAGTAAAAGAATATTTAGATGATAAAACAGCCTGGTTATAATAAAAACACATTATACTCTATTTGAATCATCATAATAAAATTAATTTATATAATTTTTATACTGATATGATAGCCTTTATCAACAGTGTCCTACAGATAACAAACAGCGTTGCGTTAAATAGATCACTAAGTTTTTATTTAGAGTATCTTGAGTGTGTCATGCTCTCTTTACTGTCTCTGCGGTGGTGGCGTGTGCGTCGGGTCGTTACGTTCCCTAAAATATGGTTGAGCGAAGCGATGGCTGATTCATGTCATACTCGTGAACGAGTGCCGCCTGTGGAGGCTGGTCTGCTCACGCATACTTATCTTATTTTTAGTATTATTCACTATAATTTGACTTTGTTTTTTTTTTTAAACAATTTTTTACTTTTACGATAGTACTGTAGTGGTACTGTATGACATTGTGGAAATTGCAACTGTTACCTGATGCAAATTTGTTAACGTATATTTTTTATTTTGTGTTTTTTTCTTTTTTACATGTTGTGGTTGTCTTCTATATTTTTTGTGTTTATTGTAATGGAAAGTGTCCTGCTATGATAGGGCATTTTCCAATATTTTTGACGCTGTAAGGGAGAAAAGAGCTGGACACTTGCTGAGTTTCTTGCCGGTTCTTCTCAGTACAAGATCTCCCGCCCAGAGTAGACTTACGAACCGATGGCATAGTGACATTCATAAGAGCTACTTGTAGCCTAAACTGAATAAATGATTTTGAATTTTGAATGAATTTTGAATCAAAGCACCATGTAACAACGTCTGGAAGGTTGCGAGGAGCGAAGCGATCGACGAGCATTAGGTAGGTACACAATATCCCCTTAATTAACTTATTTAACTTAATTGATTGCTACAAGAAATGCTGAGAGGAGTTGAATATACAATACAAAGTTATAGAGTTATGTTTATCAAATGTGTCTTTTGATAATTAAGTATTATCTCTATTATGCCGATCAAAAATGATGCCTTTTGATACTTTCATGTTTCATGTTTATGTCATACAAATTTCGGTCATTGATATTATGTGTAATGAATTAAGTTATGCTATAAAAAGTTATGCCCAAAAACGAATATGGTCATTGCCATATTCGTTTTTGGGCATAACTTTTTATATATGTATACATTATGCTTTGTCAGTTTATACCAAAAACCGTTATACGTTTTAATATTAACCGTCATACTTACCTAATTCTGCTGCCAAGCAGTAGTATTTTGTTCTATGCAGTCATTACATGCACTGTAATACTACCGCACTGACTGAGACACGTAAATTAACTGATTACATAGCAACTATAATTATACATTCCAAAAAAGTGCTTACAACATCTTTAATATAGACTTTTTTACAATGATAAATCATAGATGCTAAGCATTAATGGCTCGTTATGGAGATGGCTGGAGACTGTTCAAAAGGATGATGTGGAAACAATGGGAAAGAAAGGAGAACAAAGTTAAAGAATGATATTAAATAAAAGAGATAGGTACAAAATGCAGTCTTTTTATTTTGCTTTGCATTGCAAAAACTACTTATTATGGTAAGTACTTATAACTTTGGTACGTAAGCAATAATTGACATAACGCGTTCTGATGAATACAATTCTATTTTGTTACCGGTTGAGGCTATGATATTTTATAAAGATTATTATTAGACTCTAGTTCACTATACTGTTTGTGAAACTTTTTATTAAATCACTTAACGAACTATTAACGTGAACAATTAGTTTCACGATGCACTAATGATCCACACAGTGTGCGTAGCTGTTAAAATTAACATTCCGTTAAAAGATTTAACAGAAAGTTTAACTAACCAACAACAACAACAACAACAACAACAAGACTTTAAACTTTAAAACTGAAAATAAACCATCAACTTATTAACGCGTTTCAGTCAATCATGTTTAGTTTATATCCTAAATGTTAAGAAACATATCGCTTACAAAAAACTTAACTTAGTTATTCAACTACTTACAAATAAAAATAAGATAACAAATGCATACTTTGTTTGTCTACTATTAAAACCAACTTAAATTGTATATAATACTATTTTGCATAATATAAGTTAAAGTACGAGTAAGCTGATTTCCAGTTTTAACCACAATACTTTTAGAAAGTTATAATTTAAAAGTTTGTTTACAAGTTTGTTACTCGGTGGCGCAGCTACGATCACTAACAAATAGTAGTTTAAATTAACTCGATCGACTAAGTAATCTGTTGCGAACAAAGTACATTTTATAGTTTTGGACTAAACTCGCTGGTTTTAACTTTTAACTACTTAGCAATCTAAAACATCTGACGCAAAGATATTCTGCATTAGATAACTTAAATAATCTAATAGGGTAAAAGCATAATTGTACCAATAGGTTCTTGTGGCCAATTAATTGACTAATCAACAGTTAAATACAGACAAGGCCATTACATGCGAGAAGTAATTGTCTTATTTGCCCTAGGATTATCTCTAACGTCAACAGGCCGTTACTGCAGTTCAAGACAAGCTGTCATATACGTGCACACGCAATAATTAAACAATAACGTTACATAATATTTTTATAACAACAAACAATAAATAATATGGAACTTTAATAACTTATCAATATACCTACTTTTTGTATTGCTAAGAATAAGTTTATTTTACAAACATATTAAACATATGGTCTCGAATGTCAAACGTTATAATACAATTGATTCTGACAAAGTAAATAATACATTATAATATAATATAGCGAGGTTGCCAACCAAGCGCTAAGTGCACCATTATAGTTTTATAATATAGAAAAAATCGTAGAACTGTATAGTTTTTGGTATATCTAAAGTAACTTTCAGCACCATATTTTAACACAAATTTAACATCATCCTTATGGATTGATTTACTGGATTCTAAAAGGTCATTAAATAAACTTGCAAGCTATACTATGCTGTTTAATTTAAAGAAAAAGAATGCAGTATACACGTATAATTGGACGATCACGCGGCACGGTACCTAACTAGAAATTTAAGAAGGAGAGTAATTATAAATTTAATTCATCGTAAGTATTATTGTAGAATCAGAATCGTATCCAAGGTCTTGGTCCGGATGGTGATTCACAATTTGAGAAAGCGATTTGGCAGTTCTTGAGGTTCCCACGTCTTTTCTACATTTTTTTACTTTTTTAGCAGACGTATCGACAGTTGAGCCTTCAAAAAGTAGTTTGCTTTTAGATTCCCTTTTTTTGTATTCATCCAAAGATATCTTTTTACAGGTATTCTTCTTTTCGTCATTTAAATGTAGCCTTTTACGAGAATTAGTGTTGCTACATACCGCTTCATGCTGTACACGATTATTATTATCGGTGTGAGAAAACCCTGTACTCAATTCAAAGTGTTTCTTTCTTATTTCGTTTAACAGCAGCTCTGGAAACCTCTGCGGCTCGGAATTAGCCTGGCGTAGCATTTCCAGCGAATTCTGATATGTGGGTATAGGCAATATCGGGGGAGAATAGCTTTTATTTATTTTAAATTTCTCATTTGTAATTTTATTATCTAACTGGGCGCTGGATAAGTGTGTCACGTTACTTGTTTTGGACAACGATCCTATTTTTGGTTTAGATTCAGGAGTTTTGTGCCGGAAAGAATTTATCTTTGTACCGACCAAGGAACTTGTACTGTTGTTTAAACTGCACCTCTTATCATTAATGTTTAGATCATATTTAAGATTATTTACCAGTGAACTCAACTTGTTGTTATCATGAGGACATTTAGTATTCTTATGTGTAAATAAACGGTTAAACTTCTTTGGGACCGGGCTATATTCCATTAAGTTTTCACCAGGACTTTGACATTGAATGTTAGAGACTGTCGTAACTACTGGGTTTTTAGTGTCTCCACAATTATTACGCAAACCTGGCTTTTGTACTGCCTCTTTAAAAAAATAATTAGGTATTGTCATCATTTCCTTTTCTAATTCTTGAAGCATTTCGGATTTGCTGTTAATCGGTGTTACAATTGGTTCCTCAGGCTTGTTATTACTATGCATGTTTCCTTGTCTAGCAGAATCCTTATCTGCAGACTTTTTAGCAGGGACTAATGTAATGCTTAGATTTTCAGTAACATTGGTGCTATGTTTGCCTATAAAACTGTCTGCTCTAGTAGTTTGTAGTTGGTATGGGATATTTTGACTACTGTTTTGTTTTTGTTGAGGAAGCGGTGGCGGGGATGGTGGAGGTGGCAGAGGTGGCAGAGATGGCAGAGGTGGCGGGGGTGGCGGGGGTGGTGGCGGCGGCGGAGGCCAGTATGGCCAAAATATGACTTTGCTCGTCAAAGGTTCCGGTTGGCTCAAGTCTCGTTGTGCGGAACTTACTTTCTTTGTGTATGAACAGTGTGCAACATTAGAATTAAAAGCTGGCGGCTGTGATCTTTTAAAGTATGGTTTCTTATCTTTTAATGTGTTTAAACTATTAAACCTGTTTTGTACGTCAACATTTGTATCTGACCAAGACTTTTTTCTCACTTGCGTTTGCTTTTGGTTTGCTGGGACTTTCTTTTCGGCACCAGCACTGGTTTCAAACGTGATATTATTTACAGATCCACATAGAACTCGTTTATTAGACGGTTTCTCCACACCTAACTTGGACAATATTAAGTCTTTGTTTTGCGTCATCGATATATTATGATTTTTAGGTATCTTTCGATGAGTACTCACTGAAATAGAAGTAGCAGAATCATTTGTCGTGACATTTGATAGTCCGGGATTGTTTGAAAAAGTGTTATCATTAACAGAGTTTATCGGCTTTTCGCTACATGCAACACTTATTACATTGCTTATAACGATATCATTAAGGGAGCTTTGGGGTAGAGTTTCTGGCATGTCACTGATGAGACTTTTTATATTTTTTTGGCCTTTTAATGTATTTTCGTATACATCGTTCATATTTTGCGAATCTAGCTTGCTAATACTGTTGCTGTTAGGGATTTCTTTGATGACGGCTTCACCATTATTGTTTGTACTTTTCGAATCTATCTTCCTAATACTGGTAGGTATTTCTTTGATGATGGCTATGTCGTTATTATTTGTATTCTGCGCATATACCTTAGTAATACTGAGATTGATAGGAATTTCGTTAACAAAAGTTTTGTCCCCTATCAAGCTTTCATTTCTGTCAATCGGTTTCTTAGAATGGTATTTGTCAGAACTCGATTTAAGTGTTAACTTATTGCAAGGAAGAAGGGGAGATTTTACCCCGGCTTCCTTTATTGCAGTCATGTCTTTAGGGACAATATCAATATGCGACTCATTATTTTGAAAGGTTTCTTGTTTGTCAAATTCTGCAACAGGATTGTTGTTATACTCTATTTCTCTATCAGGAGTCTTCGGTTGCATACTTTTGATAACGTTCAAAGCGGCATCTTTCTTTTTTAAAAGATCATTGATATACTTGTTGGTTTTCTTTTTATCTTTCACATTACTTTTTTTGACAATCGAGGAAACGGATCTTTGTTCGATTGCTTTCAGATTACTATTCATATCTTTAAAAAGTAACTTTTTAAGGTTTTTAATTTTATTTTGTTTACTTTTAGTGTGCTTCTCTTTCTTTTCGCTTTTGTTTTTGCTCTTGTTTTCAGTTGCTAATATCGTTTTTTTGTTTTTAATAGTCTTATTTTTATCAATTGATTTCGCATTTTTATGCGTAGCTCTTTTCGAACTTTCTTGACCAACAGGCATTATGATGGTCCCAACACCATTCAAAGCTTTGTCTACTCCAAATATGTAATCATCAACATCAATTGTTTTATTTTCTTTTAATGAATCATTCTGCATCTGAACAGTATATTTATCAAGTGCTGTCTTAGCAACTTCTATACGAGGTGTTATCTTTACACCAACCAAACCTATATTTTTTTTATAATCTATTTTCGACACATTTTTCTGTCGTAATGCTACTTTTATTTCGGTATCTTTATTCGGTTTCAAATATTTTATTTTTTTCTTTAGTAATTCTATTTGGTTTACTGAAAGTGAATTATTATCACTCTCCCCCTTATTAATATCATCACTTCTATCTAAGGACATGACTGGTGTAATATCTGTTACTAAATCAATTTTACATTCAACGGTACTAGTTAAATCTTCTTGGCTATTTATGTGGTCCTGAGTCTTATTAAATGGGTGTCTTATATAGTTTCTATAATAGCAGGGATATTTATCACAATCTTCTATTTTCGACACATATTTCTTTTGTAATGCTACTTTTATTTTGATATCTTTATTCCGTTTCATATATTTTAATTTTTTCTTTAGTAATTCTATTTGGTTTATTGAAAGTGAATTATTATCACTCTCCCCTTTATTAATATCATCACTTCTATCTAAGGACATGACTGGTGTAATATCTGTTACTAAATCAATGTTGCATTCAACGGTACTAGTTATATTTTCTTGGCTATTTATGTGGTCCTGAGTCTTATTAAATGGGTGTCTTATATAGTTTCTATAATACCAGGGATATTTATCACAATCTACAACTTTAATGGCCATAGGTCGACAATCGCTAAGTAGTTTTAAGTTGGAAGAGTTATTAAAAAATGTTACCGGCAACACAAAGTGGCTTGTTGTGCACGAAGAAACGTTGCTGATGGACGTCAAATTTGAAGATTTATGATGGCTCACGCCAACCGTGGAGTAATCTGTAAAAAACTGATTGTTTACAATATGTTTTGATGGTTACAAACTTGGCTTCGTTGTGAGAAGCTAAGAACCTCGGTTATTCAGCGGGTAGCACGTCTAGTTAAAGATCGTGAAAGACTTTCTCATTGCCTGGATAGGTAACCAAAAATGTTGGTCATAGTTAAGCATCATATGTTGTTTGTGACGGCTGCAACTCTGATGCTGCTGTCGTAAGTTAACAGTCATTCATTAACACCAACCCTCATTGGACAAACTTAATGAGTAAAATATTTCCTTGTGCGAGCACATACGATACATGCCATGTCATTGTCTACATACAAAGGGTTGAGCCCAGTATTTGTTACAGATATAGGGAAGTATGGGCAGGTACAGTTATTTGCAAAATAATAAAAGATAAAAAATATTTTATTGCTACAAAAATTACAACGTTTTAGAAAACTAAATTTAAATAGGCATAACTAAAAATATTGTGTTTGTAAGCAAAGGCAAAGACTCAGCAAGCAAAGTGCTGAGCTAGGCTCAGCGCTGATTTTCAGTCTGGCCCCTGGGTTGAATGGTCGGAACGGGATAAATAAACGAGTATGGATGGATGCTTGTAAGGTTTATTACGTGTTGTCAAAAAGTGTGATGTGTAGGTGATAAATATTGCGACTGTTAAAGCAAAAGTTTTCTTATATTTTTTATATTTTCTAAGATTCTTGTGAATGGTGGCAAGCGTAGTGATTAAGGCATTACTCATTAATACCCGATCCCAATGACATTAGTAATACTTTGAGTGTATAAAATAATGTTTTCTAAAAAAATTGTTTAAAATAGTTTATTTTAGAAAACCAATTGCTTAATCTATTAATTATAAAAAGCACATTTCTTAAAATTAGCAGTCACATAAAAAAGTCATAATTTACCATCAACTTTCTTCAGTTCAAAAAAGAGTCTGAGAAAATTTACAACTATAAAAATCCCTTCTTATAAAAATCCCTTCGTAAATGTATAGTTTTAAGATTGATTCTAACATGAAAAACATAAATTTTGAAATGTTTACCTAAGATATATGTGGGGGAAAAAGTAAGAAACTAGAATAATAAAAAAGGCTACAACAAAAAGGTTTTTGTCGATAAATGACATATTCTAGAAATGACACACTAGTTTAAAAACGATAAATTCTTTCAATTAGTGGTCGCCTAGTGGTCGAAATTCGACCGTAATTTTATTAAGGCTGCACGGATTGTATCCTAAGCAATGAAAAATTAAAAAAGATAGATGTGAGTTTGGATTGGCATTGACAGATGTCGGCCGTATTAAAGACAAACAATACGTGTGTTGGAGTTTTTGGTCGGCTACAGAGTGAGTTTGTTCCAATTTTTGGTTATAATCCTTAAAAAATATAAATCCTATCCTTATAACGTAGTGGTGTTGGTTTACTAATTACGTAGAGGGGAATAAGGTACGTAAGTAGTTTTAAGTTGGCCGTTTGGCCGCGTAAATGGAAGGGAACGAAAAAGAAAAGCCTCCCGAAGGGGATGGCAATATGGTCGTCGACATAATATCGCGTAAACGCTCCAGCGCAGCTGCATTACTTTCAACTGAATTAGTAGAACATGATAGGACAGTCAAAAAAGTTATTACTAACCCAGAAAACGCAAATCCGTCTATTTTTACCATGTACAAGCACCCTTCATTAGACAACAACTCGCGTGGTTATAATGAGGGGGACTGTGGTCCATTCATAGTTCATGTTTCTAAAGAATCAGTGACCAACTCAAGTCTAAGCCTGAAACCTATCAAGGTAGGCCTTATTTTTATGCAAAATAAAATTTGTAATATCACCAAAGATGGTATTAAGTCAATTGGACGCAATAGAGTTTCTGTTGAATTTAAATCTGCCCAGGACGCCAACAAATTTATAACTAATCCATGCTTAGCCCGCCATCAATTAACAGTTTCTATCCCTGCATATAATATTTCACGAATGGGTCTTGTTCGTGGAGTACCAGTGGAATGGTCTATGGAAGAATTCGTGAATGCTACAGATCTGGCTGAAGGCCCAAATAAAATATTAAAAGCTCGTAGATTACACCGCAAGGTATTAAAAGAAGATGGCACTCCATCCTGGATCCCTACGCAATCCGTAGTTCTCACCATGCAAGGGCAATCATTACCTAACAAAATATATGCTGTCTACACATCTCTAACTGTAGAAGTATATATATTACCAACTATACAGTGCAGAAAGTGTGTTAGGTTTGGCCATATACAAAATCAATGTCGCTCGGATGCACGCTGTTATAGGTGTGCCCAAAAACATCCCGGTGACCAATGTAAGGTGACCATTGAAAATGCTACCTGTTTTAACTGCTCGGGAAGACATTTTGCTACAGACAACACCTGCCCTGAATTTTCACGTCAAAAAGCCATCAAAACAGTTATGTCTGAGCAGAATATTTCATATGCCGAAGCATCAGCACGCTATGGTCGTGTCAGAAGACCCTATGCTGATGTGGCTAAAGTCATGTTTGCTCCTATCTCTGAACCTCTCTCACCCTCCCACCAAAACTATACCTCTCTCCCCCCCACTCCTGTTAGACCAACATCTTACCGCAAACGAGTTAACCACTCTCCACGTCCAAGATCCCCCACCCCTGTAGGTTATGACCTACATGCCCACCACTTTATTACTAGCACCCCACGATCTGTGGTTCTTAATGGCCAGGCTTTTCCTGACCCTGCCCAGAGAATAGGACAATTTACCCCCAATGAGGGTCTTATGGAGCTACTAATAAAGCTCCTAACTAATATTATCGCCAAATTTAGCGATGTACTACCGAACGACGTTGCCCCACTAATGATAACTCTAGCAGAAAAACTTACTAATGGCACCCCCTTCCACAATCCCAGTTCACTTCCTTCAGTGGAATAGTAGAAGTATAATCCCTAAAAAACCTGAGCTTATAGACTTAATTAACAGTAATAAAATTGTTGTTGCTGCTATTTCGGAGACTTGGTTGAGGCCTGGATCTATGTTCAGGATCCCGGGCTTTTCCTGCCTCCGTGATGATCGCAACGATGGCCGTGCAGGTTCTGCACTCCTAATTAAGAGAAATCTTCCCTTTTCACAAATCACCCTTCCTTCACATACAGATGATATTAATGCCATTGCTGCAAAAATTATGGACATAAATTTTATTTCAATATACATCCCTCATCCGAACGTTAGCTTTATCCCTGACCTTTCTACTATTCTTTTCTCTGTACCTCCCCCTCTGGTGATCATGGGTGATTTTAATTGCCATAATACCTCATGGGGATCACTTTACACCGATTCCTTCTCGCCTTTACTTATGGATCTTTTTGAGGACATCAATGTTTGCATCCTAAACGATAGCTCACCCACTCATAGAGTATATCCTGGACAAAATCAACAGTCTGTGCTTGATTTAACTGTTTGCTCTCCAAATTTAGCATCGTTACTCTCATGGAGGATATTAGATCAATCTTTCGGGAGTGATCATTTCCCAATAATTGTCTCCAAGCCTTGCTCTGTACTTCCTTCTCCGATATTTGAACCGCTCCTAAAATATAAAATACTTGAGGCTGACTGGCAAAAATACACAGAACTTATAGAAATCCGCCTACTAAAACCCGAATCGTTACTGTCATCATCCAACCTCTTAGAGCAATACTCACTCTTCCTGTCTATCATGAATGAATCTGCCGATCAGGCCATTCCCAAAAGAAAACCGGCTGGACAGAAAATTGCATCTCCTCCTTGGTGGGATTCCGATTGCACAGCAGCAATCAAAGAAAGAAATAGTGCTGAGCAAACTTATAATAAATCTCCCAACATAAATAATTTTATTAATTTTAAAAGAATAACAGCCCGCACAAAACGCCTTCTTTCGAAAACAAAGAAAAAGGGTTGGAAGGGCTTTTGCGCTTCACTAGCTCCCAAGACCCCCTCTTCAATTGTCTGGAAAAATTTAAAAAAATTTAGAGGATCATTCGTACCTGATCCTGTTTCATCTTGCGACTCATCTCTTTGGTTGGATGACTTTATTGACAGGCTGGCACCTGCATTTGTACCTGTGGATTTAAATACGTCCCCTCTGCCTCCTCTTACGTGCACTGACCCCCTTGACCAACCTTTTACCATTACGGAGTTAAAACTGTCACTAGAAGGCCTCCATAATTCATCCCCTGGAGAAGACGGTGTACCTTACATATTTTTACGCAAACTTGGACCAATTGGACAAGGGTACTTACTGCAACTTTTGAACAATTTCTTTATTTCCGGTACTGTTCCAGAATCGTGGAAGAGGCAAATTATAATTCCAATTCTCAAACCAAATAAAAATGTGCATGACGCCAATTCATACCGCCCAATAGCTCTTTCATCTACCGTTGGAAAGATACTTGAGCGCATGGTTAAGTACAGACTTGAATGGTTTACAGAAAATAAGAGAATCCTAGCAAAAACTCAATTTGGCTTCCGAAAGGGTAAAAGTACCATGGATAGTTTGGGAATTTTTACTTCGGATATCCATCTGGCACTATCCAAAAATCAAAATCTTTTTGCATGCTTCCTAGACGTGTCAGCTGCTTATGATAGCGTCCAACTCCCGCTGCTCAGAGCTAAATTGCTACAGCTGAGTATATCTGCGAGGATTGTTTGTTTCATCTGCAATCTGTTCATGGGTAGGACTATAAGAATTAAGCTTGGTGATACTTATTCTGCTCCACGAACTCTGTGGCAAGGAATCCCGCAAGGGTCCGTACTTAGTCCTCTTCTATATAATATTTACACGTATGATCTTGACCAATCTGTCTCTCCTTTTTGTGAAGTGTTGCAATATGCCGATGATTTGGTCTTATACACCTCAACCGAATGCGCTGAAATTGCTTCCTCTCGTCTCAATGAAGCCCTTAGCTATCTTGTGGACTGGATGGATGAACATGGTCTGACACTTTCTCCATCTAAAAGCTGTGCGGTGACCTTTACACGAAGGAGATCCATCCCAATTGTCGATGTCTCGTGTTTGGATGAAGTCATACCCAACTGTGAATCATTTAAATTCTTGGGAGTGATCTTTGATTCAAAAATGACGGGGATTCCTCATTTAAATTACATTATGGGTAAATGTGAAAAAGGCATCAATGTTATGCGTTCCCTCTCTGGCGTGTGGTGGGGATCTCATCCAATCTGTCAGAAATTGCTGTATAATGCTTTGATACGTAGCCAAATTGACTACGGATCGTTCATTCTCGAACCTTGCAGTAAACTAGCCCTGAAAAAAATAGACCTCATCCAAGCCAAATGCCTGCGCATCATCCTTGGCGCGATGAAGTCTTCGCCCAAGAATGCTATGCAGGTAGAATGCGTAGAACCACCTCTTTTTCTGCGAAGACAATATTTAGCAGACCGATTTATCTTTAAGGTAGTTTCCTTATCCAGTCATCCTCTTCTACCTCGACTTGAAGCTCTCGCTGTAGAGGTATCCGAAAACCGGTACTGGTTCCACAAAGAAACCCCAAGAATAGTTCAGAGCTACCTAAAATTTCAAGACCTTCCCTTTTCAGTTTACCAAAGTGAAATTAACCCCCTTTTTGAATCAGATTTCAAATCTTTAATACACAGTCCAAAAGTTCTATTGGATTTTGGTATACTAAAAAATGACCCTGGTGCACAAAATAAATTCACTGCCCTTATGGAAGAATGGAAAGAGTTTTTACCAGTGTATACTGACGCATCCAAATTGTCTGAGGAGGGCTGCGTTGGAGTGGCGGTGTGGATACCAAAGTTTAATATCTTATTGAGCTACAAGTGCCCACCTAAGACTTCGGTGTTTGCTGGGGAGACTTTGGCTATTCTAGAGGCGATAGCCTACGTGGAAAACCATAACATACCCAAAACTATTATATTTTCTGACTGTAAAAGTTGCCTACAAGCAATTGCTGGCAACCCATTTAAAGCTAAATTTTATTTTCCCTTGGTGCTTCAGATAAAAGAGCTACTGCTAAAAAGCAAATTGAAAGGTTTAGAGGTCGCACTTGCATGGATCCCTGGTCACAATGGAATTGAGGGCAACGAATGCGCGGATCTTTGGGCGAAAAACGCTATTAACATGGGTTCACTGGAATACAGTAATTACTATCTACCAGATCTTCTTGCAACCGCTCGATCTGATGCGATGAGCACTTGGCAGGACCTATGGGACTCCTCCAGGCTTAGCAAAGGTCGACACTATGGGAACATTCAACCTACTATACCAACAAAACCCTGGTTCTTCCGTTTTAAATTAGTAGATAAACAAACCACCTCAACCATTTGTCGTCTCCGCCTTGGACATGTTTGTACACCAGTCTTCCTAGCCAAAATTAGAGTTCGTGATCATTCCCTTTGTGAATGTGGACTAGACGAAGGAACCACAGACCATATCTTTTTTAACTGTTCTAAGTTCTCCTATTCTTTATATGACGTTTTACCTCCTAAAATCCCACGCCCTATTAACTTTCAATCTCTTCTTTGTTACCTAAATTCTTCTCATATGCATCTCTTAATTAAATACATACATCAGCATGAAATTAAGTTGTAACAACATCCAACTTATATTATGTAAGTATATTATTTATTTGTCAACCTTTCCATAATCTTTTCTCCCTTTATGTTTAATCATAACTCCATTCCTATCCTCTAACATAGGCTGTTATTGTAAAATTGTCTATTGTGCTGTCTGTGATGTCCATAACACCAAATGTTATTTGTTGTAGATACCCACCACTTCAAGCTCCTCCGAAACATCTAAATTCTACTGAACATTCTCCGAACGTAGTGACCAATAAAAAATTGTTGTTGGCAAAATACATCTCAAGAAAAGGAGATGTGAAAGCCATATTTATAAAAAAAAAAAAAAAAAAATACGTGTGTGTGAAATACATGGTAGTGTGTGTAATGTTGTTTTTGTTGATTTAATGTATTTTTATGCATAATTTAGAAAATATATTAACATTCGGATAACCTTCTCTATATAAACTATAAGTGTGCGAAATTCCATACTCATCCGTCCGCGCAATTTTCGTAAAAACGGGTACAAAGTTTTTGCTTCACGTATTAATATATAGATTACAAAATCTGAAAACGCCACATTCTATTAACGACTTATTCTGCAAAAGAAAGATTCTGGAAATGACATATTCTATTAATGACATATTCTACAAATGCCACATTATCGTGAAATGAAGGTTCATGCTGATATGGTGCTAAATAACAAGTCATTCAATGTTTAAAATATTTTTATTTCATGTTTGAACTTTCATTTTAGACTAGTAAATCAGAAAATAAAATAAATAGTCGGTACGGCTGATTTAAACAGAATATATGTCCTTTTTTTAATTGTCAAAAATCTTTAGACATTAAATCACAAAAGTAACAAGTAGGTAATCGGAACGGCTGATTTGAACAGAATGTATGTTTTTTTTTTTAAATTGTTAAAAATTTTTAGACAATATCATAAAAGTAACAATGATTCATAATTAATTTAATGAAAAAAAAAAAAAGGCAATCTTAAGAAGAAGTTGCAGGTAAATAGTTTTTTTCAAAAAGTGTTTAACGCTGATCTATCCTCTGTTTAATTGCTTTAATAGGCTTGTATATTTTAAGCATTGAATGACTTGTTATTTAGCTTCATATCAGCTTGAACCTTCATTTCACGATCTTATCTTATCTTAATGGGGCCTGCTGAGGTTTCCCTCTAGCAGTAACACTTCGACCCATCGGGATCTTTTGTGCAACCCCGTCCTTTCACTCTTCTTTCTCTGTAAAGATAGATGCCATAAGTTTGGCCACGTCCTTAAGAGCGAAGAGCCTGAAGTTCTCCGGTTTCGGATAGGCCGACCCCAGGAGTCCCATTCTTTTTCTAGCCAGAGAGTCGCAGTCACACAGTAGGTGCTGCATTGACTCCGTTTCCTCTCCATGCCCTACACAAGCTATTTGTTGATAGATGCATTCTGTGGAGCATTTGTTTTGTGGCATAGTGCCCTGTCAAGGCACCGATGGTTAGTCGGGCCTGCCTTCTACTGCCTCCGCATATGAACTTACTCCGTCCTAAGGCGTTTTCATCCAGGAAGGATTTGGAGTGTTTCATTTCACGATAATGTGGCATTTGTAGAATATGTCATTAATAGAATAATATGTCACTTCTAGAATCTGTCTTTTGCAGAATAAGTCGTTAATAGAATGTGGCGTTTTAAAATTTTGTCATTTATAGAATTTGTCGTTTTTAGACTAGTCATTTGCGGAATATGGCATTTATCGACTAAACCAACAAAAGACTCGGGAATCGTCTGTCTGGGTCAGTTTACTTAATTTTAATGTAGGTGCATAGTTTTGGAGTTGACTGTTGATCTCACTCTCAGTTGATTGAGATCAACTGAGAGTCATGTCATTCATTCATTTGATGAGTCAAAGCTAGCTGACTTACAGACCAAGATTTTGAGAAAGGTACTATACTAACTGATTAAAAAACATGTCGGTTGACTGTTGGAGAAATATTATAAAATTCTATGGAGCAACGAAAGAGTTGTGCTGATTGGGTGTAAAGGACATCAAGAGAACGTCAGTTCTTATTTTAAAGAGACTGCTGTTGTATTTTTGGCCTTCACATTGTAACCGGACTTTTGAGGGTAAAAAACTGAAGGGAATGAGAGAAGGTTTAATCATCTACCCTTAGAACTGAAAGGATTAAACTCCAAATTGTTTAAAATTAAATTAAAACCTGGTTGATGGGAAAAGCCTTCTATAATTTTACAGAATATTTTGACCCATGTTTCATGTAATGTTTAGACTTTGTATAATTTGAATTGTTAATGTTAATTTAAGTAAATTGCAATACCTAAAAAGGGTAATTAGGTTTATAAGCCACCTACATTTTACCTAGTATAAGATCTTTATGTAAACTCAATACGCAATAAATATATTTGTAAATGTGTAAATGTATTTGTATTTGAGGAAATTAAAGGTTCATCAAGCCATGGTGATCGAACATCCTCAGAGGCTTTTCACAGAGGACGGCATCACGCAATCTTGTCCTTATCCCTTACTAGATTATGCGAGGCGTTTGGATCGGAATCGAAAGCGGAAAAACCGACAGCGCCTCTAAGGGCTAGAACCTGGGCTCGATTTGACTTTCCTACGAAAGTATAGTGGACTTTAAATCGCATAAATTCAGGTACAATATTTTTTAATATGTCCCATTAACTGTCAAATTATTTCACTTAAACCTAGAAAGTTTCATTTCAATTATCTTATTGGTTATCAAACCACTTGAACTTCAAAGTCTGTATCGGATATCAAATTGTATAAAAGCTCTTTTAAAAAAAAACATTATAATTACTTACCTAAATCATGCGAAATAGCGTTTATTCTCGCTTGCTCGTAGTCTATGAGAGTTATAGGATCGTCTAAATAGTCATCGTCGAAAAATTCATCGATGACATAGTCGTCCTGTGTGTGCATGATTTCTGCAACAAAAGAAAGACATGATGTTACTTAAATACAGCCAGAGATAGATAGGACCAACCAAACAGCCTTGCGTTTTAAGGTTTTAATTTCGTTGATCTGATAAGCTTATAAAATACAATAGGTACAAAAATAAAGATTTTACTTTATGACAAAGTAAAATGTTCAATTGCAATTCATCATCATCATCATCACCAGCTCATTTCATGTCTCCACTGCTGAGGCACGAGCCTTCCCTAATAGGGAGAACGGACCATAAACCACAACGCGGGCCCAGTGCGGATTGGTAGTTGTTTACGTGCCTTCCGAAGCACTAAGGAGCTCGAGATGATACATTTTTGGTCACCCATCCGATGACCGGCCTTTGTGAAAGTAGCTTAACTTCAGCAATCGCAGTCCGAGCGCGTTAACCACTGCGCCATCGAACTCCGCCTTTCTCCCTTTAATTGCAATTACTACACACATAAAAAATTCTCTTTTTCTCTCTCTGTTTCTATCTATCTCTTTCGCTCCTTTTCAGCCTCAACGGCTAAATCTGATGAGAGAGCGTTCATAAAGACACGTCTTTTTAAGTTTATTCAAATTAGACAGTATACCTACTTTATTAACCGTATTTGTGTGAAACGACAAACCAAACTCTGTATATGTTGATTGATTATATGTATAGTCTTATATAAGTATTATATAGGTAGTCATATTATACATATAAGATTTTACATATAATCAGTAGGTATGTTGTACACACGCCTGCAAATCAGACTATTCAAAACAACACGACATGGCGCTTCTAAATGCCGTGGGGGGTGGGAAAGTGTCGTGGGTGTGGGACTGATGGAGAGATTGAGAATCGGACACTGATGGTATACTAAAGACTGACAGCTAATGCCCCCGAAACAGATAGAGTATCAGACAGGGACAGATATAGGTATGAACAGTAGGTAGGTATAGCATTAAGGCTTTAATTGGTATTTATTTGTGTATGTAGGTAGGTATGGAATTAACTCGACCTCCAGTCTCAGATCAGACCCCTTTTTAATTACAAAATAATCATTTAATTGCTTAGTTTACACTGTACAAAACAAAAGCAAAATATTATCTTTATTTTTAGTAGTACATAATTTGCTTTATTTATAGTATTTATATTTAAATGTAAAATGTATAATATTTTGGACAATATTTATTTTTAATGAATGTATATTTGTGTAACTTCTCCATTTGGAAATCAATGTTATTCTGTTTACCTGCATGTGTTTGAATAAATTTAATAATTAATCAATAACTCATAGATCTATAAATAGGCATGATTATTCTGCTGCTAAAATGTTCATGGTAAAGAATTGTTATAATGCTACTGATAACAAATTTTGAGTAAAGTAAAATCTATTCTACAGTCTTTGATTAAAAAATTTCAAACATTTGTTTGTATGATTAATAGAGAAATCTCCTTTTTATAGCCATGGTCTCATTAGACCATCATCTTCTTCTTCATTAAGTCCTTTCTCAAAAAATAAAGCATTTTCTTTACTTTTACACAATTAAAATACTATTTTTCATTTTACTTGAATAAAATAATAGTTAGTCATACAAATAAGCTAATTCATCTTCTTTTTCCTTTAATACCTGGCTGACTATTTTTATTATAAATAAAAGGAAAATAGAAAAATAATACTAACAATACTCTAAAACTATGCCTGTATCTGACAAAAAGTAGAAACTTTGAAAAAGCTTAGTTTTAATACTAAATAGAAGAAGACTAAAACAACAAAAATAGGTAAAAAAATTACTTAATCTCTTTTGCATTTGCTCTCACTTCTAAAGTGCACCGCTCATTAACAAACAAATTATTTAAAATTATTTAACTGTGTAATACTGTACTTTGTTAACAAAGCACTAGATCAGATCTACTATCCAAAAACTATAGCAATGATTAAATCAATTACCATTGTGGACTGCGTTACAATCAACCGGTAAACTTATTAGCATGGAACATAATAGCTAGACCACTAATTGGAAAAAGTATTATAATAATTTTTTAATGTTACCTAACTCAAACATCACTTTTTCTTAGTCTTTTTGATCTTAGTGGGGGATTGACCTCTATTCTATGACCATGGAAGACCAAAATTAAATGCCTACAATATACAAAAAGGGCAGGTGGATTTGTTTAAAGAGATTAATGATAACAATAATTATCAGTTCACTAAGATTACCTGATTATATGCATTCCTCTAATTAATTTCTATTAATTAAAATGCTACCTTTCATAAAGTAGGTTTTAATAAAACTTGCCGTGCCCTACAGGGTCCATAAATGTACCTACTTATATTTTTAACACCAATGTAACTTATGGAGTGCAATAAAGATATGAATATGAATATGAATATGAAAACTTGATTAATAAATATAGATATAAATTATCTATGTGTTGAGCTTAGTCCTAGTTTCTACATGAGGTAAATAATCAAAATAAATAGGTAGTTAATTATGCTAGCTAACTTAAGTAGGTACATTATTATGACAATACATACAACAATCTAGAATCTAGCTTAAAACTGCTTCCAAAGTTTATAGGAATCAACTTAAGAATGATAACAAAATAGAAATTGATAAGTGAGTACGTACCTAACTATTTATGTATTACTTAAATTAAAAAGGTGGCACATTACCTTCAGCTGTTCGAGACATAATAAACAGCTAAAGAACTTCCTTCATAAACCTAAACTCTTAAACGTAAACACAGATTCTTTGCAGAATGAAATTTAGATTAATGGTAACAATAATGAATATTATTTAGGTTTAATTTGTTTTTTTGTTCGCGTATTTATTTTAGTCACTGACGTTTTTCGTTTTTTTTGAAGTACCTACCTACCCAAAGAGAATTTAACACTACGTTTTTACCTCCCTTCGAAAGATTGACAATAGACAATAGACATTTTATAATTTTTTCTGACAGTGTCAACAAATAAATGTGTTTCATTTTTTTTTACGTTACGTATCACGCACGTCACATAAATAGGTAAGCTACCGCATAGAATATGTAATAGTGGAAAAGTGGGGAGACTGTGAGGAGTTTTTTTCTGGTGCTTGTTAGATGCATTTTTGTAATGTATTAATGTTTGTTTAAATGCACTAGGAATAAAAGAAAGCAACGGGAAATTTCTTTTAAAACTATTAAAGAATTCTGGAAAGCCTACTTTGGGGCTGCAGGTCCCATTCAAACGGGAAAGAAAATATTCAACAACTATTGACTTTCCACCGGTAAGTTTTGACTTATTTTTTATAGAATGTGAGCTGTTATGCGAATCTAAATAGGTACAAATTAAATTTGGTAGTAAGTACCACTTTCTAGCAAAAACCAGTCGTAAGGTCTATTTTAAAAGCTTTACCGATTTTAAAAGATTTAGTGATAAATAAGAAATGCTCTCAGGCATTCTTTGTCATCTTTAGTGACGTAAACAATGTGCATTCTTTTATATATCGATATATCGATACTTTTAATTTCCAAAAGATAAAAACAATTGGCTTATACGTATTGGTAGACCAACCTGAAGAGCTCAATGGCGCAGTGGTTAACGCGCCCGATCTGCGAGTGCTGAGGTAAAGTAACTTTCGCAAAGGCCGGTCATCGGATGGGTGACCAAAAAAGGTTCATCTCGAACTCCTCCGTGTGCTTCGGAAGGCACGTGAAGCCGTTGGTCCCGGCTGCTTTAGCAGTAGTTAACAACCAAAATCGGTATAAAAAATATTGGGTCTTTACCTATGAAATTGACGATTTTTTTCTCACACATTAACAAGTGTATTACTTCCAAAACTTAATACCATTTGTAAATGTTTGTATATACATTTAATTAAGACTTATTATTAAGGCTTTAGTAATAACAATTATTTTTAATCTTGTATCTTTATGGCCTAATTTTTTTTTAAATTGACTCTTTTTTTTGTTGTAGTTAGCGGAATTGACCTTTTGTTTCATTGTACCTTTGAAGGTACTTGTTTTTTCTACTTATAGTCTGCTATATTTAGCTAGTGAAACAAACATGCTGGCCTTTAATTTTTAGAAAGTTAACATCAATAAATGCTAAGAAAATTTAAAAAACTTAAGTATAAAAAATTTAATTAAAACAAAACTCATACAAAACGTCAATTTCATAAGTAAGGACCTAATATATAACAATAAGCAAATGGCAATCAAGGTAGAAAATGAAAATTCCGGTAAAAAAAATGAAAAATGAAAATTTTAAATCCGTATTGGCCCTTTAATCTGTCAGGTACCGTAAAACCAGACACAATTGAAAACCAATTGTTATAGGTTCACATGTGAACCTGCGGGGTGTCAGACATTAACTTTAATATAAGTAGTAATAATTTGATTCAATGATCATCGCGTCGGGGGACCGCTAAGGTATCACTTAGTTTTACTGTTCCAGTGCAAAACAGTCCTCCAACGCAATGATCATTGTATCAGAATAGTACTACTTATATTAAACTTACGATATAAAAATATTATATATAACATTAATCGATAAATAAAATGACATCGCTTGAACATCACTAAATCATCTAAAAGTAGTGCTTTTGCTTCTTACCACCAGAGGGCGGTATAGGGTATAGGCAAATGTTCTAGAATACTTTATTGGAAATTATTATATTGGCTGATTAATGGGTAAATATAACAAAATACTTACGAAAATAAACTGTAATCACGTTCAGCCGGTTTACCATATCGGGATTTGCAATATCGCAACACGCAATTTGGTATATTTTCTGAAGATTTTGTCAGTGTCGATCTCTATGTCCTGTCTATAGTAAGTAGTTAAATGTCTTTGCGCAGAACAGTGTTTCGCAGTTACATAGGGGACCCCTTTTGTTTTACTTAGCTATTCTGAGTAGTTCTTTTTTTTAAAGAGTTACCTACCACGTAATTTAAATTCATTGATTAAATAATAATCTTTTCAACACTTATAATAAGCTACCAAAAACTTGTCGATACTAATTAGTTTTGCTTTGAGTAAAGCAAAATGTACTTCTTATCTTCAAAATAAACAATTATCTTTAAAATAAATAGTAGAAATCGCTTCACATTGGCTTGCTACTTTGAAAACACCATGTATTCTTACTGTTTATAGCAATGAACCATTTACGTTAAAACTTGATTTAATAATATTATAGGAAGTACCTATGGAAGTCTGCGAAGACATTGTACAGTTATGCATCACCAAGAACCAATTCAAAGTCCGGTTAGATATTTATTTAATAAATCTTTTGAACATTACTAAATTAACAAGATTATTATAAATATTAATTATTTATCCTTGGCACAGTTGACAAGAATAACAAAACCAGAAATTTTTAGAAGAATAAGATTGTTAGAAGCAAAACTTGAAAGTTGCGAAAAGATATCCAAACGGCGCTTTTGCAAGATTAACACTAACTAAACGAAAAAAAATGAAGATCTGTAGAGTATTTTGATGAATAATTTAAAACAGAAAACATAGAAAATGAATAATATGTTACTGTGATAGATAAAATTTGTAATAATGATATTATCAAAAGGTTTTTGCACAAGCAAGCAGGTGACATAATTATTGTCTAAGTTTTTGCACAAGCAAGCAGGTGACATAATTATTGTCTAACTCTAGGGAGTTTAAAGATTTAAAAAAATAAACGAGCCTTACAGTAGTCACATGATCTTAGAGCTTATTAATACGATGTGTAACATTTGACCTTAGAGCATTTTTAAAGCTCTAATCATTTGACATCTCACCTTTTTTTATGGCTTTGCACAAACATTTAGCCAACGAAAAAATATAATTTTTCTTTTACAAGTAATACATAAATAAACAATATTTCTTTTCTGTATGATGATGATGAATGATAATAGAAATGAGAAGTGAGAAATGATGTACCCCCCAACCCCTCGAGTATCGCAGTAAAGATGTGGGGCTTTACTAAGTCCTCGGGCGGACTTCTTGAGAGAATTTGAAAAGTGACGTTGCACAGTTTTGTTTCATTTGCCAACACTCATGCACACTCACGAACACTAAACAGTTAATAATCCACCATTATTTCACATTAATATTCGACATAACACAAATTTTAGAAAATAAAACAAAACCGCAGACATGTCTCTGCACTTTCCCGCTAAGAAGTCCATTCATAAAGTAAAGATCAAAAATTATAGAAAGACACTTAACCGAAAGAGGAAGCTGGTAAACAGGCCTATAAAAAACTTAACACACACAAAAGTTGGATTCCAAGCCTAAAAGATAATACCGCTTGCACTACTGAAAGACCTAAAATAATAGAAATAGCTACAAAATTCTACAAGGATCTTTATGATCATAAAGAGGCAGATACAAAGTGCTAGAACACGAAGATAACAAAATACATCAGACCTATTCTAATTTAATAAAAAATATTAAAAAAGTACAAGTAGAATCAAATTGAAAACAAAAGGACCCGAAATTAAAATAAAAGAGGAGTAAAACCAGGAGATAGCTTGTCCCCTAAACTGAGAAACATCTTAGCCATTTGCGCTTTGCTGATGACATAGTAATATTCTCAGAGTCAAATCACAAATTAGAATTGATGGTACGAACTTTATGTTCGGAAAGCGCCATGATGGGACTTAAAATGAATTTACAAAAAACGAAGCATACGACTAACTACTATTGTACAACAATAAAAATGGGAGAATCAAAATAGTACCATTCTGCCATGCCTTACTTACGGAGCACAAACATGGGTGTTTACCAAACAAATAAAAAACAAGATTAAAACATACCAGTCGGGTATAGAAAGACCCATTTTGAAAATTCGAAAAATAGGTACACAAAATTCGAAGCAGTGTTATAAGGAAGAAAACCAAACAAATGGACTTTCTAAAACACTCTTTGAAACTAAAGTAGAAATGGGCAGGCCATGTATCAAGACTTGAAGATGGATGCTGGACAAAAAATATTAGGTACTATAAGGAAAGTTTCAAATGGAAACAGATAACGCGGCAGACTGCACAGACTATGGGTTGATGACATAATCGAACAAGCAGTGGTAAGTCAAGGCAAGGGACAGGAAGGAGTGGTATATAGGTAGTATAGTGGTAGAGTAAATGTAATTATGGAAAATTAAATTTAAAACTAAACTTATAACCGCTTCAAGAAAATATTAGTTGGAATGAATTGTATAAATGAACTGGTTTTATTATTTTAATTTTTTTAATGTCATGTAATTTAATTTAATCGAATGTGAAGTAATAAAGGCTTTTTTTTTATTTAATTTTTATTAAATACTTAATCATTAATCTAACACTGTTAATAAGGAAAAAATAACTGACTAGGCTGTATGAGCTAGACTCATTATCTTAACCTAGGAGACGGGAGTCACGGGAGCGAGAGCGTCTCAGACAGCGGTGCCAGATTAGGCGAATTATCGCCATTTAGGCTACCTTGAGGGGTCAAATGGCGACCAAAAAATCCAATCGGCTACCAGTAGCCATTTAGGCTACCTAGAAAAAAAGAACGGGCTATTTAGGCTACTTCAGGATTACCCCAAATTTATTTAAATAATTTCTTGTTGATAATTGTATGCTTGTAAAGGAACATAATATGCACGTCCACCGTTCTTTCCATGCGTGCTGCTTGCTTTCATATAGCATTCTACTATTCTACTTATGATATAGTATCTCTGAGTAGTCTGTGTATGTATACTACTATATACACGCTACCCGGACAAATTAAGTGGCACCTCGCTGTGATGCAATTGCCTAGAGCACCGCAATGAGACGTAACGAATTGAATGAAACGAATCCAGGTGTCAATTTAATTCGTCCGGGTAGTAACAATAAAATTGAATGAACTGGCGGGCGGCGGCGCGCGGATTTATATACTTAGTGCTTATTTCATATATGTAAAAAAAAAATTGTTTCCCACACTCACACCAATTATCTAGTCCCAAGAAAAGCTTCCTTATGAAATTCAATAAATGGTTAACTAGACAACGGATAAAAAAAATAAAAAAAGATAAAAAGTTTGTTATTGTGTGAAGGTTTTGTGTTGTTTGATTTGATCAAAGATTCTAATGGGTAAACTCGGTAAAAATACGAAACACTATCGCAATGAATAGGAGAGAATTCCTTTACTTGTCAAAATAAAAAAAAATTAGGCGATTTAGGCTACTCGGTAGGCAAAATTAGGCGAATTGAACTAGCTCATATCTGGCAACCCTGGTCTCAGAAAGTCAGAACAGTAAAGCTTAGTACAGACCTACTAAAGTTATTTTTTATGATATTATTTTGTTCTGAGACGTGAGTAGATGGTGTAGACTCAGACAGAATAGTTTTAATTTAAATCTAAAGTTAACAGTATCACAATACATACCTATAATATTTTGACCATCACAGGGCGGGCCGTTCATCAAACCAGGGATATTATATTAATTTATTGGTATATTACGTAGGTATAACTTACCCATTGAAAATTATAGCTCGCTGCAATAACATAGTAAATAGCACCGGTTAAGTACCTACTGTAAATAAGTATCGTATTAATTTTAAACATAAACACTGTTATTAATCACAGCCATGCTTAAATCGTGTAAGCAGTTGTTACTTAATAAAAGACTTTATTAGAACTGACGGTGCCTTGCTCTGTTTGCTGATTTTGTATTATGTTTGAGTGTGTAGATATGTAGATATGTAGCTACATATGTATTGTATAAATGGTTTTGCTTAGGCATCAATCTTTGGTTAGCTTTCAATACCTACTTTGTAGTTGGCTGTTTGCTTTTTGCCGATCTATCGTTTCTATGAAAACGGTGAGGTATCCGCTTGTTGGTATGGTAGGTACCTAATTAGTATTACCTACAGTAGTTTTATCCGTTTACACATTATGAAACTCATTTTAAGATTTGGTTCATTGTCTATACATTTTTCATTTTTGTGTTTGTATGTATAGTATTATATTGTGGGCGTTATTATTCTAAGATTGTGGGTAACTTGCCTCAAAAGACTTTGAACTTATATATAAGATTTGTTTTGAACATATATTGCAGAAATTTGACAATTTTGGATTTTTTTACATAAACCTATAATATAAACGGAACCCTTATGGATTCGTCATGTCCGTCTGTCTGTCTGTCCGTCCGTATGTCACAGCCACTTTTTTCCGAAACTAAAAGAACTATACTGTTGAAACTTGGTAAGTAGATGTATTCTGTGAACCGCATTAAGATTTTCACACAAAAATAGAAAAAAACAATATATTTTGGGGGTTCCCCATACTTAGAACTGAAACTCAAACATTTTTTTTAACAAACCCATACGTGTGGGGTATCTATGGATAGGTCTTCAAAAATGATATTGAGGTTTCTAATATCATTTTTTTCTAAACTGAATAGTTTACGCGAGAGACACTTCCAAAGTGGTTAAATGTGTGTACAGGGGGACCCCTGTAACTTCTAAAATAAGAGAATAATAAAACTAAAAAAAATATGTGATGTACATTACCATGCAAACTTCCACCAAAAATTGGTTTGAACGAGATCTAGTAACTAGTTTTTTTTTCATACGTCATAAAGTACGGAACCCTTCGTGCGCGAGTCCGACTCGCACTTGGCCGGTTTTTTTAACTTCTACAACAAATAACTTTTACACTAACTAAACGGATCCCCATTCTATTGGTGGGCCGAGTTACGATTGCTACATGCAAGCAAAATGGAATTGAAAATGTCGTAATTTTCATCGTGTGTCGATGGTACTTACGTACAGTGGGCCACAAAAAATTCATATCAAATTATCCATTTCCGGTCATGTGTAGCAAAGACGGGAATGGGGTAACTTGATGTGTAGCCCACTGTACAGTCAGAATGAAAATTGCTGAGCACGTTTAGTCATTGAATAATTTTGACATAATGACAGATTCTCTTTAGATAATATGTCAAAATGACAATGTTATTCGCTGTATAAAACTTATCTGAGGATTGAAAATCGAGCCTTAGTGGCAAAGGAAATGAGTTCGATATTATATGTGAACAAACAATTTAAAGTAAAGTATCGTGGTGGCACCAGTGTTCGACACTTTAAGCCCAGTGTCCGACACAGTTTTCGTCACCAAAAAATAACATAAATTTTTTATATGTACACACGCCTGCACATCAACTTACCACAAACTGTCAAATTTCTTCAGTAGACTATGAACTTTATGCCCTAAATATATGGTTGAAAATACATTGAAGAAAGACAGTTTTGGATAGGTTGATGTGCTGTCGTCTGTACTATAATTCACGGAATTACAGCTATGAAGCAGGTGGTCTGTATTCTATTGTTACTAAACACTTAAATTAGTTGCTGAACCTTGCTGATTATTAATGACTAGCGGCCCGCCCCAGTTCCGCACGGGTGTACTTTTATTTTTAAACATTTCCTTTTCTTTAATATAGCCTATGTTACTCAGCGCTAATGTAGCATTTTAATGGTGAAAGAATTTTTTATACTGGTCCAGTAGTTTTTAAGTTAATTCGTTGCACACATACATACAAAAATACAAAGCTTTCCTCTTTATAACATCTGTATATTAACGTGAAGCAAAAACTTTGTACTCTTTTTTACGAAAATTGCGCGGACGGAGGAGTATGAAATTTCGCGCACATATAGTTTATATAGAGAAGGATTGCAGAATGTTAATATTTTTTTAAATTATGCATAAAAAATACATTAAATAAATGAAACAAACATTACACACGCTACCATGTATTTGACACACACGCATAAATGCTCTTTTCAAAAATTTCAAAATGGAAGAGGAGCGGCCGAAATCTGTCAATGCCAATCCAAACTCTCATTCTTTTTCAATTTTTCATTGCTTAGGTTACAATCCGTGCAGCCTTAATTAAGTTACGGTCGAATTTCGACCAATGGGCGACCACTAGTTAGTATAGATAAGTAGAAAAAAAATACGATCACTGGTTCCTGTTGAACATTGTAAGTAAGTTGTGAAAGTAATTATTTATTCAGCGCTTCCAATACAATAGGTTTCTAAGGTGTAGTGAGAAACAACTGAAAGGGCTGACCAGCTCAGCTCATGTTGTAGCTTGTAGCCACAGCGCTGATTTTGGTGCCACTAGCATAAGTAACTAATTACCTAGTTTGTTGTTTAGTAACACTAACTAAATGGAAAGCCGAGTCGCATGATCGAGTACTACCTAAATCTATAGACTTGTCCAATTTGTACTTCAACGGTACTAACGAATACTTTTTGATTTTATAAAAAAAAACAAAATGTTTAAAAAAAGCTGGAAATAGTTAAGGAATATAGAAGCACATATGTTGACAAGTGTTAGCCACTCACCATAACAATGCCATCGGGAGCTTCATTGGTTCGGCTTCGGACATTTTTAGTTACAAATAAATACTTTCACATTTTATTTCGTATTTAGTTTACTAACGATCCTGTACCCACTGCATGCCGTTGTTGATACAAGCACACGATGCGAGACTTGTTTGTTTGAACAATTTAATTAGGAGCTCTATCTTGCGAGTTAATATAGTTGACTGACTCTTGTTTAAAAAGCCTGGACTATATGCGTTGGTAGGTAGTACTACACAAAAAGAAAAAGTTACAAAAAAATTATTATTTAACTCAAAAATACAGGAAGGATTCCGCGATTTGTTACTGGTTAGTTATAACAAAAAAAAGACTACAGATAATGGCTTAAAATTAAGATTACACTAATAAACACTAAACAGTAAGTACAATCATTACTACGGACGACGCACGTAATGGTTCATGAAGCCAATCTATACTATACAAGTATACAATTCTTATCTTTTGTATATGTATGTCTGGCTCCGGCTGAGTCATATGTTGTGGGATGATTGAATGTGCCCGTAAATGCTGGAGTCCCGCAGGGGTGTGTGCTGTCGCCTACTCTGTTTTTCTGCATATCAATGACGTGTTGCATAACAACAACATTCATTGCTATGCGGACGACAGTACTGGGTGTAATGAGTAAGAAAGCGAGACTTGGTTTTCTACAACTTTATTTGGAACTCTTGTCCTTACAATTTACTTGAAGAGTACAACTCGGTGGTTACTTATCGACTGCGTCTGTCCTGCGTCCCTGGACTATTTATATTGACAAAAATTTACAAAAACATGGTGACGCAGTGCTGACGAATATTCCAGAAAAGTAATATCTTAACCTAATGTTTTGAAATGCAGAGAAAGGCAATTTAGCAAGGGTGCAATAGTAATTAAGATAAGTTAACTAAAGGATGACAATTAAAGGGTATTGTACAATGATAAAAAGGTTTGAGATAATAGCCTTAAAAGGTTTGAGACAATAGAGACTTAGAAACTAAGGTTTTACAATAATAACAACTAAAAGAATTTATGGTATGCGTCAGTTTGCGTAATGGTGGATGAGCTAGGGCGAATGATTTTCTGATCAAGTAATTTTTTTTTTACTTGTGATTTAACTTCCTGTTCATGAATTTGGGGAAACCTATAAGTCTTAGTGTGAATTGGAATATCAGATGTAGTAGGGATGAAGTGTTTGGCGTGATTACTAAAAGTCAAAGGCTCATTTTCAGTATAAAAGATATCGCTATATTCTGAAATTATATTTCTTAAAGCCATCTTTTCTTCTTCATTTAGATGGTCACTTCTTATTAGACTGGAAACGTCTTTTAGTCTAGTTACATTTGTCTTACTGGAATTTGAAGAATTCCAATTAATATTATGTATTTGTTCTATGGTATAAGGTTCGCATTCAAGATTTGGAATAGGAATAGTAACGTCTGATTCGTTAGTGTTTACACATGTGATTAAAAATAAGTTGTCCTTAATTTCTACTAGAGCGTGAGGCAAAATGACACCTTCATATAATGTTTGTTTATTTATAATAGCTGTTCCGGATGTGATGGAATCAGTTTTGCAAGCAATAACAGTTTCGGATCCTCCGTAAACTGTTTGATTATTTGTTTCAAGTTTTGGTTTGATTTCGTCGGAGATATAATGCAATCTATAGCTTTTATTTCGTATTCTCATGGTTTTAGATTGAACATAGATGTGGGCATCAAATTTTGATAAGTAATCGTTACCTAAAATACCGTCTGCCTTGATATTTAGATTGGCAACGTGAAATTTGAATTTAGGAAGATCATCTAATGATATCTTTGAGCTTCCGAAGCTTTGAATTGAATTAGAGGTATTGGAAACTCCCATAATGGAGACTTTGCCGCTTTTATTGATAGGATTCGATCCTATTTTGTCATTGCGGATTACAGATATGCCGGCCCCCGTGTCGATTAACAGGGTCACTGGCTCACCTTCGATGTGGAAAGTACAGTGTAAAAGATTGTCTGGAGGGACGTCATTTAATGCCGATATGGTATAGGATTCTATTGGTTTCGTATTGGAATTTTCCAATTTATAACATTTGAAATTGGTGGGGTTTGTTTTAATATTTTTTGATTTAGATTTAGTTTTCCTTTTTGACTTCGATACAGTACTTTTCGTTTTTAATATGGTATTTTCTGATTTAGAATTGGATCTTAGTTTTGAACTAGAAGAGATAGTAAACGATTCAGAGGATTGAGACAATGATTTAGTAGAGCCGAGAGTTTGGGGCTGGTTACCCTGTCCGTAGGCTTTGAACTCGAAATTAGTAAGTGTTTGTGTGCACGCGTCCTTAGTTTGTTTAGTAGTTATTAGTGGTTGACTTACCACTGGAGTTGGAGGGGCTCTAGGTCTACACCTAGTCTCTGTCTCACTTCCTCGTCGGATAATGAGCTGGTCGCGATTTCCGTCGAGTCGCTCACCTCGGCGGTCGCCTCGGAGTTTAAATTATTGGTAGGCGCGGGGGGTGCAGGTAACGCACGACGATTGGAATGGTTATTGTTATTGTTGTAAGCGCGTTTTCTACATTCGGAGATGTGATGGCCTGGATTTTTGCAATAACTGCAAATCTTTGGTGATGTGAATGTTTTGTTTTGATAGGTTATTGCGGGTCTCGAACTAGGTTGCGGTCGAACGATGTTTGGTGTAGGCTTATGTTGGCTATGAGCCCTATATAACGATTGACGAGCGTTATTCATTGCCCTGATTTTATCTTCCTGTATTACGAATTTTCCGGCCGCACCTAAGTCTTTAAACTCTTTAGTTCGGAGCATAGTTCCGATGTCAGAATTTAATCCGTTGGTAAAGACACTCAGAGCGGTTTCTTCCGCTGTGTTTATTCTGCCTACCAAACTGTTGTCGGAGATCTCTGTTTAATTTTTCAATTAGATTACTCCTGCACAAATCAACCCTGTGATAGAAATCTGTAACAGACTCGCTGCGTTTTTGGAATAATGATTGTATTTCTAACATTAAATGGGAAATTGTTTTTACGTAAGAAAATTTAGAAATTAAATATGATTTGAGTGAATCCCAATCCAAAAACTGTCTACTATGTACGTCGGGTGCGCCTGTCCCTATGATTTTGTTTATCGCGTAAACTAATAGAAATTGTTTTTTATCCTCACTTGCTAGATTGAACGCGGCATCTCCCGATCGGACAAACCGGTAAATCTGTTCGGGGTGTGTCGTATCGAACGTGGGGATAAGGGTTAATAATGTTCCTAATTCAACCATTGTGGAATTAATTTCGCTTTTTATTTCTGGATACATAAAATTAAATTGATTTTTTAAAATTGTAAAATTTAAGCTAAAGTTTTTAGTTCTAAAAGTATGATTTGGTATTAACACGAATTTCGAAAAGCACGAAAAATTAAAAAAAAAACACGAATTGGAATACGATTTTAAATGAACGATTTAGTAAAAGATATGGAAACAGTATGGATAGAGTGCAAAGTCGAGCAAACAAGTTAGGCCACTTACCAAAACAGTATCAGTATTGGCGGGAACATTGGTTCGGCGAGACGATCAAAAGCCTTCAGCTACCACGTTACGTTCACTTGGGCGATGTTTGTCGCGTTCATGAATTATAACGCGTTAGTCTCGTCGCACAGCGGATCCCGTGATCCTACCGACTGCGCCAAATTGTAATGAGTAAGAAAGCGAGACTTGGTTTTCTACAACTTTATTTGGAACTCTTGTCCTTACAAGTTACTTGAAGAGTACAACTCGGTGGTTACTTATCGACTGCGTCTGTCCTGCGTCCCTGGACTATTTATATTGACAAAAATTTACAAAAACATGGTGACGCAGTGCTGACGAATATTCCAGAAAAGTAATATCATAACCTAATGTTTTGAAATGCAGAGAAAGGCAATTTAGCAAGGGTGCAATAGTAATAAAGATAACTTAACTAAAGGATGACAACTAAAGGGTATTGTACAATGATAAAATGTGTGTCAATGTCAATGTGTCAATAATCGGGTGAACTGTTGTAATGTTGTCGACCGCATCTCTTTATCCGTGCCATCCAGAATTCCTCGAAAGCCAATTAAAAGGATATTTCACACTCCTCTTGTTAGAACTAATCTTGGTTTGAGTTCCCCTTCAGTAAGAATATGCCAGGAATACAACTTCGCGAACAGTAATAGTGATGATATTGACATCTTTGGCGACTCATTGTCAGTATTCCGAAGGAAGGTGCTGGAATCATTTACCAAGTAGAGAATTTTATATTTTATTATTTATTATTGTTATTTTTAAAATTTTATTTTATTTTATTTTATTATTATTAATAACTACATGGCTAAATTATTTTAGCTATGTGTTTATGAATTAATTTAATTTACTTAAATCAATTTCATTTATTTTAATCAATCAAATAATTAAATCATGAATTTTTATTTTATTTTTGTTAATGTTTTTTTGTCAGTATTTTAATTGTTTTTTATTTTATTCAAACGTGTCTTTTTAATTTTAATTTAAATTTTAAATTTTACTTTATAATTTATCAATGTTGTACGCGCCTGTAATTGGAGCAGATATCCGCTATGTTTTTGCTACTTTTATTAACAATGTATAATGTCTGTTCTGTTGGTGTGTCTAAGATTAAATAAATAAGATTAAATAAATAAATAAAAAGGCTTAAGATAATAGCCTTAAAAGGTTTGAGACAATAGAGACTTAGAAACTAAGGTTATACAATAATAACAACTAAAAGAATTTATGGTATGCGTCAGTTTGCGTAATGGTGGCGCCAACCCGGCAAATACAAAGAAAGCAATTAAGACAAAATACAATATAACTTAGAAAAGACGTGACAACGTCTTATAATTCGATAGAGCCGGCTGCACGCACGAAAAAGTTCGGCGTTACCTCGCTCTGAGGCGTTCCATGTAAGGCTTGAAGTGCAAGCGAGAGCGCGGAACGAGCGACAAAGAAGCACAATCGGCTGAGTAGAAATTTAGCCGTGCTGCTGTGCAAGCCCGTGTCCGGCATCGCCACCGCGGTTCTTACCCCCAACACCCCCCGACACCCCCAACACCTCCCGTCACCACCAACTCCTCCCGCCTACCTGTTCGACGGGCTGCTGCTGCTGTGCAAGCCCGTGGCCGGCATCGCCACCGCGGTACGTACCCCCAACACCATCCGACACCCCCAACACCTCCCGACACCCCCAACTCCTCCCGCCTACCTGTTCGACGGGTTGCTGCAGGCTGCTGTGCAAGCCCGTGGCCGGCATCGCCACCGCGGTACATACCCCCAACACCCCCCGACACCCCCAACACCTCCCGACACCCCCAACACCTCCCGACACCCCCAACACCTCCCGACACCCCCAACTCCTCCCGCCTACCTGTTCGACGGGCTGCTGCAGGCTGCTGTGCAAGCCCGTGGCCGGCATCGTCACCGCGGTACGTACCCCCAACACCCCCGACACCCCCAACACCTCCCGACACCTTCTTAAGACGTTGTCACATTCAACTATCGTCAGTAAACCGACTTTACAGACAACCAATTTTTTACTTTAAACTAGTCGCTTAATGTAGTAACGTTATTACACAGTATTACAATGAACTAGTCAGTCGAAGTTAATGATAACGCTAACGCGACTTCACAACTCGAGGCTCGGGAATGAACTGACTTAATTGTGTTATTCTAATGTCTTAAATACTACTAATTATCTCTTAAGTATATTATTGACAAATTCGGAGAGACGCAAGGGTCACAACAACAAACTCATTAGTTAATAGAAAACTAATATTCTAAAGTCGACGGGAAAACAAACATAAAACAATGATAATGATATCTTAATATAACAATTTTACTATTGTCGACAGGAAGCCAAATATGGTGATAATATAATCACTTAACTAGTATTTACTGTACTTACTTACTGTACTTACTTAAATACTATTAGTACTATTATTAATAATATTGTCTTAGCATAAAGGAAAATTTGGTAAATTACATGTGTGTGTGTGTGTGTGTGTGTGTGTGTGTCTAAGGGAATACTTTATTATATATATGTGGAGCATCCGATTATCGGAAGGCGGGTAAAAAATATGCGGAAAAGAACACCATATATTGATGGTTTATAGAGCGTAGTGGACTGTAAATTGGCGGATAGTTTTTCACATAATATAAATAAAGAAAGGGCGGTAAAAAAAGAGAAGCCAAGGGCTAAGAGGTTGCGGCCTTCAAATGTTTCCGTACAAAGATAGTAAGCAACACTAACCTTACCAAGTCTGCAGCTGGTTTGTCCTCAAACCCTGGTGGCGGTGAAGAGTGGCACTTCTCAGGTAGACACGGTACAAGGAGAAAGACACGGCAGCGGAGCGAGCGCGGAAGAAAACGCGCGAGTGACAAGCGGCGAACAAGCGTGCGTATAAAGAACTGGGGTAGGAGGCGCAAAGGCCAAGCCAAGACACCACGAAGTGTCAAGGATGCGCGGGCGCGCTGAGGGTGGCGCGGGGTTTGCGCGGGGCGAGGTAGCTACCGTTATAGTTTAGTGCTGCAAACCTTTTCACACAGAGAAACAACAAAAAGCGCACAAACAATAGGGTTGGTTCGTTGGTGGGGAAAAGGACGCGGCGTGGGTTGTTGGGAACTGACACATGTAAAACATTTGCATCAAAATTTGTCTTAGCGTTGACAATTAGTTTAAGTTTTTATACCTAGCATTGACAATTGACATATTTATAGAGGTCTTAGAACAGATGTGAAACATTTGGCATTAAATCTTGTGTTAGCGTTTACAATTAGTTTAAGTTTAAACATTGACATATTTAAAGAGCTTCTTATAGCCAAAGTTCTTTGGTGTCACATGACAACCTTGCATTTGTCGGTTTAGATATCGTCAGCTTAGATTGAAAACCGCTTAACTCCATCGGACCTTATTTTCCAGGGGGCAAAAAAAACTGTATTTTTTCTATTACTTGTTCCTAGACCTATACGCGTTTTTCTTGAATTTAAGTAAAAATGTAGTTGCGAATTTAGAAACACAATTAAAACGAAACGATGCGATCAGAAATTCCGCGTCGAACGATATCAAAAAGTCATTTTCGACCAAAACTGGAGATAAGAAGTTTTCGATCTAAGCTGACGATATGTAAGTTATGTAACACGTGTCCTAATATAACTTGCAAAACCACATTTGCAAGAAAAATCTTTCAGTAATTCAGTGCTAAAATAATAAGGTATTCAATGCTAACAATTAATTTCCTGACGAAGTAAAATTGCTAAATAAAAGTCAGCAAATGGCTAAAAAGTATGGATTACGTCTTCGTAATCCATACTTTTGGCCAATAATTTTTTACATAATTAGATTCCCATGGGTATTTACAACTGTTACGGCTGTAGTTTCTAAGAGTACGAGTAGACAGCTGGCGCGGCGTAATATAAATTTTTAATATAACTTAATATAATTTTTTATTGTAATATAAATTGTCATGTTTGTGTACGATAGCCCATAAATAAATATTGTATTCTACCACATAAATGAGAGTACTTTTATACTGATAATTAAAGCAATTTGTGCAAAATTATTCCCTAACCAAAAATCAAAATATCAAAAATGCATAACGTTAATATTCAAGTTTTCACTTCTGCCGGCACTCCCAGAGTGCAACCCGTCGTTTTTTTTTTGTTTACTTTTAACTGTTAGAATGTAATGTAATCAAACCTACAAAACTTTTATGAGACTTCACGCATACTTCAATTTCATTTTTAGGAAACACTTTTATTAGAACTTTTTTATAGTTATATAGCTACCTACTATTTCCTCTGGAAAGGCCCTGTTGCCTGTAATTACAGGTCAACCTAACACAGGCAACAGTAGTTGCATCTTCAGTATTAAATAATAATAGACACCGTGAGCACGTCATCGACAACATTATCGTCAGTGTATACTAGGGTTGCCAACTTTTATTAGAAGAAATAGAGTAGGTATATCTGATTTCAAAAGAGGTAAATAAAGAGTACGGACTTACAAAAAAGAGTATCATTTGTTTTATATTTTTAAAAAGGTATTTTTTACATTTACCTTCACATTTTGCAGCACATAACAATTTTTAATGGTCTTTAAAAGAATTGCATGAGTCCAAACATTCTAACTCTAAATTTATATAGATCAAGAGCTCTTTTGGACTTTTTAGGTTCTGATAATGGGTTTGCATAATATTACATGACTGGCACTAGTATAGTAAACATTGTGTAAAAAGAGTATTTTAGCATACTCTATTAGTGTTATAGATTATAGAGTGCGCCTACATGATATAGAGTACAATACTCTATTTTAGAGTACGGTTGGCAACCCTAGTGTATACTAGTCCAATGCTGGACATAGGCCTCTCCAAGTACACGCCACTAAGCACGATCAGCGGCTATTCTCATTTTAACTTGGGACAAGGAACATTGTAATGGATGTACTGATAATTTATCTGCTTAATGCGGATGCAGAATTAACATTGTTGGCAAATCTCAGTGCCATTATTCAATGTGCGTTGATAAAAAAATGTGATTACTTATATCTTTTTCATACAATAAATTTAAACACATATGAATCATAGTTGGGGAACCTAGATCCTACTCTAACAGCTGGATGAGTAGCCATAAGTACGTAGAGAGGGTGAAATTATTTCCCTTCAAAACGTACTTTTGTCTCTTCTGGCTTCATCGACCAAAGCTCATTGCTGTAAACAAACAGAACGCATGAGTTTTTTATCCGGCCACACGCCTTTCACAGCGTCAGATCGCAATTACGATAGAGCATGTCTCCGGCAAGTGACTTAAAAAGCGGCCCCTGCAAAAAACCTACGCTGTTTGTTTTTAAATATGGCTCCGCTTTTAGACGCGGGAGAATCTTGGTGGGAATTGGGACGTGAATGTTGCCATGTGATAAAAGTATTTATGAAAAGTTTTTTATAATTATTGTTTTAAAATGCCAGCAGATAATAATAATAATAATGTATTTTAGTAAAAACGTAAATGCGTAATGCTGTATCTGTAAGCTCATTATTATAAGTAAACTAAGTTCTAAAGTTTTAAATTAATACATTTCTATCTGAATTCAAACAAACCGCAAACCTGTTTATTTCTAGACGTATCGGGTTCATATGTGTTTGTATAGTAAGCAGAAAAATAAGTTCCGAATTTTATTAACATAATTATAAATAACGTAAAAGTTATAACTGGCTATAGTGTTTTATGTAGTAATAACTTAATTAATTTAATTTAATAATGTAACTAATTTCTAGAAATCTCTCTATTCTCTCTTAATATCCTGAATGTCAGATATGTAATAACGTAATCTCTTATTTCATATGTTTGTACACACGGCAGCAGATCAAACTACCCAAAACTGTCAAATTTCTACAATCAATTCTGAATTTTAATGTTTGGTTATAAGGATCAATATTCATTGGAAAAATTTGACAGATTTAAGTAGCCTGTGCCTGTGTGTGGGTAGATCTGCCGCCGTGTGTACACAGTTTATATATTACTAAAGCTGTGCTTGCCTGTTATTGTTTTTGCACTATAGTTTAAGAAAAAATGTATTTTAGAGAATAAGTGGCCGTTTTTAGCTATAACGTCTTATTTAACTAAACCATAACATGTCAGATGTTCATTAGGTGACGTAAAAATGCTAAATTAAGTTAAGTTTAGATCCATATTGATAACCGAATTAGGAGATCAAATTGCCTGGAGGGGCCACAACCACAAGGTGATTGATACAAAATCGGCTTGTGGTTTCTTTAATAAATCTTGTAGTTCTTAAGTAGTTTGTTTGTGTGATTATATAAGTGTGTGCATAGTTCGCTTCCTAATAAGTCTATTTTAGTTTATGCATTTCGTGGCAACCTCTAATTAAGACAGCGCCTTAGAATGTAACCCAATATCTGTTGTTTTATAAATGTACATGGTGTTTGTTTTGTTGGTTGTCCTTAAATAAATTAATAAATTAATTAATTACTTCACTCAAATAGTTTGTTGAGCATAATTTGATTTTCTATCTCTAATTACTAGGTATGTTTTTGTTTCATTGGCGGCGCTAGTGTGCGGCGTGAATGCTCTTTTGCGCTGTTTACAACGCTCGGATCGTGCACGCACAAATTGCGACCATATTATTACCTTAATCTAAAGGCTATTATCGCTTGCCACCACATCAGAAGGAAACTACACTAACACGAACACTTTATGGCCGAGTCAGTCAAATAAAACAAAAATATTGTTTTTATATTAATGCTTGAAAAATTGTTAAAAATTTCTACTCGCACCTTATGACATACCGGGTCAGATGCACTACCAACTATGCTATCGTGGCTCTATCCAACCCGCAGAACAACACTTTTTAAAATTATGATTTGTTTGCAACATGCGTAAAACTATACCTATAAAACTATATTTTAAAAAAATAATTGTGTTACCACTCACCCTGTACACAGCAGACATATCTTCTCCTATATCCCAATAAAGGAACTTCATCATTGCAATTAAATATATACAACAGGTAAACGGTTTTTTAAACCAACGAAGAGATTTTATTAAAAGTATTTTTTAATTAACCAAAATTGCTTTGTGAGTGGTCCTGTCTGAAGAGGAAACTTGCCACGTGCACTGGACCACGGGACTGACGCATCGATCCCGAGTGTAATCAATTTTATACACAAACTCGAGTGGAAGCGGGCCAGCGCGAAAAGCCAACTAACACTTTGTTCCGTACAATATAATTTTAATACGAAATGTGAAAACAACAATTATTATTATATAAAATTGTTCACGCTGGCACGTCTGGCGATCAGCTAGCAACCTGTCACTGATGTTATCTATGCAACCTCGAAGCCCTCATTTGATTATACCTACTAAATGTGTTGAGATCACAAACGGCGAGAAGATACTCAACATTGGTTATTTTGATGCTGAAGACAGTATGTATGTATGTATAGAGTTATTTTTTTACATGCCTTGATGTAGCAACCGTTGGTTGGTTAAATCAATTAAAATTATTAAATGTATAGAATTGCGCTAAGTTTCATTGTAAATAAAAGAGAGGGAGTTTCAAACTGCGTTGAAAATTATTTGATAAATATTGCTAAGTAGTTGCAATTGAGTATGATTTGGTATCGACATACTTAAATACTTACTTCTATTAAAACTGTGGAATTTATTGCGCCCATTCTTCTCCACAGCTAAAAAATAGATGTCCTGAATGGGTAAAAAAATGTTTGGACTATTCAAAAGCACTTTTTTTAAGTTTATTTAAATGATGAAAAGATGGTGGTAGCTAGCCAGGCGGACAAACAAGTCCTACCACCAACCAAACCGAGTACACAAAGATGTACCCCCGCTGAGAATCAAACCCGGGACCTCTGGGTCTAAATCGGTGGTCTTAACCACTAGACCACAGAGGCGGTTACAGAGGAGGGGCCTGCCCCCCAACCGCCTAACACTCTCGCTTTCGATCGCTTTGAAAGCGAAGCCCTCGCCTCGCTTTCTAATATAATATCGAAAGCTATAGCCTGTAGCTTTTGATATTGCTTTCATATTGCTTTCGAAATGACAAGATGACGCCTCCTCTTCGCCTCGCCTTCAAAGCGATCGAAAGCGAGAGTGTTAGGCGGTTGGGGGGCTGGTCACGGCCCCTAATCTCTTGCCCTACTAAACAATAATTTATTTAGGTACTAGCTGACCCGGCAGACTATTCGTACCGCTTTGCCAGTTTCCATCATTGAGTTAAATATATATCAATGGTTTCCATGACAACAAAACAAACAAATCATTTTGTATTTGAAAATTAAATTGTCATTTTTAGCATTTTATTTAATTTTTTTTTTAATATAGCCTATTTAACTCAGCTCTAATGTAGCATTCTAAAGAGGAAAGAATTTTTTAAATCAGTCAGTAGTTTTTGAGTTTATTCGTTGCAAACATACATACATACATACATACATACATACATACAAAGGTTTCCTCCTTATAATATTAGTATAGATTAGCTGACCCGGTGGACTTCTTCGGTATCAAACAAACAAACAAACAAAAAATAAACTCACTTTTTTAATAAAAAGTATCCTATATCCTTCCCAATACCTTTGAGAATATGTGTACAAAGTTTCATGATGATCGGTTGAGTAGTTTCCGCGTGAAAGCGTAACAAACAAACTCACATTCACATTATATTAGTAGGGATGTAGTAAACAGTCTGAAGATGAACTTATTTAAATTTTGATTAAACTAACTAACTAACTAACTAACTAGAATGGCGCAGCGACCCAAAGTGAGTCTTGGCCTCCGATAATAAGAGTCGCCATCTGGATCTGTCCTGAAAAAATTTTGATTGGTGTTTAATTTTTTTTCAAAACATTTTAAAGCTGTTACTTACAAAAAATAATAAAACCAATATTACATATCAGTTAAATTTCTATAATACGTTTGCTCATTTTTTTTAAATTTAATTTAATTTCTTTTTATTTTATTTATAATGAATGAACTTGGATAACACGCAAAACTAAAGCATACCATCAACAAAAAGAAACAATTTTGTTTGCACATTTTTAGTGATTTGTAATGTAGTACTAACCGATTTCAAAATATCCGAATTATTTTTATTATAACGTTATCTCAGAACCTTTGCAACAATGTTTATTTTATTTATTTATTTTAGGATAGCTAACAGCTTGCAATAGTAAAAAAAAACAACAAAAATTATAACTATAAGCTACTATAAAAACACAAATGTTGAAAAAATTTCCACGAGCAAGATTTGAACCTGCACCCATCTGACATTCCGGGTCAGGTGCTCTTCCAATTGAGCTATTGTGGTTCTAACCAGCCCGCCGAAACTATTCAACACTTTTTACTTTGAAAGCCAAAGGCACCCATTCAATGTTAACAACTACCGTCACTAACATCCGATCATAATATTTTTACAAATATTAAAGATCAGTTAAGAAGTAAGCAAGCTATTTATAAATAATAATTTTTAACGCAAATTTTCAACATTTGTGTTTTTATAATTTGTTCGCAACAAAATTTGCGATAAAAATTATTTGAACATTTATAAGCTACTAGCTAAGATGTGATGTTGTATAACATTTCTATGAATCTTTGTAAAAGAGAAACCTATTGTAGTCCTGGGTCACGCACGATCTCCTAAATTTGTGAGAGCCAACTTCTAATCAACCGTCCGTTATCAAATAAGTAGCACTTTTGACCCCTATTCCATAAAAATATCTAAATTACTTTATTTTTCTAATTGAATAAAGACGCCTCTGTAAAAGTATTTCCATAATAGGTATGTTGGGAGTAGAGTTGCCACGTACTCTAAAATAGAGTATTGTCCTCTTTTTCATGTAGGCGTACTTTATAATCTACGACACCAATAAAGTACGCTAAAATATTCTATTTACGAAAAACTGATTGTTACTGGCTCGTTACTGGTTGAGTACATATGAGACTAAATAAACTGGTACAAATATATATTTGTTAAGTGTCGCAAAGAGCAACAAAAAATACGTTTTTAAGGACAAATAAATAAATACTCTTTTTTTTATGCTATGTACTTTATTTTTGTTCTAACAAAATGAAAAATACTTTATTCGTCCTGAAAAAAGGTGGCAACCCTAGTTGGAAGGCAAATCTTGTTCGGACTAACTAATATTATAAATATTTTGGTATCAGTACATGTATAACAACCAAAAATAAAAATCGTTTGTACGGTGATGGTGACCGATGATAGTTTGATGTTACTTGACAAACTAATGGAGAAGTAATGTATTGATACCAACCATCTAAGGGTTTATATATTCGCAAGTTCTTATCAGTTTGTTAGGAACGCTTCCAGAGATATGTTTTTAATTATTATCATTAGTTGCCCTTTGGGGTTATCCTAACTTTATTAGATGTGACCTGTGGGTCAACGTCAAAATAAAACTATTAAGGGTGACCTATTTCTTGGTCGCCTGATAATCGACAATACGTGCGGTATGTCTTGATTACTTAGTTGTTTTCATTACGCACGCATATATTCGTAGAAAAGAATTCATTAGAGAATTAGTGGAGTAGCCAATAATGGGTACCTACATACCTAATAGTATCACGCGGTATCCTACCGACTGCGCCAATTTATTACGCGGCGAGAATTAAATAAACTAGAATATATTAGAAGATCGTGTCGATATAGGAGTTGAGTACGGAATGAACGTTGTTAAGGGAATATTTTAATATATGGGGTTGGTTTAGTGGTGGGGAAAAGGACGAAGCGTTTTTTACCAAGGTTAGGATCATGGGAACTGGAGTACAATATTAATTGTTACTTGTGAACAGATATGAAACATTTGACAGTAAACCTTATCTTAGCGTTAACATATTTATGAAAAATCTTGGCCTTAGTTTTAATTTAAAATTCTAGTGATGACATATTTATATCCCTAATGTTCTTTTGGCATCACATGACGACCTTTGCCAACATGTTTTGATACATGAGAACCGTAGCCATGTCGAGGTTGGGATACGTAACAACCATGTTACACGGTGGACAAAAAAACTTGTTTAAAAAAATATAATTTCAGACAGAGTTACACATAATCAAGGATTGATATGGAAATGAACTAAGGATTGAAAGGAGCGGGTAATTATAATTATTAATATGGGACAAAGATTAAAATATTTAACTTATTTGGGAAATAACAATATTGACTTGTAATGACTTTACAATAACTAAGTAGTACCTAAATTATGTTTAAACTAATAACTTAACGAACACTTAACACCTAACTTCAAAAATCCTTTTTGTAAGTTTTGAAATGTTTAAACTAATTGTAAACTGTGTTTGTGTTTGGCAGTACCTATTACTTTAATTATATGTAAATGGTGTTGTGCTTTGTTGCTTTGTGTGTAAACTTGATGTAAGTGCATACTTAGATAAGATAGACCAACTGTTCCGACGCTCCCTTTTTTTTTATACGTAGCACGGCAAATGACTCCATTTCACCTGATGTTAAGTGAATATGGAATCCAGATGTGGCAACTGGTGCAGCGTGAAAACAACGCAGCATCAGTTACCCTCACTCTGCCGGCCCCCAAAGCTGCCTCTTCACGCCTTGTTTGATAAGGACCCCATATCATAGGAAGGAGGGAAAACGTGTGCTGGCAAACTATTCCATGTTTTGGAGGTGCGACATAGAAACGAGTCACCAAATTTCTTAGTGCGCGATGGAATATTTGAGACAGTGAAGCGGTGACTCCGGAGAGCAGCACGTGTACTCCTATGGAGGAAGGGAAAAGGTGGGATAAAGTCAAAGAGTTCTTCAGAGCACTCGCCATGGTATAAGCGGTGAAACACGCTGAGTGACGCAATATCTCTACGCAATTGCAGAGATTCAAGAGTATTTATATATTTTACTACAAACTAGTATTTCTTAATGTAAGCGAATATTGTATTTTGTTATTATGAAATAAATATCTTAGTTATTAGTTTAAACTTTACATTAACTATCTATGTTTAAACTAATAACTTAATTACTGTTGTTGGTGGACTTATCAAGAAATCTCGGTATTTTTATTATACATACTAAAAACCTAACCTAAATAGTGATCAAATCATCATCATCATCATCTCAGCCAAAAGACGTCCACTGCTGGACAAAGGCCTCCCCCAAGGATCTCCACAACGACCGGTTTTGTGCTGCTTGCATCCAGCGGCTTTCCGCGACCTTCATCAGATCGTCGGTCCACCTTGTTGGAGGCCTGCCCACACTACGCTTTCCGGTACGCGGTCGCCACTCGAGGACTATTCCGCCCCAGCGGCCATCAGTCCTGCGAGCAATGTGCCCTGTCCACTGCTACTTGAGCTTAGCAACTCTTCGGGCTATGTCGGTTACCTTTGTTCTTCTGCGGATCTCCTCATTTCTGTTCGATCTCGCAGAGAAACCCCGAGCATGGCCCTCTCTATTGCTCTTTGAGTGACCTTGAGCCTTCTGATAAGGCCCATAGTAAGCGACCTCGTCTCAGTCCCGTATGACATCACTGGCAACACACACTGGTCATGTGGTCTATATGGCATATGGTTAAATATTTATTGAATTATTTGTATTTTTTTTTTTCAAATTGTAATTTGTTCGCAACAATATTTGCGTAAAATTATATGAAAATAATCATAAATTTGACAGTTTTGGATAGGTTGATGTCCAGGCTGTTCATTCGCCATTCAATCACGTTTACTAAAACGAGAATTTGTATGGCAAAGTTTTAACTCTTCTCGTATGTTGCCAAGAGGCGCTGCTTCAATGCCATACTAATTTTCGTTTTCATAAACGTAATCGAATGAATACGGATAAGTAGTAAACAAAACTCACATTAGGCACCCTGATTGGACAAACCTATATATTTGTTTCAGGTATGTCGTGTCGAATGTAGGGACGGGATAAGCGTTATAGCTAGACCGCTTAGCTGAGTCCTCGCCTGCAGAAGGTACGCGGGGCGAGAGGTACGTAAGGCTTTCTAGTTCATTGCGCGTTAATACTACGGCAGTCATAGTCAAGAGTGATAGATAAAACGCAATTAACTAGAAATCCGTTCGCCGCGTCGCAAGTCGCTCGTGTTCGTGGCAGAGAACCTACGTAAGTACTAGCCCCGCGTACCTACCGCAGGCGAGGACTCAGTTATGCGGTCTAGTTATAGAAGAGTGCTTAATTCAACCATTTTTTGAAATATTTAATGAATATAGTCTATTTATTTTGTTAAAATAATTAGAAAGTTTTAGAATTTAACTACGATTTGTCTTACGATCTTAATATGATTTTAGATTTTAACAATTAAGCAATGATATGGAAAGGTTAAGACATAGTTCTAGCGGTCGAGCAACAAGTTAAGACCACTTACCACAGAATCAGCCGTAGCGGGAACATAGTTCGGCGAGAACATTTAAAAGCCTTCAGCTACCACATAAGTTTGTTTCACTTGGGCTATGTTCGTCCCGTTTCGCGAAAACTTTGCGTGTTTGTCTCGTCGCAGCGGATCCCGATGATCTTACCGACTGCGCCAAATTGTAATGAGTAAGTAGGCGAGACTTGGTTTTACTCGACTTTATTAGGAACACTTGTCCTTACAATACACACCTTAGGTAGTGGATGACTGATCTACTGGGAAACAGCTTGGACTATTTATATCAACAAAACTATGCAAAAAAGAGGGACGAATATTCTAAAAGGTTACTTATCTTAATAATTAATGAAATGGCAAATTCAAAATCGCAAAAGAAGACTTTTAAGAAAAGTGTAATTTAGATAACTAAAGCATAATCTAAGGGTATACAATGACAAGTAATTGGTAACAAAAGAAGTTGTTATCTTAAGGCTAGATACTATTATTTTAAGGGCGCGACACGTCATGGTGGCGCGGGGGTGCTAATACAGTAACAATACGAAATAGAATAATGGTCACTAGCGCCAGGATGAATAGTATTGCGAAACAATTATAATTAAGATTACAATACAATACGAAATAGCAATGTTCAGTGGCGCCAGGACGTTGTGTCATGGATATTGGAAATGTGGGGTTGGCGGTGACATAACGCGCGGTATCTTTTCGTCCCTGCAGACTACTATCTAAAATTTCCGCGGTAAGTTTTTCGATAATTTTGCTAAAGTTGCGATTTTGTTATTAAGATTTGGGAACATGATTTAGAATTTGAACGATTCATTTCTTTGCTAAAATTGAGGGTTACATATGAACAATTTCGATAAATAGAATAAGAATAAATAAATAAATAAATAAGAAGGTTTGTTTTTAATTTCTAAAGACATCAGATAAAGTGAAGGATGTTAGAGAATATATAATGATATTAATATACAATAATAATAATAATAATAAATAAATAATAAAAAGTATTTATTTGTTCAAAATTACAAGTTTCACAACTAACTTAAAACTATTAATATTGAACAAAATGGTAATGTGGCTCAGTATCAAACAGCTGAATCGACAGCTGTAGCTGATATTCTGCCACAACCTAGCGTGAGTTTTTGTGTGTGAGAAAATATGACAACAATTTTACAACAATTTTAGATAGAAATAATGAAATCACATCTTCCCTACTACATTTTATTACAATTCTAATTTAAACATTATCCTAGCCGCTTCGTTTTGTTTTTCTAATAACCATAATTTACATTTACACTTGAAACCAATTTTTGATATTACAAGACCCTCCCGTAAAGGAGGGGGTAAGTCGTTCCATATTTTCGAAGCGGCAAATGAAAAGCATCCCCTCGTAACGTTGTTTTTGTGTAACAAATCATTCATCAGCAAAGAAGTTTAGCCACTTACCACAGCAACACAATAATCAGGAGCTGCATGGTCCGACGAAGCTTTATTAAAAGCCTTAGGCTACCGCACTGTCGATGATTTTTTAAAATTTGAAATAACGAACGAACGTTACTTTAACCTACTATGACTACGGCGCACCACGCGAATCCTACCGACTGCGCCAGTTTGTTACAGCGGTGGACAACAAAACTTATTTTAAAAAAGGTATTATGTAAATATATTCATCTACACAGAGATACACTTATGGATCATTAAGGATCGGGTATTTATATAAATTTAGGACAAACAACATTACATTTAACTTATTATCTTTGTGGGAAATAACAATAATGATTTGTAATAACTTTACTTTAACTAATTATATTTAAAATCATATTGGCAACTATACGTGCTATAACTACTTACCTAAAGCAGCGTGGTGTAGCGACGCGAACGGTGTGAGGAAGTGTCTTACATTTCTGGACTTTGTTTATATTAACAACATTAGGCTCGAGGCTGACAAAAGCTCTCTGTGCCGTGTACTTGGAACAGTTCTATGAAATGGGATCACTTTGTTTTTTTAGTTTGGGCGCAAGAATATCGCGCGAGATAATATAATGACAACGTTAGTTGATTAAAAAAAAGGAAACTTTATTTGTAAGGTCCTTATACTAGGAGTACAATGATCAGAGTGAGTCTAATACAATCAAACAAGGCTTATATACTAAACTTATCTAGAGGGTGACAAAGGGTAACTTATCCTAATTTTGGAAGAGCAATTAAGAAAAGAATTTATAGGGCTCTTGTCTTAGTTTACAAGGGTCCGTTTGTGGGACTCTTTATCTTTAAATAGATCGATCCATTATAAGGGTCTTTATGGTATCCCTGTCTAATGGATTGTGCATGTTTCCGGCCATCATGTGTGAATTACTGGCAGCGGTTCTTCTGATTGCTTATCGAAGAGTGGTTTATTTATAAGCGGCGTCATGTTAATGGTCGGTGACACTCGTTGTCTCGCGCGGCAGACTGAACTGATACTCGGTGAAGAAAGGTTGTTTTGTGATTTGTGTACACTATACAGTAGAAACTCGATTAACCGGACTAATTGTTGTCGTTAGGCATTCGGATAATCGAAATTCCGGATAATCGAATGTATGAAGAATAGCGGGTTTTATGCATGTAGTACTAATGTTATGTGTTTATTAAAAATAAGGAATACATATTAACGAAAATCAATGTTTATTAAGAAATTATTAAGAGATACATCCTACATACATTGTACATTTGTACTAAAATAATTTTACCTTAATCATGAAATTAAATGGTTAGGTACGTATGTATGTATAATTTCTAAAGATTTTGAAGGTAATGACTTCCAGTTTAATCCAGTTTCATCAGCATTATAAACAAAATCCAAGTCATAGTTATTTTCATTCAATTTCTTCTTAAAATCATTTTTAAAAGAGTTTGCTGCATCTACATTAGCTGACATTTTTTCACCTTGTATTTCCAATTCACGAATTCCATAACGAGATTTAAATCTGTACAACCATCCGTTACTTGCCACAAACGATTCATTGTCACCTAGGTTTTTATTTAACTGTAATGCTTTTTCACAGAGTAAAGGACCAGATATCGGTTGCCCAGTTGATCGTTTTTGTAAAAACCAACAATATAAAGCGTCTTCTAGAAGTTCATTTTTAGGTTTCTTCATCGTTTTTCGATGTTTACTCCCATCTTCACTATCTAATTTGCAGGTGTACAACAAAATTGAATCGGTATTCTTCTTAATATCACTTATTGTGGATGTACCTACACCATACTTATCAGCTAACTTACGACCGGTTTCTCCTTTTTTTAAAGCATCAATAATATTTATTTTGTCTTTCAGCGATAACACCACTCTCTTACGCTTTGACATTTTTAAATAGGTAGGTAGACTTGATACGCACGTCAGAACGGAATAACAATTGCTAACGATGTAACTAAAACAATAACGAAACGCGTGGTCAGCGATCCCGCGGGGCGCGTGCGGGGCGAGTGCCAGTTCTTACACGTTCATGCTTGCAAAAAGTCGACTTGTAGTTATTTAATATATTGGTCGCGATCGGTAGTCCGGATAATCGCGAATCCGTATAACTGAGGGCCGGATAATCGAGTTTCTACTATCTTGTTTTTAAATATATACCATTTATAAATTACATTTAGTGACTTGTGAACATTAATTATGTAACCATTTGTATAACACTGAGTTATTAATCATCACTTAAGGGGGTGCCGCGCGGAATTTCGAAAATTTACGTGTTTTTAAGTTACTGGTGCTAGGCGCTGAATAGGTCATATACATTAAAAGGACTAGTGTAGGTTAGCTTGATCCTTTCACAAGGCCATGGTTGTCTTGGAATTTGAAACCAATACTCAGAAACTGCATAAACAATAAGTAAAAGTAATGATATCTAAAAACTTATTTCAAATGAAACCATTGTTATCGGATCGGATCATTATCCGACATCAAAATATTTGTATTGATATTCCGCAGGCCACTGTTGTCTTATTTTTCAAATAAAAAATATGAATATGAAAATATTAAGACTTTTATTATTTTTTACTCAAACGCCTATGATTTTGCGAAAGTAAACATTGCTCTAATTAAATCACCAGCCTACCCTGTACAGATATTAGTGTGCGTGCATATTCGTAGTCGTGCGCCGTTGTCACCCCACTGCCACGCGCCGCTTGTTCGCTATCATAAAGAAACTTGAAACTCGCAGTTTTGCGTCCGCGCTGCACCCTCTTAACTACTAAGTCCTTATCTTGTATATACAGAGTTAATCAGCATAACAATTGCCGTCCTATGCTGGTTGGGACGGACGTGAAAATAATGTAATCAGCTGCCTAACTTATCGTGCGTCTAAGGGATGAGGGTTCCAAGATGCTCGCAAATCTGGCGATAGGCTAGCAACCTGCCACTGATGTATCTATTCCACTACCTATCTTAATTATGCTAACTACACTAACGGCGAGTTTACTGAAAATTGGGGATTTTGAGGCTCTGTTTGTCTTTTTGGGAGAGAGGACGTGAGAAGTACTCTTCTCAGGTAGGTAAAGTACATGACCCTATTAGGGTATTGCAAACATAAAACAAGAAAATATTAAGATTATAACATTACAAAAATAAGTTTAAAAAAATTATAATAAAAACACTTCTTTTAAAAAGTTTCTTTAAAATTGATTCCTTCAAACTTTAAAATGTCTTTTTTGTTAAAAAATCCTTTAATTGACTCTCATATTTGTACATCCTCATGCAATAAAGGCTATAAATTTAATGTCGCAGAGAATTGAAGAGAACCTTTATAGCAGACGTTAAGATCACTTGAGGAGGGATTCCGATTACTTGAGTCGCTGAGTGTACTACCTACTTAGGAACCTCACAGTCCTCACAGTCCTCCTCATACTCTTTGGTAACAGAATCGCACAGTACTTACTTTGTTGAACATAAGACTACTAAGGTAAGAAACTAAACGTTTAAGTTATACTTAAAAATGTGTTAGTGTTGCGGTCTCTTTAAAATATTCTGTAGATTATTAGGTATTATAAATTTGAAATTAAACCACTTTATGTACCTACTCGCGTTTATTTTCACATTTGACTTTATCCTGACCTGAGTGAGTCCTTTAATTGACTCTCATATTTGTACATCCTCATGCAATAAAGGCTATAAATTTAATGTCGCAGAGAATTGAAGAGAACCTTTATAGCAGACGTTAAGATCACTTGAGGAGGGATTCCGATTACTTGAGTCGCTGAGTGTACTACCTACTTAGGAACCTCACAGTCCTCACAGTCCTCCTCATACTCTTTGGTAACAGAATCGCACAGTACTTACTTTGTTGAACATAAGACTACTAAGGTAAGAAACTAAACGTTTAAGTTATACTTAAAAATGTGTTAGTGTTGCGGTCTCTTTAAAATATTCTGTAGATTATTAGGTATTATAAATTTGAAATTAAACCACTTTATGTACCTACTCGCGTTTATTTTCACATTTGACTTTATCCTGACCTGAGTGAGTCACACACAGAGAGGATAAAATTTAAATAAGTATATTAAAACAAAACAAAACAAAAAGGACCTTGGCGCACTGGGTACGACCACCCACCGTTAAAGAACGGTGTGTAAGCCAGCATTGCTTAATCCATGTCTTGATTATCAGTTTGAACTTCCGAGAGAAATATATTCACCAAAATAGTGAACGATCGGTGAGCCTCTGTATATTATGGTATTTTTAAAAGTTTAATATTTTTTATACGAATACTACTATACTACATACCTAGTAAAACTTTCTATGCTTAACCTATACAAATAATTAAGTCAGTTACAGACAGCTTAAAAAAATCCTTTAACTATCTAAACTTAGGCAATTCGTATTTTTACTTAGAAGCAGAAAACATTAAATCCCATAAATTTGGTTTGTTGTTTTATTGTTTATTGCAATAAAATTATATTGAATAAAAATCATAATATTGGCACATATTATACGGGTGTCCCAAAACTCGACGTCAACCCGAAGCCGGGTGAAAAGGCAAGTCAAGCTGGTTGTCAGAAAAATATAAAAAAAAATCTAAGTTGTATGATTTCAAAATTATAGGCATTTTTTTTAAAATCGCAAAATTACACTCCCTGTGACAGTCTTTTTACTCCTGTTGCCACAAATCTTTACTTTTTCCAATTATTTTTTTTTCTGTGTAACCCTGAATAATGCTTCTCTAAACTGTAATCAAAATTTTGAAACCAGCTGCTCTAGCTTGCATAAAAAATAGGACTTATTTCCTAGAAAAACTTTCAAAATAAAAAATTGCCTAGTTTTAACTGACTGTATTGAAAAAAAATGTACTACGCGAGTTTGGCAAGTTATGTCAAAAGTTGGCGCATTTAGTAAAGATTCCAAAATGGTATAATACTTGGTAAATTGTAGCTGATAACATGGATAAAAAATTTTTTTTCCTGTAAAACCCACTTTTTAACAAATTTTTCTTACTTGGTTAAAAATTATTCTAATGGGCGCAAGATTTTCCAAAGAGTCGTAAATTGTAGCTTGAGATGAATCAGGCATTCTAAGAAGTATAAGCGAGATAGATATTGACGCTTAAGTGACTAAGACGGAAAGAGTCACCTTATCAAGTGCGAGCGAGATAGGTATGGACGCTAAAGTGACTGAAACGGAGAGAGTCATCTTACTAAGTGCGAGCGAGACAGAGAGTGACGCCAGGTATTCGCTTTTGTACTCACACATCACAATCACAAATCAGTACGTTACGCTCCTTCGTTTACTGCACTTGTTTTCGTATTCGTTTGTGTTGATTTCGTACTAACTACTTTTGGCTTCGTTTATGGACTTGTGATTGCTTGTGATTTGGATCCGAACTGTTTATTTTCCCTCAACGACGACCTTTGCTTTCTCCTGGACTATCGTGTGACTAGTGCCAAGATGTCTGCGTATACCACTCGCGAATACGCTAATATGCACCTTATTTATGGTGAGCAGGTGTAATGCCAGTGCTGCCGCCAGACTTTACCGTGAAAGGTACCCAAACGCTGCTCGTTACCCTGATCATCGAGTGTTTACGAATGTGCATCGTTTACTCTTCTCAGAGGGCCACCTCCCAAATCAAGAGCATGGTGGAGGAAGACCCACCAACCCGATGGAAGACGAGGTGCTAGAAGCTGTCGAAGAAGACCCAAGCACTTCAGTTAGGGCTATTGAAATAACCACCGGAGTGCCCAAAAGTACAGCCCATCGTATTTTAAAAAGACATGAATTACGCCCATACCACGTACAGCGAGTACAGACGTTACTACCCGGGGACTACCAAAATCGAGTAAATTTTTCCCGGACAATATTGGAAAGGTACAGGGATGACCCGCTTTTCTTAACGAAAATTTTATGGTCTGATGAATCGACATTCAAAAAGGACGGCTACATGAACATGCATAACTTGCATGAATGGCATGTAGAAAACCCTCATCTAACGAGGCAGGATCGGTCCCAGTACCGATTCAAAGTAAACATGTGGACCGGAATTTTAAATGGTCAAATAATTGGTCCTTTTGAGTTGCCTGATGCGTTGAATGGCGAGGTCTACTTGGACTTTCTACAGAACCATCAACCAAGTTTACTAGAAGACGTGCCATTAAACATTTACAGAGAAATGTGGTTCCAGCAAGATGGGTGCCCAGCACACTATGCTCGCTCCGTTCGACAATATCTCGATGAAGAGTTTCCCGGGAGATGGATCGGACGGTCTGGCCCAATCTCGTGGCCGGCCCGTTCACCGGACTTGAATCCATTAGACTTTTTTACTGGGGAGCAGTCAAAGAAAAAGTGTATTCAAAGCCAATTGAAAGTGAATTTGAACTACGGCAAAGAATAGCAGAAGCAGCTGAATTCGTAAATAATGGACGATTCGCTCGAAAGATAGCTCGATCATTTTTAAAGAGATGTCGGGCTTGTATTGCCGCCGAAGGAAGACATTTCGAACATTTGTTGTAGTAAAAATAGTTGTATTGGTACATTCATGAAACATTTTAAAAATTATTGTAAATTTAATAAATAAACCTTAGTATTAAAAATTTTGTGTCAATTAAAATTTAAACTTTTACAAAAAAATGGTGCCTATTTCATACCACACACAAAGAGAACTAAACTAAATTTAGTGGACAATCTGTTTTTTCAATCGGTTTATGATAGACAAGCACAGGTACAATTAAGTTAAATTTAATCAGTGTGTGCATTGGAATCGGCTCCAATGTAAAAAGCAATAAGTTTTGCCATTTTCACCAAGTAAGAAAAATTTGTTAAAAACTGGGTTTTACAGGAAAAAAAATTTTTTATCCATGTTATCAGCTACAATTTACCAAGTATTATACCATTTTGGAATCTTTACTAAATACCCCAACTTTTGACATAACTTGCCAAACTCGCGTAGTACATTTTTTTTTCAATACAGTCAGTTAAAACTAGGCAATTTTTTATTTTGAAAGTTTTTCTAGGAAATAAGTCCTATTTTTTATGCAAGCTAGAGCAGCTGGTTTCAAAATTTTGATTACAGTTTAGAGAAGCATTATTCAGGGTTACACAGCAAAAAAAAATAATTGGAAAAAGTAAAGATTTGTGGCAACAGGAGTAAAAAGACTGTCACAGGGTGTGTAATTTTGCGATTTGTAAAAAAATGCCTATAATTTTGAAATCATACAACTTAGATTTTTTTTTATATTTTTCGGACAACCAGCTTGACTTGCCTTTTCACCCGGCTCCGGGTTGACGTCGAGTTTTGGGACACCCTGTATATGTATAAAGAGTTAAACAAGGTTTTTTATCTATTACAAAAAAATATAGCCGAAATGAGTAATGCCTATCTAAACAGTATGCCGAAAACAATTATGCCAAAATATTATTTTATGCCACTTAAAAGTAACACCTAACTCGTTATGCCGAAATAGATTAGAATCAAAAAAAAAATGCGAATGAAAGGGATCTCATCAGCATTATGGTAATGGTGTGTAAAATAAAATCTCAAATCAACAAATCAACGTTAACATTTATTAAAATCTTAAAACTTATTACAACCACCATCATCATCGTCATCATCAGCTATGTCATAACAGGCTGATCCTGACGCGGGAGTCGAGCGGGTGCAGCGTGAGCGGCGACCGGGGGTCGGCCTCGAACGGCGCGGTCCGGGGTTCTCTTCCCGGCGCGGGGCTGAACCGCACCTGCCGCAGAAGCTTCGAGAGGCAACACTTCATCTGGATTATGGCGAAGCGCTTACCTGAGGAAGATATTTATTTATTTATTGGACAGTCAATGAAAACAGTTAGTAAGTAGTGGTTATTTTAACAAATGATATTTTTTAACAATTTGTTTTTGAACAAGTTGAATTATGTCTCGATGTTATTCGGTGGAGACAGTATTTCATTATCTTTGAATACAGAGCGCTTCGTGCAAGTTTTATTTGCCAATCAATCACGTTAATAGAAACGACAATTAACCGCTCCTTTGGTCTAGTGGTTAAGACCACCGATCACAGATCCAGGGGTCCCGGGTTCGATTCCCAGCGGTCGTTATAAAAAATGGTACTTAAGTCATCGAAGCCACGCCTCCTGATAACAAACGAGGGCACTCGAGCTTCGTGATGCTGGTTGATTTTTGTAGTAAAATTTTATCTTGTAACTATATAATAAAAACGAGGGCAGTTTATACTATGCCACATAAATCATCATTTTCGTTCATCATCATCATCATCATCATCATCAGCCTATACTTGTCCACTGCTGGACATAGGCCTCTCCAAGTGCACGCCACCGAGCACGATCCGCGGCTACTCTCATCCAGCTCTTGCCAGCTACCTTGCGAAGATCGTCGCTCCACCTAGTCTGAAGGCGTCCTACACTACGTTTGCCGATATTAGGATCGAATGAATCCATTCCAATTGAAAATAAAACTCGCAATAGGCACAGTTTAAAGTATCTACACCTAATGCCCCACCCCCACCCACGCTCTGGGTGGCTCATTGCGAACTTTGGCAGATAATTAAGAAACATTATTTTGTAGATCTACCAAATTAATATCATGCATCGCTAACGTCCACATTATTGTTGATTGCTGTTCTATCAATTCTTTATAATATAATTAGGTTACAATTAATACAAATACAAATTAGTAATTTTGACATTACAAATCTGTGCCGAAACATGCAAACTCACAAAAATATTATGTTCTGCTCTGTGTGCAAACTTATTAAATAAACTCAACTACATATATTATGTCGACAACGATGACTCGTGGACTAAAAATAATATGTTACTAAAGAGCGATGATGCAGACAAAACAGATAACGCCGGCGATGAATACAAAATAAGAAATCAAACGCACATTTTACACAATTTGTTGCCATAAAACAATGAATAATTTTGTAGTTTAGTATTCTGACAGTATTCTGAGCACCATAGCAAGTATACTATAACTGCCTATTATACCCAATTCGTGCTGTGGCGCTGGTTAGACAGACCCATCCAGTCTGATAGGTCTTTGTTGAACCTTTTTCGTTATGTTTTGTCAATTTCATTATTGTGTACAACGTCACTTCTAATAACTTACGTACTAACTAACGTAACTACTTATATGCCACCATAACTCCAACGACAGCAACGGATTTGAATAATTATGATTCACTAGTGGACCCGGCGGCGGACTTCGTACCGCTTTGACAGTTTCCATTCATTCCCGTGGGAATATCGGGATAAAACTATCCTATGTGTTAATCCAGGTTATAAACTATCTGTATGCCGAACTTCATCCAAATCCATTCAGTAGTTTTTACGTGAAAGAGTAATAAAGATCCATCCATCCTTACTTACAAACTTTCGCGTTTATAATATTAGTAGGATAAACTTTTGGTCACATTGTCTTAAAGAAATAATAACAGTTAAGTAGTATCCATTGAGTTATTATTACTAAGTACTTATAACTCATTGGTAGTATCAGCGTTTTTTTTTTCTTTAACTTGATCGGTGAGCGCATTTAGTCAGTGTGACAATTGTGTAATTTTCTTACAAATCATATAAATAGAAACATATCTTTGTTAATACGATGATTATGAATGATAATAGTAATGAGAAATGAGAATTGATATACCCCCCAACCCCTTGAGTATCGCAAGATGTGGGGCTTTACTAAGCTTCACGCGGACTTTTTGAAAGAATTTATAAAGTGACGTTGCACTGTTTTGTTTTATTTGCCAACACTCATGCACGCTCACGAACACATAACGGTTAATAATGCACCATTATTTCACATTAATATTCGACATATTTAACACAAATTTTAGAAAATAAAACAAAACCGCAAACATGACTCTTCACTTTCCCGCCAAGAAGTCAAATCAGCGTTATTTTTTATTATTGTACAACCTACAATCCTAATTAAAACATGTTAATGACAATTTAGCAAACTTTATAGCAAACAAAATCAAATAATTATTCGATGTAATGATGATGCCATAGGATTTTCCGGCAACGCATCTGCGATTCTTCTGGTGGGTTACTCTTGAAACACAATTGCAATAATCAATTTCCAATCCCAAATGTAAAAAATTCAAATGGCACTCTTAAAAGCGATAATAGCGCTACATTGGAATTAAATTGCGTAGAAATTGAGTGAACAAATTATTATCGAGATGGGGCGTTCCGAAATTGCGATACTTATCCCAATATCGATACATATTAATCGCATTGGAATTGTATTGAGATTGAGTTTTCGTCAAGAGTAGCCTACCTGGTCTTGCGGATGTCCATGGGCGGCGGTGATTGCTTCCCATCAGGTGCCTCATCCGCCTGCTCGTTTGCCTCCTTCTAATATAAAAAAATGAAACCCAAATACTGAGACCAAATAGAGAATGCGTCGTTGTTACAAACAGTACGGTTTGATTATAACAATATTTACTTTATAATCCTTGGGGTGCCTACAATTCTACATACAACGCTAGTGTAACACTTTGCATACTGTACTCGACGTTCAAAGTGCACTATTGTGCCTAAATTCATTTCATTTCATTATGAGTACCCAATGCATAAACAATAAATAAATATTAATTGCTCATCACAAACTTATATAGCATAATTACGTTAATTGCTATACAAATTAAGTTTGTGTGAAACTGATGCCTGAGAAGGTATGAAAATATCTGTAATTACAGGTCATTAGGCTGCTTCTACCTCGAGGATAACCTCCTTTACAAATGGATTTTCAATAAATAGCATAGTGATCTGCAAAAAAATTTAAACTTATCGCTCCCACCCACGCTGCCCGGTTCGCTGGAGGGCGGCGTGTCATTTATCATGAATGCGACATCAAAGTTTCAAATTTACAATTTATGTGGAGTCGTGCCGTGTCGTGTTGTTTTAGTTGTAATAAGGCGTCATGTTGCTTTCTTGCCAGCGCTACGTAGTAACTATTAACTAATCTGTGCCAGCGCAGCGCGGCACAAGCTTCAGCCACAAAATAAGTAGACTGCAAAAGGTAAGCTTCATACAAACGCGCTCGAGCAACGCACTCATAGACAACCTGGCGAGACACAGAATCTCAGCTCAACTGCACTCATAGACAACCGCGTGAGACACAGAATCTCATCCCAACTGCACTCATAGACAACCTCGTGAGACACAGAATCTCATCTCAACTGCACTCATAGACAATCTCGCGAGACACAGAATCTCATCTCAACTGCATTCATAGACAACCTCGTGAGACACAGAATCTCATCTCAACTGCACTCATAGACAACCTCGTGAGACACAGAATCTCATCTCAACTGCACTCATAGACAACCTCGTGAGACACAGAATCTCAGCTCAACTGCACTCATAGACAACCGCGTGAAACACAGAATCTCATCTCAACTGCACTCATAGACAACCTCGTGAGAAACAGAATCTCATCTCAACTGCACTCATAGACAACCTCGCGAGACACAGAATCTCAGCTCAACTGCACTCATAGACAACTTCGCGAGACACAGAATCTCAGCTCAACTGCACTCATAGACAACCTCGTGAGACACAAATTCTCATCTCAAGTGACTCATAGACAACCTCGCGAGACACAGAATCTCAGCTCAACTGCACTCATAGATAACCTCGCGAGACACAGAATCTCAGCTCAACGCATGCCCGCCAACTACGCTCATCAAATCATCATTTTCTCGCCACTCCTTTGCATCATTCAGGATTCGTTGCAGATTCCTTCACGGTACAGGCCATTCGATTATGGAACGCTCTCCCCGAAAAAGTCAGACAAGATCCAAGTAAATTGGTCTGTAAAACAATGGTGTATAAACTGTTTCTGTTTCAACACCCACGTAAGAGATTCCCATCATATTTTCTTCTGTTTGTATGTTTAAGTATGTTTATGTAGTCTATTTTTATTTAAGTTTTTTGTATATTATATTATTATAATTTCGTATATTTCAGTTCTTATAAATTTATGTAGTAATACATGTTTCATTTACGTTCTTTGTCGCACCGCTTACCAATTTTTAGGTCGACTGGTAGAGAGTGCCATTTGGCATTAAGTCCGCCTTTTGTACTTTATTTTATTTTATTGTGCACTAAAGAATAAATAAATAAATCTCGCCACAGCTGCGCTCGGACTGTTGTGAGCTGTTGCGAGATTCTGTGTCCGTGAGATGGTCTATTAGACCAGGCCAGCCTTGGTTCCTGGAGCCTTTGAAAATGGTAAAAAGTGACCCATTGGAAATGGAAGAGAATATAACAAAATTGAAAGGAAAAAGTGTACATACAAAAGTTGTAGATCTTTTTATTACCTACAACTTTTCCATTTATCTTTTTTCCATAGGACTTGTAGTGTTGCCGGAAATCAAGATAAACCGTTTTTTACCCTTTTACCCGTAAATTATTTTTCCTTTCATTTTTGTTATATTCTCTTCCATTTCCAATAGGTTTCGTCCTACTAAGATTTTGTTTGGTTTCAAAAATTATCGACCCTGGTCTAAATTTGTGCGTTGCTCGAGAGCGTTTGTATGAAGCTAACCTTCTCATCATCATCATCATCAGCCTATAAGCATCCCACTGCTGGGCACAGGCCTCCCACATGATCAGTAGCACGTGGGGATATTGGGCCATAATCCACCACGCTAGCTCAATGCGGGTTGGTGGGTTTTAACGACTGCCATCTTACGACAACAACCGGGACCAACGGCTTAACGTGCCTTCCGAAGCACGGAGGAGCTCGAGATGTTTTTAATTGGTCACCCATCAGGCGACCCGGAATTGCGAAAGTTGCTTAGCGGGCAAGATCGCAAGCCGAACGCGCTAGCCGCTGCGCCATCAAGCTTCTCACCTCGAGCTAACTTTCTGGGGTCTCGTTATTTTGTGCTACGGGTCTCGCCTTACACATTCCGCTGATGCTTTAAATTTGTTCCTTGAATTATTTTCACACAGTACAAATATAGTTTTTGCTTATTCAGCATTATGCCACTTAAACAATCATTCATATACGCAGCGTAGGTATGTTATTAAAAATATTAAACAACAAAATTTGATATTGCTTAACTCTTCTGGCGGGGTAGGATCTTGGGTCCTAGAGTAATCTTTATCAGTTCCTTTATTTTTGTAAATTTTTAATGGAAAGTGTCCTTGTAAAAGAAAGGTTTTTTTTATAGATAGCTCGGCAAATGACTCCATCCCACCTGATGTTAAGTGGAAATGGAGTCCAGACGCGAAGATAACTGGTGCAGCGTGAAAACAAACGTAGCATCAGTTAACCTCACTCTGCCGGCCCACAAGGTGCTTCTTCACGCCTCTTTTGAAGGACCCCATATCATAGAAAGGAGGAAAAACGTGTACTGGTAGACTATTCCATCTTTTGGAGGTGCGACATAGAAACGAGTCACCAAATTTCTTTCCAAGGTAGAAAAGCAATGCCCTTGTTGAGTTTACTACAGGTTCTTCTTAGGTCTCCCGCCCTGTTGACTTACGAACCAATAATGATGACATTCATAAGAGCAAATAAGTATTTAGAAAGATAGATAGATAAATAAATACTTTATTGTTCACACAAATAAAAACAAAAAAAAAAGTACACATAATCTTAAAGCTAGCATGGGCAAAGGCGGTCTTATCGCTTTAAGCGATCTCTTCCAGACAACCTTTGGCTTGGGAACCCAAGAAGGAGATAGAGGAAGTGCGCAAATACAGTAGAATACAATAGAATCGTATAACAGTACATATAGCCTAATGTAATGGCTGAATACATTATTTTTATTTGGGACCGCCTCGGTGGTTGAGTGGCAAAGCGCTCGCCCGATACCAGACGGTCCCGGGTTCAATTCGGAAGTCGAGCAAAGTGTGTTTCAGATTTTTCGATGAATAGCCAGGGTCTGTGATCACCAACCCGCATTTGGCCAGCGTGGTGATTAAGCCATTACCCATCAATTTTAGTGATGACTTCATTTCAATGATGGAGGCCTTTGCCCAGCAGTGGGACAACATATAGGCTACTTACTTACTTTGGATCATATCACACTAATATTATAAATGCGAAAGTTTATGTGTATGTTTGTATATTTGTTGCTTCTTCACGCTGCAGCGGATGGATGGATTTGGATGAAATTCGGCATACAGATAGTTTATAACATGGATTAACACATAGGATACTTTTTATCCCGATATTCGCACGGGAGCGGGAACCACGCGGGTGATACTGCGGGCGGCCGCTAGTCTTTATATAAATTAATCTTCTGTGCGTGTGTATGTTTTTGAACTCCTTCTAAACGGCTGGACCGATTTGGTGAAATTTTCTTTGTATGTTCAAGTGGATTCGAGAATGGTTTAGATTTACAATTGGACCCGGTAGGTGGCGCTGCTATAGGGGTCCATCATGGGATACGGGTGTTCTTAAGCGGACGAATGGTTTGTTTGTTTTGTTGTCATGGCAACTGTCAAAGCGGTACGAAGTCGGAAACGGGACATATTGCATAAAACATTGATCTAAAAACAATCTTGTCTTTGGAAAAAATTACTGAAGGTATTATTATTTTGAGTGATACGGGCGGTCTTAGATGTTAGATCTCTCTGCGTGTATTTTATTATATCCTTTCCTTCACCGTACGCGTACTAATATAGAACAATGTCTATCTCATTTCCGCTGCTTTTTCGTAACTTATCGCCTCATCTCTAACACAAAAAAATACAATATCACGAATGGGCCCATTACGCTTTATGTCAAAGACATAAAGTTGGTAATGCTAAAAAGTTACGACTTTAAAAGCCGTTATTGCACTCGCTCCATGTAACAAAAATGTTTGCTTAAAACCTATAAAGTTTTCTTGAAAAACACAGATTAAATAATAGATACTTATACTAGGTAACCGGTTTTAGAGGTAAGCAAACGATCTAAAACCGAGAGGTCGCGAAATGGATTCCTAGCGGGAGGTATATTTTCAAAGAGCCCGGTATGGTTGCTGGGGCCAACCTGTAGGTTGGAACTTGTTTTAAGTACCTACGGGTCTTTGTACAATGACAATGTTAGTTAATTTTCTCAAACATGCTTTGAAAAGAGGTCATTACTTTAACAACCTTCTTCCAGATAAATCGAAATTGCACTACCTACTACTGACCGAATACACACGAGTAGTGTCTGTAATGTTTGTATGAAAACCATATTTATAGCACATGAGTAACTCTGTGTTTATAGTGCTGGTGTGTTATTTAAAAGTGGAACGAACTTGTTACTCCGAAACATGACAAACGAAATAATCTAATATTTTATTCAAATTTCGAACTGGCTGCAAAATAAAGGGTATGTTCCGATATGCACTGCGAGCACTGTAAGATGTGACGTCAATTTAGTATACTGCGAAGCCGTTCTTTTTTAGGGTATGTTCCGATATACACGCGAGCACTGTAAGGTGTGACGTCAAGTTAGTATACTGCGAAGCCATTCCTTTATAATTAGCTATACTGGTTACTGTTTAAAACGGAACGCAGTCCAGTATATTGTCAATCAATAGTGCAAGTTTTTTAAATTTCTGGACGCTGTTGATCACGTGATCGAAGCACTGAGAGCACCCTACCTCAAAAATGAAGCCAGTGCTTACAGTACAAAAATTTCGACGATTTATGATTTCATATATTTCCCTAGGATACTGCGGCAGTATACTGTCAGTCCATAACGGAACAAATTTGATAGTCTTGATGCTCTACGCGTCATATTAGTTGCTATTATTTGGTTTTAATTTCCGCGCATTATATTAAGTGCTTTCGACCGTTACAATACGATAATAAATAACATAATAACAAAGAAACAGCCCTTGCCGAGTTTATTGTTACTTAACCTCCTCGGTACCAGCTCTCCACACCGTAGGGTTTACGAAGTCATGGCTTTGAATAAATACGTTCAAAATATACTTGTTAAAGTTTATTTTGAATATTTTTTTTAAAATTTTGAATAGATTCTCCAGCTTGGAAGCAGGTGGTGGTTGTTTATTAAAATAAACCTTAAATATTTTATTTTATTTTTAATTTAAACCACAATTACAGACAACACATAAAAAACTTATAAAAATAATGTAATATATAGTAATAACATGGTATATCCATGCCCAATTACAAAAGTGCGTATAATCAAAGTTTTTTTTTTATAATTATAACGCTTTTCTGTTTGCTGTAATAACATTATGGTATATTTCTATATTATTTACTTTGTTTACATCATATGACTTACCTATGCAGTACCTCGGCCCGTCTCCGAAGGGCATGTAGACTCCTGGTGGCGGCTGCGGCCTGCCCTCTGCCCAGCGGTCAGGGTTGAAGGTGTCTGCGCGCTCGAAATACTGAAATAAAATAAAATATTGAAATGAAACACGTTTTACAGATGTTGTTGTATCTCTGTGTGTGTACCAATAAATAAATAAAAAACTTTGGGGTAAAGGCACATACCTGCTAGTCACTCTGTATGCCGAGGGTAGGGAACTGCACGATGGTGCCATGGTCTCGACGATAAAACCAGCGTCCAGCATAGAGTACGTGAGACGTAAGACGTACAGACGTGCTGGATGCTCGAGTGATAACTGTCACAGATACTTGATGATAAAAGCACAGACCTGCTCGTCTCGCTATATGCCGAGGGTAGGGAACAGCAAGATGGTGCCATCGTCTGACGATAGCCGCAGCGTTCGGCATAGAGTACGTGAGACGTGAGACGTGCAGACGTGCTGGATGCTCGAGTGATAACTGTCACAGATACTTGATGGTAAAAGCACAGACCTGCTCGTCTCGCTGTATGCCGAGGGTGGGGAACAGCTAGGTGGTGCCATGGTCTGACGATAGCCGCAGCGTCCGGCATAGAGTACGTGAGACGTGAGACGTGAGACGTAGAGACGTGCTAGATGCTCGAGAGTGATAACTGTTACAGATACTTAGTGGTAAAGGCACAGACCTGCTCGTCTCGCTGTATGCCGAGGGTGGAGAACTGCACGATAGTGCCATGGTCTCGACGATAGAACCAGCGTCCGGCATAGAGTACGTGAGACGTACAGACGTGCTGGATGCTCGAGTGATAACTGTCACAGATACTTGATGGTAAAAGCACAAACCTGCTCGTCTCGCTGTATGCCGAGGGTGGGGAACAGCTAGATGGTGCCATGGTCTGACGATAGCCGCAGCGTCCGGCATAGAGTACGTGAGACGTGAGACGTGATACGTAGAGACGTGCTAGATGCTCGAGAGTGATAACTGTTACAGATACTTAGTGGTAAAGACACAGACCTGCTCGTCCCGTTGTATGCCGAGGGTGGGGAACAGCTAGATGGTGCCATGGTCTCGATGGTAGCCCCAGCGTCCGGCATAGAGTACGTGAGACGTACAGACGTGCTGGATGCTCAAGTGATAACTGTCACAGATACTTGATGGTAAAAGCACAGACCTGCTCGTCTCGCTGTATGCCGAGGGTGGAGAATAGCTAGATGGTGCCATGGTCTGACGATAGCCGCAGCGTCCGGCATAGAGTACGTGAGACGTGAGACGTGAGACGTGATACGTAGAGACGTGCTAGATGCTCGAGAGTGATAACCGTTACAGATACTTAGTGGTAAAGACACAGACCTGCTCGTCTCGCTGTATGCCGAGGGTGGAGAACTGCACGATAGTGCCATGGTCTCGACGATAGAACCAGCGTCCGGCATAGAGTACGTGAGACGTACAGACGTGCTGGATGCTCGAGTGATAGCTGTCACAGATACTTGATGGTAAAAGCACAGACCTGCTCGTCTCGCTGTATGCCGAGGGTGGAGAACAGCTAGATGGTGCCATGGTCTGACGATAGCCGCAGCGTCCGGCATAGAGTACGTGAGACGTGAGACGTGATACGTAGAGACGTGCTAAATGCTCGAGAGTGATAACTGTTACAGATACTTAGTGGTAAAGACACAGACCTGCTCGTCCCGTTGTATGCCGAGGGTGGGGAACAGCTAGATGGTGCCATGGTCTCGATGGTAGCCCCAGCGTCCGGCATAGAGTACGTGTGACGTAAGACGTACAGACGTGCTGGATGCTCGAGTGATAACTGTCACAGATACTTGATGGTAAAAGCACAGACCTGCTCGTCTCGCTGTAATGCCGAGGGTGGGAAACAGCTAGATGGTGCCATGGTCTGACGATAGCCGCAGCGTCCGGCATAGAATACGTGAGACGTGAGACGTAGAGACGTGCTAGATGCTCGAGAATGATAACTGTTTCAGATACTTGATGGTAAAGGCACAGACCTGCTCGTCTCGCTGTATGCCGAGAGTGGGGAACAGCTAGATGGTGCCATGGTCTCGACGATAGCCGCAGCGTCCGGCATAGAGTACGTGAGACGTACAGACGTGCTGGATGCTCGAGTGATAACTGTCACAGATACTTGATGATAAAAGCACAGACCTGCTCGTCTCGCTGTATGCCGAGGGTAGGGAACAGCTAGATGGTGCCATGGTCTGACGATAGCCGCAGCGTCCGGCATAGAGTACGTGAGACGTGAGACGTACAGACGTGCTGGATGCTCGAGTGATAACTGTCACAGATACTTGATGGTAAAAACACAGACCTGCTCATCTCGCTGTATGCCGAGGGTGGGGAACAGCTAGATGGTGCCATGGTCTGACGATAGCCGCAGCGTCCGGCATAGAGTACGTGAGACGTGAGACGTGATACGTAGAGACGTGCTAGATGCTCGAGAGTGATAACTGTTACAGATACTTAGTGGTAAAGACACAGACCTGCTCGTCTCGCTGTATGCCGAGGGTGGAGAACTGCACGATAGTGCCATGGTCTCGACGATAGAACCAGCGTCCGGCATAGAGTACGAGAGACGTACAGACGTGCTGGATGCTCGAGTGATAACTGTCACAGATACTTGATGGTAAAAGCACAGACCTGCTCGTCTCGCTGTATGCCGAGGGTGGAGAACAGCTAGATGGTGCCATGGTCTGACGATAGCCGCAGCGTCCGGCATAGAGTACGTGAGACGTGAGACGTGAGACGTGATACGTAGAGACGTGCTAGATGCTCGAGAGTGATAACCGTTACAGATACTTAGTGGTAAAGACACAGACCTGCTCGTCCCGTTGTATGCCGAGGGTGGGGAACAGCTAGATGGTGCCATGGTCTCGATGGTAGCCCCAGCGTCCGGCATAGAGTACGTGTGACGTAAGACGTACAGACGTGCTGGATGCTCGAGTGATAACTGTCACAAATACTTGATGGTAAAAGCACAGACCTGCTCGTCTCGCTGTAATGCCGAGGGTGGGAAACAGCTAGATGGTGCCATGGTCTGACGATAGCCGCAGCGTCCGGCATAGAATACGTGGGACGTGAGACGTAGAGACGTGCTAGATGCTCGAGAATGATAACTGTTTCAGATACTTGATGGTAAAGGCACAGACCTGTTCGTCTCGCTGTATGCCGAGGGTGGGGAACAGCTAGATGGTGCCATGGTCTCGACGATAGCCGCAGCGTCCGGCATAGAGTACGTGAGACGTACTAGATGCTCGAGAGTGATAACTGTCACAGATACTTAGTGGTAAAGGCACAGACCTGCTCGTCCCGTTGTATGCCGAGAGTGGGGAACAGCACGATGGTGCCTTGGTCGACGACGGCGTTGGAGTCTGGCACGGAGTACGCGCGCGTGCAGATACGCTGGATGCTCGGGAATGGAGGATACAGGCGCAGCGTCTCTGCGCACAATCGGACAATTCTAATTAATATTTTTGCAAGTCACTTGGAGATATAAGAAGGCAAATCTTATACATAAAGTAAAAAAATATAATTTTAATTTTTTGTCAAGGATGTTATTAACAATCATTACTATGGCTTTTTTCTTGGTTATTTGGTTTTTTATGTTGTGGAGATCCTTGGGGGAGGCCTTTGTCCAGCAGTGGACGTTTTTTTGCTGAGATGATGATGATCTGGTTTTTATCGTTTTATACTGTTTTGTAATCAAGTGTAAATTTGACATACGCTCACGGAAGCTGCTAAAATGGGTTTCCTTAGCGTTCAAGATAAGATAAGAAAATTATTTATTTGCACTTCGACATAGTATAAAGATGTTACAATAGGTCGTATTTAAGGCGTCTCTTATGGGACTACCCCCAAAAACATATAGATATGTACAACAAAGGCAACTTCAAAGACTAGAAGCTATGATCAATGTTACACTCGATGCAAAAGTTACCTCGTTCTTAAAATTAACAACGTAAATTCAAAATATTAAGCAAGAGTTTATTGTAAACAATTGTTTTCACGTCAAAGTTAACTGAAACTTACTAAAGTAACGTGATAAATCAAAACTGATTATGTTCATTATACGAGTATAACAGCATCATCCATAATAACATCAGGTAATATTTTAGCCGGCATAACGGTTCAGAATGTAATCAGGCACTAATTGATGTACGAGGTGGCGTGTACGGTGTAACCCGCCGCCCGTCCTGCATGCCAAAGATTAATGATGTCGGAAGATTAACGGAATCAAATCAAATCACGGCCGCCGTACGTTTTGGATAATCTCGCAAGCGGTAGCGTACAAGTCTGTGGCCACAAAATAAGGATACACAGTAGGTAAGCTTAATTCATACTACTGTATTACTGTAACTATATTATAACATCTCTTGACACCAGAATGAAACTCGCACTTGGCACCCAGCTCGGAACAGTCCGATCGCAGCTGCTGCGAGATTCCCCGTCCGGCCACAGAATAAGTAATAGTATAGTCCGGCGTCGTCCGTGCGTAAGAGATAGTCTATGTGTGCCTCGTTAGAGCGCGTTTGTACTTTACCTTCTGCAGACTCCTTATTTTGTGGTGTGGATCAGCAAACACCTTTATGTATACACATTAAAACTTTTGCGTTTCATTTAAAAGTTTGCTTGAACTACTTAATAACTTGCTTTGTATCTTCTAACTGCTGGAGTACTGCATTGAAAATGTTTATTTTGAGACATCTGTATCGCCTTGGTGTCGTGGATATTAGAGCTACGTTTTGAAAAATGTCAAATACTTTTTTGAAAACTGAAAAATGTGAAAAATGCGATCATTTTTCGCCCGGTTCCGGCGAGAAAAAAATTCATATCTCAAAAACGAAACGCGATATCGAAAATATTAAAAAAACGCCTAGAGATATGACTTTGGGCTAGTTTTAAAAAAATAGAGGTTTGTAACATAAAAGGATAATTCTGTAGCTTGTCCTTTATGACGCGAAGTTTGCGCAGAGCGTGTGAGCGCAGTGTATTCGTACACATCAACGCTAATGACCTGAAAGACAGTATGTTGTTTACATCACATGCTTAAAGCTATTTTTAGACTTGTAAATGCGTACAGGCGCGGTTGGTCCATATGTAATAAAATGTTATTTTCTTATCATAAAAAATACGGATATTGAAAGTTTTTAAAAACAAAACAAAATTATAGTTTTAATTTATTAATTCTTGAATGAAACAACTTTTACGACTATTGGGAAAACAATAATATTTCAATATTTATTAAACTTTTGAAAATAAAGGCAATACAACATGCCATATGAACACACGGAAATAGTCCCATCTTGCTGTTCGGTTGGTTGGAATCTCTACCTACCTACTTCATTCAATCACTCAGGAGGACTATGCCAAGCGCACGCCAGGGCAATCGCCGTAAGGCGTGTCGCCGTTTGAACATAATTATAATGCTATTACAGACTGTAATAATGATATTATCGCGTCAACCTCACAATCGAATGTGAATGTGACTTTAAATATTTCTGCGGCAGTGAAAAATGATCGTAGCCTGTCGGATTCGTACTTTGCGCAAGAATCGTTTGGAAATCTTCAATAAGTATATGGATGACAATTTTTACTCGACTACGCTGAATTCTTTTCTCAAGCGTAATGTTTTATTAAATTCCATCTGAACTTGAATATCCTTTTGTTTTGTTATTCTAAATTATCTAAAATTCTCTTGTAGCTCTTAGTTGTATCATTTTAGTTTCTAGGTCATATTGCAAGTTACTGTCGCTTAGTTGTAATTAAAATACGCATAGGTTTAAGTAAAAAGTTCTTTTTTGAAACGTTCAGTCATTCCATTCAATTCGTTGGTTTTGTTGTGTAAAAATCGCAGTGTTTATTTCTTTTTGTAACTTGTCAATATTATTATTTAATTATGTTTATGTTAATTTAATTGGTTAATATTTTTATACCATTTTATATAAATAATAGTATAACGGTAAATGCAAAAAAATGTGTGCATATACAGTAATGTAATGTGTAATTAAGTATTGTATTGTAAGGAGTATTAATATGCAAGTACTGTAATGTGTATATACAGTTCACTAGACGTAAGAAAGAAAAAAGAACTTTTTTACTTTAACCTATGCGAATTTTAATTACAATTAGGCGACAGTTATTTGCAATATGACCTAGAAACTAATGATACAACTGTGTTTCCAAAAACACTAAGTCCTGTGTGTTTATATTTATATAGTATACAGTATTTTTTTATCAAAGTCAAATATTTTTATTCACAAATATATACAACTTTGTTTTAAAATTTTACTACCTATTTATATTATTTTCTATCTCAAATCAAATCAAATCAAAATAAATTTATTTGGGACAAGACAATTCGAACATACAGATAAAAAGTAGAAAAAAATTATAAGACAGTCCCAAAACCTATCTATATTTATATTATTTCTAACTACTTAAAAAAATAAAGGTTTATTTGTATTTAAGTATTTTTTGTTTTATTATTATATTTAAACAATTGTACTGCAGAAAACTATACTGTTCTCTGTATAGCTTAATTATTTTTCGTTGACCACGCTGTGCTTCCAAGGAGCCCTTCTTCTACTTACTTGTTATTCAACAACAATGGTTGAGAGATTTAGTGCCTTTATTTTACTGTAAACTAGCTGACCCATGCCCGATTCGCTGGGCATTTTTTTTTATTACTTAGGGGTATAAAAAATAGTTTACGACCTATTGTCAGCCCTACTTTCACTTTCAACGCGCACGTGCACGTGCTCGTGCTATGTTTTGTGTTTGTCGAATAAACTAAAGAGAACAACGACGCACGCAACGACAATTTAGTGTAATTTTGTTGCATTATTATTATATTAGTAGAAATATTCTCAGACATTGTCCCTAAAGACTAATAAATTATCGTTGTTTTAAATTATTAAATTATTATTTTTTTTACTAAATTATTATTATATAAAGGTATTATTTGTATTTAAGTGCATTTTTGTTTTATTATTATTTTTAAAGTGAAAGGTTGCGTAAAATGTAGTCATTTTTTCTTTGACTTTTGTCATAAATACGCTTATATATCGGAAAGTAGTAGTAAATTACATTTGTCTTTAATTTTAACATTATTTTTTCGTTTTTTTTTTTGAGATATTTACGAAATGAACCGGGAAGAACTCGAAAGGCAGCGGATTTTAGCCGTTTTACAGGAGTCGGACTCCGAAATAGAAAACATTTCATCTGAAAATTAAGAGGAACAAGATCGATCGTGAGTTATCGCAGTAATGACAGTGGCACCAATCAAGACGCATCTAACGACGATAGTGATAATAAACCTTTAAGTGTATTACAGCGAAAAAAGATAGGAAAACCAATCACACTTGTCGGAATGTTTTGTAATACAGAAGTTGTTTATTTTTGTTTTCTTCACATACTTTTAGTCTATTTATAATTAAAAAAAATGTTTGATGATTAATTTGTTTAAGTTTAAGTTTACCCACCTATCCCGTTATACCCACCTATCCCACCTATACATGGGATATGAAAAATATTTTTAGCAATAAATAAAAAAATATTAAAATAATTCTAATTAATTTAAAGGTTAAAATTGTATTTAGGATTTTTTTATTTAGAGTGTATTATTTTGTGGCTAAGGACAAATTTGGAAAAAAAGACGTGTAAAGACGATTGTTTCTCTGTGAATAGATCAGGGTAGAGAATTCATAAATTGCATAATAAATTGTTTGGGTCCCGAAAGGATAGTGGTCATAAACCAAAAGTATATTGTTAAGACCATGAAAAAGTTGGGACTTTATTGTTCATTGGTTGCGCTTCGTGCAATATTAGACTAAAAAATTGACAGTGAGAAGGGTAGAAATGATTGCACAGCGTGAGAAAACTTCGCACGTGTCACAGTTACCCAAACGGCGGCAGTCAGAATTCATCGCCAATTATGTCCGACAAACAGCCGACCAATCTTCTCGCCATGTGACACTTTAAAAATCCTTTATCGTTATTGAACACACGTTTGTAAATAGCGAGACGCGCGAGGCTCGCGCGAGGCGTTGCCAGAATGTTACTTTTGTAACATTTCACGTTACTTTTGACCATCTCATGTTACTTCCATGTTACACGACTCAAAATGTTACTTTTACGTTACTTTGAGAACTTGATAAAAATATAGGTATAAATATAATTAAATATTTTCCAGCATACAAAGATAATCGTGAAACGGAACGCAATATAGTTTCATATTTTTTTGTTTATATACTTTTTGTCCATTTTCTTCTCTTTCTTACAAGGTAGCGAAGGTAGCGAAGCGAATATTAGGTATACAGGTAGGTACTTATTAAATTAGACAACATTGGATCCATTGTTTTTCTTTCTTTCGAAGCTTCAAGAATAGAATAGAAAGTTTTTTGTGTAATCAAGTGCCATGGTATATAATAATAATAATATTAAAAAAAAATACATAATGTTACTTTTCTCATGAAAATGTTACTTTTTGAACCGTCTCGTGTAACTTTTGACTATCGGCCACTGGCAACACTGGTTCAGTTCGCTGCGAATGGTCACTGCGTGAACACATATATTAGCTTTATGTTTATAAAAAAATATTCATCATAGCGCAAGTGAATCAGATGGCACTGTGCCGCAATAAGCACTCAAAAATTAAAAAGTAGTGACAAAATTCAGCGCTTACGTCAGCCTTCTCGGTAGCATAGCGGTCAGTGCAGCCGCCTGGATTGCGGAAGACCCAGGTTCGATTCCTGGCTGGGTCGGGTGGACGTTTAATTTTTTCACTGTATTTTATAAAATATTTTAAATATTCAATTGCTTCAGTGCAGCAATTAGCACTTAAAAAATAAAAAGTTAAATGTGTATACGTGATAATGTGCAAAATCATATTTACGAAGATATACTTACTTTTTTATACCAAAGATCAAAATTTTATTTTTATTACATTACTTTTGTTCAACCCTGACATGTTTTGACTTCTGTTTATGTTTGACCATGAGGTTGACGACAAAAAAACAAAGTATAAGCTGGACCTAGGGCTGTCAATTTATAATTTTACTTAGTAAGAAACAACCTCATTATCTCGGCCCGACTCGGATATGGTACTTTTTAGGTATTTTTATAATTTACCGGGGTTCGGCACGGTATCCAATCTGCCATATTCGGGATCATACAAGTATTACCAAATACCCTGTAAAATATGCAAACATCCCAAAGCGGTAACTTCACTGACAGTCACGCCAGTGCATTTGAAATACAAATAGACCGGCAACTTGGTTTCGCAATCACAGCCAGACCTTTTTGGGACATTTAGTTCCTGTTTGATCACATAGGTACGCCATAACGTCAAGTTGAAGATCAAGACCAAGTTCGATCCCCTGATCAAACTTGGTCTTGATTTCTTGACACAGAATTACAAAGTGGAAGTTAAAAAGATAAAAAGGTTAACACTTAAACAGCCGAATATTTTAAAGCGCGCCTTTCCTGGTACGCCGCCAATTTTTGCCGATATTGTAAGATTTTTAAAATAAAAACTATTTGTAATACATCAATATTTATTTTTATTCATTACACCGGGGTTACACGCAAATCACGTACAATGGACGTTATTTTAAAACAAACGCTGAGAAAGTCAATGCCGTACAGAGGACGTGATCAGCGTCCTGAGACGATCCCACCCACCCGTACCCAGTACGTGATCGACTGTTAAAATGTTAAACTACAACAGTGAAATATAAGCGTTTTGCTTAGGCAACTTAAAAATAAGTACCAATTTTACGCTACCAGCTTCAGAAACATGGCGAACTAGAATAAAGTAGAATCAATACCAGCCTTGTATGACCATGACCACATGGTCACCTACTTAGATGAGTTCTTGCAACGCCTCGAAGGGGATGGACCCTTTTTTTTGCAAAACCAAAGTAATCGCAGATGCATTGCCGGCCTTGAGGAGGGAGTAGGAATTGGGAGGGGGGAAGGTGGGTGAGAGATGGGCCTCCGGTACATTCAGTCACCGGACGAAACACAACAGCAACGAGTGCCATTGTTTCACGCCGATATTCTGAGAGGGTGGTATTACGCCGGGCCTGCCGGCCCATTTCGTGCTGCAACGCAGCGTGGCTCTACCACTCAGGAAAACTACCTGCAAAACTGCCAATCATGTCAAGATTTAGGCTTTGCAATATTTAACGTTCTTCAGCCAGTCAGTTTTCTAACTGGATGATTTTCAGCCCGGTTTCAGCTCTCTGGTTTCCAGCTCCAGAAACATGGCAAGCTAGAATAAAGTAGAATCAATACGAGCCTTGTATAACTATGTCCATGTAGGTGAGTTCTTGCAGCGCCTCGTAAGGGATGTCTCCGCCATGTGCGCCCGCTACCCGCTCCACCTCTTCCCGTAGCCGTTCCTGGAGGTCTTCCCGCTCCGCCAGCTCGAGGAACATGAACGCCAGCGTGGCGGACGTCGTCTCAAACCCCCCTAGGAAGATGATGAACGCGTTGGCAGCTATCACCATGTCCGCTACGGAGGTGGTAAGGTAATATTAGAAATAGGAATAGACTATTATCTTTATTAACTATTTCAACTTACATACTATTTGACAATGACATGAACAAATAACATAATTTACAAGAAACAGGTATACATGCCAAAAAAAGAAGTTGCCAGCGGTTTCCACACTAGGAAGAGCTGATTTGTTGCAAACCAACTTCATGATTTGTGTGTGTGTGTGATTTTATCTCGATGAATTAAACTAATCATTAGATATGAGAATATGATAGGAGAAAAATAAATAAGCCTCCTGAGTTTGTTGCCAGCTCTTCTCGGAACACTACACATTTAAATTAATCGCAACATCGCGATGTTGCGGTTAATTTAAATATGTAGTGTTCGTACTCTTCAGAACACAAATGCAGGTTTAAAATTTCACACCATTTAATTTCAAAGTCAAAGTATATTTTAACTTGCCACGATCCGTTCAGACAATCCATTAAAAGGAGATTCTTTAAAAATAAATGATTGACTCTTTTTCTTACTAGCGACTACATCGTCAGTTTGATTGTGGCAAACACAAACGGCCAAAAATATTCTTGTATTTTAAAAAAAACTAACCAAATTATCGTTTTGATTAAAATAGATCTTAAGCTATCTTAGAATCTGATGCTGAAATTGCTGATTACTACCTAGTTGTTTCACAATATAACATGAAGTTCGCAAAACTTTGATGGCTATTTAAGGCCGTTCCGTTTAAAGCTGAGCAGACACCGTAATTTGTGTCGGTAAAGTGCTCGCGACGCGACGCCGCCGCCCGTGACAACCTCAGTTACAAACTTAAATTTTGATAATGGCTCCCACACTGACAATATAACTTCGCTGCAAGCAAAAAACCGAATTACACCATTAAAAGATGAAACTTAAAACGAGTTCTCAAGTTCTTTCGCTCTCAAATTTGTTCTGCGGCTAAAATGTATCATAATTCCCCCGCTACGGAACTGGGCCATGTTATGTTATGTTAAGTTATAGAGCCATTGAATTAAACGACAATGCTTGCGCGAGAAACGTTGAACTCGATGATATTTTTCGTTTCCGACCCGAACCAAACCCATCAGAGAATCTAGTAGGGTGGTAGACACGCACTAGTGCGTGATGCCGTTCCCTCTAGAAAACCATTGACGGTGCTTCGTTTTACACGGATTGTTATTATAAGTCCTTTCAGTTTCTCGCCGCCCCCAAAAAAGCTAGGTGAAGCTGAAAATGCCGTCGCAATCAGCAAACACTCTCAAAAAAATAATAAATTTTCGTTGTATATTTGAGACAGCTATTTAACACGAAAGTATAATTTTTAAATATATTGAATTCTGAATGTATGTAATGACACTAATTACTGATACGCGATCGAAACGTGGGCGCAAACACTTGACTGGACTTAGCTATCGTCAGTTGATATACCTATGCATGAAGTTTTGTTTACAGGGTGCCTAGTGTGAGTTTTGTTGACGATCCGTATTCATTCGATTACGTTTATGAAAACGAAAATTAGTATGGCATTGAAGCAGCACCTCCTGGCGGCATACGAGAAGAGTTAACATTTTGTCATACAAATTCTCGTTTTCGTTAACGTGATCGAATTGCGAATGAAACTCGCACTTGGCATCCTGATCTCCAAACTTCAGTATGTAAGATGACAATAAATGATGATGACTATCTGAGCCGCTAACGAGCAACAGAGCCCGTCTAAAAGAAGAAAGCGGTCACCGCAGCCTATCATCACCAGCCCATATACGTCCCCACTGCTGGGGCACGAGTCTTCCTCGAGGATAGGGAGAATGGGCCATTAACCACCACGCGGGCAAAGTACGGATTAGTGGTTGCTAACGACTGCTAAAGCAGCCGAGACCAACGGCTTTACGGGACATCCGAAGCACGGAGGAGCTCGAGATGATAAATCTTTGGTCACCCATCCGATCCAGCTGTTGCTAAGGTCGTCGCTACATCTAGACTGAGGGCGTCCTACACTACGTTTTGCCGACACACGGTCTCCGTTGTCTTCACTCAAGAACTCGTTTACCGCAACGGTTAACACTCACTTATCTCGACGTCATCGTCGGCAGCCTTGGAGTTGTTGTTGCTATCGTCGCTGCGCAGTGCCATCATCATGTCGATGAAGTCACCTCGCTTTTCCTGCTTCCCTGAAAAACATAATTTTGCAATGTCTAAATGTTCAAATGATTTTAACGCAAATTTTGTTGCGAACAAATTACAAAAACACAAATGTCGAAAAAATTTCCACGAGCAGGATTTGAACCTGTACCCTTCTGGCATTCCGGGTCAGGTGCTCTTCCAATTGAGCTATCGTGGTTCTAACCAGCCCGCCGAAATTATTCAACACTTTTTACTTTGAAAGCCAAAGGCGCCCATTCAATGTCAACAACTATCGTCACTAAAATTTACAATGTCTGACAAAATATCAACAATTTTTGTGGCTGGCTTTCAGTGGTAGATCACTGTGTTTGAACTTGTGACTAATTTGTACGCTATAATATCAATTACAAATTTTCCTCACTGGTAATTTATTTTTGACATCAAAATTCTCCAACAGCAGAAGGACGCTACAGGAAAAGGACTTGACAAAATGTTTATTTCTTTGTTAATTACAATATCTGTCGCCATGACAGCAATGTTAGGTACTATTGTTTTATATCGGCATTTAAAGATGAGCAAGCCAATTCCTTATAGCACGGAATTCCGCTTCCAGCTTTGGCATTATCGTCACTTACCATTCCCGTTATAGAATAGAATTAAAAAGTGACATATTTTGCTTACCGTTCTCTCTATCTCTGAGCACACTAGTGACGATGTTGTAGAAGAAGTCGTGCGTTTTCTTCGGAATGATCCTCATCCTGAAGAACAGCACGAATGCTGGCCAAAACTGCCGCATAGTTCTGTTGAAGTAGACATTCATTATCAGACCATTTTACATAAAGTATTTCGTCTAGAGAGTTAGCAGTGTCACAGCTAACATTCAAAATGTAGATGGAACCGTAACAATTTTTGAGAACTTTCATTTTGTATTAAAAACGTCCTTATTAAATTACTAAGTTTTTATTTAGGTCACACACATTAAAAGAGGCCTCATACAATACTCATGATATGTTAAGTCTACGCTAAACTGTAAGATCGCTTATATTAACTTGCCGTTGCAAAGAATTTTGTAACATTACCTTTTTAAGTTTTGAACATAAACAGCAATTATTATTAAGTAAATAAAATAATAAGAAGAGGGTTCGGTTTGGTTTCATCAAAAGAAAAATAAAGGACTAGTACTTCAACAACGAATACAATCATGATAATTACATGGATAATTGTTGGAAATTTACCAATTTCTCGTCGCATTTCACAAATATTACAAGATAATAAAATCATTGTATGAATGGCAAAAATGTATTATATAAAAAGTTTGACTTACTTCTCAAATATGTTGTACAGCGACATTTCGTAGAAGGCATACAAGGCCACAGCGAAAGGGTCTTGTTCATTATCCATGACATTGCTTTTGAGGCCGAATGCGCAAGGCACTATGGCGTCTGCCGTAAAACCGCCTACCAGCTTTTCAGCATCAACCACAGCAGTTGCATTATCAATTCTTTTTAAGTCATTACCATTATTATTTTTCTCTTCTATGTTAAACATTTTATTGTTTTTGTCTTCACATTTATAATCTCTACCATTAAGTTTGGTACTGTTCGCAGTATCATTTAAATTGCAACGGTTTTTTACTCGTATCAGAAATTCTTTGGTTATATCGTCGATCAGTGGGAACATGCCTCGTAATTTGTTAGGTCTGAAAAAATATGAATAGGGCACAATTAACACACAATTACAGATACATTTTAAACACCTCGGTGCTCAGTAGCATAGCTATTGCAAAGGCTGCTGACGATAATCCTGGGTTCAATTTCCAGGTCGAAGTATTTCGTTCTGTCGAAGTATCTGTTAAGTATCTGTTTCGAAGTATTCGATGCAAAGCCCAGGTTTGTGATCACCCACCGGTATTTGGCATACCTGGTGGAGATTAAGCCAATACTTATCAATTATAGCGATGTCTGATTTCAATAAGCGAAACCTTTATCTCGCAGAGGGACAGGATATAGGGTAATGTCTTTCCTTTACAGATTAAATAATTGCAAGCACAGTAACGGAAAGGAAATCAGAAGACGCTACCCACCTCTGGTGCAAAGACTTGAGATAATAAGACACGATTATCTTAAGACAGGCGAGTATTGCCTCTTAAAAAATTTATTTCTCTCTCTATCTCTCTCTCTCTTCCCCATAATTTAAGATTTTTTTTTAAATGTACTCACGAGAATATGGGTGATATCTTAGCCCGGAGTCGCTTCCAGTGCGTGCCTCTCAGATAAAGCACGGAGCCGGCCAGCGGATCCACGTCCTCGCGGAAGAAGAACCCTCGGTCCACAAAGTGCTGGAAGTCGGTGACGCACATGCGCTTGATCAGCACGGGGTCCCGGACTACCAGGGTGCGCTGGTAGAACTGGTGCGTGCCTGCAATTGGTATTAGACCACCATCATCATGGGAACACCCAAATATACCGAAATGTTTTTATTCCGAATTTCGATATTCCGGTTTTTCAAAGGAGCCGAAACAGAGAGGCCGCAATGCCTTCACCGCTTACAAGTGCCCGTAGTTTTATTCAAAGGAGCCGACAGAGAGGCCGCTCTTAAAATACCTATTACAATTTTTGTGTCAGGAAAAGTAAAAAAAAAACTAGACTGATTTTTTTTTAAATGCTAGGACCTTATTTCTTTGATATAATTAGATGTTTTGTCAAAATATTTGCAGTTGATAAAATGTGAACTTACATTTAACTTTATGACTTTTGTCTGAACCTTTACTTTTTTATGTACGTTCCCGCATATCTTTGTCATTAACCCACTAATTTGCATGGTTGTTTTTTGTTTATAGGTAAGACGTTTTCTTCGAGATGGTTCCATTTCTAACTCTTCAAATGGCGCTTAATTGAATTCCTATTGTGTCTAGGCCCGGCGCGGCGTTCAACCTGTTCCTGTCAACGAGTTGATTCTTGACCACTTATGGCCTAACAGCGTTGGCAGCGATAGATTGATGGGTCCACAAGCTATAGTAACCAACCAATCTTTACACAAAAGATACCGATGGGTCGAAGTGCTACTGCGAGAGGGGAACCTCAGCAGGTCCCAATTAGATAAGATAAGATAAGAACCGACCAATCCTCGGAGGATAAGGGTTTGACATCACGCAAGCTGCTTTACTAGATTCTGCGAGGCGTTCGAGTTGGATGACAATTTAAACTTACTTTAATAAAACAGGGTAGGTACCTACCTATTAATTTTAAAATATCGGATAAAAAAATTCAAGAGCGGGATTCGAACCCGCACCACATGACATGCCAGGTCAGGTGCACTATCTTTATGCTATCGTAATTCTCAAACCTCCGAAAACCAATCTATCTCTTTACTTTGTAAGCCAAAGGAGCCTTATACAATGTCAACAACTACGTCATTTATCAACATACAATGCTAATATTTTTACAAATATTAAAAATCAGTTAAGAATTAAACAAGCTGTATTTATAATTATGGTTCCTAATTTATAATTATACGCAAATTTTGTTGCGAACAAATTACCTACAATGTGAAAAGTGTCAAAAACAACATATTTTTCCAATTGTTATTTGTTTGTTTAGTTATATGTATGTGTTTGTATAATTATATGTCACTTACCTAAAAACCTCAAATCCTTATACGTGTCATAAATCCTTTTGAAACACAAGCCTCCTTGCTCTTTGAACATCACCACAGACTTGATATGGCCCACAAACGGCCATGCTGGCGGCGAGAAGATCCCTCTATCAGCCCAGTATCCATGGTCATAAGTCCCCAAAGCGTAAACAGCTGATAGGATCAAGGGACACCCGAAAATGTACCATAATATATCACTCCCGAAGGTATAGTATTGCAAAGCCCATGCCAGCCAAACCACCAAGAATGATGCTGACCGATTGAATCCAATCATATTGTGTTTTTAATTTTCCATTAATAAAAGGTAACGAGCTGAAGACTGAAAAAAAATATGATAAATTACTAAGTTATTCATATAGCTACGAACCATTTTTCCTTTTATCTCATCAGATTATAGTAACGATAAGACGAAAGAGGTAGAAGCACACTACTCGAAATTTCTAAAAAAACTGGCTATATTATTTTCTAACTGCCGTCGGAGCACAACAATGCTAATAACATTGTTATTATGGCGACAAACTTAAAAAAAAATAATGGTAAGCGACATTAAAAGGTCTAACCTAACGACCAGCGAAACAGAGTTCAATAATATTTACGCATCGCTGGAAATCGAACCCGTAACATCGCGCTGGATCTGATAGCAGTGGTTTTACCACTAGAACGAAAGAAAGTATTTATTCATTGCCGCTTTTACCTTAATATTACATCTAACTTACTAATTTCCACTAAACAAGAGAAATGGTGTAAAGTTCATCGCACAAATGTTAAGAATGTAATTAACTATTAATTACTTTCCGATTCCGGGTGAAGTACGCTTCCGCCTGCAGCCTTATCGTCAATTACCGTTGTAAAACAAAAAATATTAACTAAAACGTGCTAAAACAAAGAAGAAACTGTTGTTTGTTAGAAATGCTCCAATACGTAGGAAAATATCCATAAAAACGTTGACGAACGTAGCCTAATTGAAATCAAACGATCGGTCACCTGACTATAAGTTATTATAATAACTAATTCACATAATATACAATTTAATGGAACACATATTATATTTTACATAAATTTTATCTTTCGAGACTTCTTCACCATATAAACTTTGACTATACCAAATCTCACACTCCTCAGTTCGCGCAATGTGTTAAAAAGTGACACAAAGTACTAACTAATAAAATAAATATCACTAGTTACTAAATTATTATTAAGAGGCAGGTATGAACAAAAAAGGGGTTCTTTAAATACAGAGAGAAAAATTAATTGAACAATTTACAACAGCTAAAGCTATTGGATGTATTCTGTGCTATTGGTTTAAACTTCATTTCTATACCGTAGTCGTAATTAAAAACTAAACCAATACAATTATAACAACGCACCTGAATCACACTTCTATCTAAAAATTTCGTCTGGAGATATTTTGGAGAAGCTATTTATTTATTTATTAGCTTTATTTAATTATTTTAACTTAAAGGTTAAAAATATCTTTGAATGTAGCCTTAACTCATTGAGTATTAAAGTTTGGGTTCTTCAGCCACCTATTAACATTAATTTTCTAATAACAACACTTGACGAAAGAGGAAAATTTAAGGGCCTCCTTGTCTTATTTTCGAGTAAAAGTTGTAAGAACAAATTGAATTCAAATTGAGATGCTATCGGTCACATTGTAGTTTGCACATCCCTTAGTTTTAAGCACGTAAGTAAATGTGGGTTTAACACTAATAACACTAGGCTAAACAACGTAGTCACCACAACAACACTTTTAAAATTAACAAAAAGTTCTAAATTCAATAAACTATTGTATCTTCAATCAAACATTAACACGTGATAATTAAAAACATCTCCCTATCAAGTAATGTCGACACTTACACAGAGACGCACTCGAACATTCTCAAATTAATATTTTGACAGCCATTTGAATTTGGCACCGCGGCGGCACGGAGATGACCGCGATTGACTCGCGCGCATTAAGGAGTCTCACCAAATGCGTTGTGTTGAGGCATGAGCGCGCACAACGCGTGATGCTGTAAGAGAGAAAGTTAAAAACAGGGCCGCAGTCGCGAGCCCATCTGATATACGAGTTCGGATACTACATCATTCGAGTATCGATAACAAAAGGCTGCAGTATGATTTATGTATAAAAACTTCCCTGTTAAATAAAAACTTGGAAATCATTATACTTGGTTGATACTTAGATCGTATTTAAATTTAGCTAATAAAGAAGTACTTAGAAATATTTAAAAAATATAATTTTTTCAACATTTGTGTTTTTGTAAAAAAATATTTACCATAAAGTATCTAATTTCTTCAACAAAACGCCTACGGGATTTTCAATTTAGTCCAACGGTACCATAAGTCACACCCGCATCCAGAATTTCTGCAAGCAAGTAATATTATATCACGGGACCACTCAAACGGAACCCCTGCAGCAGATGGTAATGATAAATGGAATGTTTTGTCTACCTGGACCCTTAGTCCGCGCCTGAGCTTTTCCACGTCGAATTTATGTTTGATTTCTTCTCTGTAGTTGCAGATGTATGCACTAACTTCCATCCCAGCGGAATATTCCAGATGTTACATTTTTTGTAGCATTCTAGTGTAGGGTCGACGCATACGCAATGTTTTTGTCGCACAAAACATTTTTGTGCTTAAAGATATTGCTAGACATTTAAAGTGCCTCTCTTAGAGTCATTGAGAAACATTTATATTTAATTAAGTAATAAAGAAGTTGCCTGAAAGAAACTTCAATAGTTAAAACAACATCTCTCACCACTTCCCCCTCCCAATTCCTACTTCCTCCTCAAGATTCAACTCCTTCCTCAAGGCCGGCAACGCATCTGCAATAACTTTGGTTTTGCGGGTGTCCATGGGCGGCGGCGATTACTCGCCTGCTCGTTTACCTCCTTTTTATATTTAAAAAAAAACATTTCATAAAGAGTAAAACATTTTTTTACGTTTTAACGTTACTTATAAAAGCTTTGTTTGATTCCAATATGTAGTGTACTACACATTGAAATCAAATACTTTTTACCATTTTTATTTTTTTCTATGTTCCGCGCGTAATGTTCCGTTTGCGTTTGCCCTAACCCTAAGAATCAGTGAGCTACTTCTCACATTACATTTGCAATAAAGTCTATTTAAAAAACTTCGAGTATAAATTTCCGTGGAGTATTCCAACCGATTCCTATTCGTAATACGTTATTGTTCTTTGTCATAAAACTCTGCTGTACGTACAGACGCCTGCACATGAGACTATCCAAAACTGTCATATATTTGAATAAATGTTCAACCTTATGCTCTAAGATTTAAAGTTCAAAATCTATTGAGAAAATTACGAACAAACGAGACGAAAAAAGGCGTCCACTGCTGGACAAAGGCCTCCCACAAGGATCTTCACAACGACCGGTTTTTTTGCTGGTCGTACTGCTGCGGTATGCGGTCGCCACTCGAGAACTGTTCCGCCCCAGCGGCCATCAGTCCTGCGAGGAATGTGCCCTGCCCACTGCCACTTGAGCTTAGCAACTCTCGGGCTATATTTGTAACTTTTGTTCTCCTGCGGATCTCCTCATTTCAGAGAAACCCTAAGCATAGCCTTCTCCATTGCTCTTTTTGTCCCAACATGCTTGTTGTTTGGTAATAAAAATATAATACAAATTGTTTTATGTAGTCGTACCTACTACAACTACAGGTCAAGATAGGGTATACCTTCAAGATAGATCTAAATGTGTGTAATAGAATTACTATAAAACATTCTCCATGTGTTGAAATCAAAGTAAGTACACACAATTCCAGTCCCGATTTACTTACGCAAAGTTAATGTATACAAATGGATGGCAAATGAGATTTTACGCTCGTTCCAATCCTTTAGAACTTCCGTCAGACATAACTTCAAGTGCTTCAGAGAATGGCTTCATTCGTATAATGACGCCGCGAACGCTCAGCCAAATGGATAATGATTTGGGAGCGTTTACATGTAAATTGCAATCACTCGCAATCACCATCTAGTAGATGTCTTTATTTCGATGCAATCGAAGGAGTTTGGTGGCGCAACGGTTAGCACTATGGTTGCCAACTTTTATTATAAGAAATAGAGTATATCTGTTTTTAAAGGAGGTAAATAAAGAGTACAGACTTACAAAAAAGAGTATCATTTATTTTATATTTTTAAAAAGGTATTTTTTGTACATTTTGCAGCACATACCTAACAATTTTTCACGGTTTTTAAAAGAATTGCATGAGTCCAGATATTCTAACTCAAAATGTATATAGATCAAGAGCTCTTTTGGACTTTTTTGGTTCTGATAATGGGTTTGCATAATATTACATGACTGGCACTAGTATAGTAAACATTGTGTAAAAAGGAGTATTTTAGCATACTCTATTAGTGTTATAGATTATAGAGTACGCCTACATGATATAGAGTACAATACTCTGTTTTAGAGTACGGTTGGCAACCCTAGTTAGCACGTCTACTAATAATGGTGATTGCTTATTAATGTTATCAATGGCCGATCATTAGATGTGTTTGTGGGAAGCAGCCCAGAGATGCTTGCCACATCAAGGGTTTTTAACACAGAAGCTTTAGTTCATATGCTCTTATGATTAGTAATATTACTGGATCATTAGATCGAGATAGAGGGTATTAACCCTTAGTTTCGGAATACAGCGATAAAAGTAAAATTAAAAAATAGCCTATATACACTGAGAAAAATGTAGTTTTGACTTAATCTTAAAATAACGTTGGTTTAAAATAGATGCGTTGTCTGAAAATATGTAAATAATAAGTCAATATTACGCTAGAACTGAAATGTGTTAAGATGGAATCGAATTGTTTGGGTATGTAAAGCAATATTATGGAGAAATAATAAATTGATCCACAAAAAAATAGTAGGCTAGCACCTAAAATGGTAAGTTAGCATCTAAATAGTAGTTTAGGTGCTAACTTTGTATTTTTAGGTACTAACTTAGTATTTTTGTGGATTAGGTTAGGTTAGTTTGGTGATCGATTAAACACAACCCAATATGATATCATCGTAAAAATTGGTCATATAAAATAACATTGTCTTCTTCAAATAATAACACTATGTAATAGAAAAAGGTCCACTTTCCCATAAATTAGTATGATAATCTTCTAATATTATAAAAATAAATCTTTGTATTTTTTTATGTATGTATGTTTGCAACGAATAAACTCAAAAAATACTGGACCGATTTCTAAAATTCTTTCACCATTAGAATGCTACATTAGCGCTGAGTAACATAAGCTATACTAAAAAAAAATTCCACCCGTGCGAAGCAGAGCCGCTAGTTATAAATAAGATTCTAATTATAAAACACAATGACAGTGTCACCGTACCTATAGATTTCATAGTTTATTATGAAGAAGTACCTCTGAAAATACGATGACCTCCCCCTAATGTAGTATGATTAAATTATATGCTATATATACACGTCATCTTAAATGCCGTTATCATCAACATATCAGTATTATCATCGTTCTTTTTGGTGAATCACTATGCTCCATCCTTGGAGTGAATTTATCTTCTTTATTCATATTCTTTAAGCTGAATTCACGTCTTTTATGATTGCCAGTTTTCTCAGTGTCCCACTGCTGGGCAAAGGCCTCCATCATTGAAATCAAGTCATCGCTACAATTGATGGGTAAGTATTGGCTTAATCACCACGCTTGCTTAAAAACCCAAAACACACTTTGCCCGACCTGGGAATTGAACCCGGGACTTTTGGGCATCGGGCCGAGAGCTCTGCCACTGGGCCACCGAGGCGTTACAGCAATAGGTACTATGTATTGCTGCTTGATAGAAAAGGGTATAGGGCAGCCTTCATTTAGTCGGATTTCAGGATCCTACCACCAAGTCAATATACTGTGAATTTAACAATAATTGAAGATTTTTCAACATTTGTGTTTTTGTTTTTTATAATTGAAGATATTTTACCAATTTTGTACCTATAAAATGCACTGCTAATTTATAATTAATACTTGAAGCAAAAACTTTGTACCCCTTTTTACGAAAATTGTGCGGAGAACGATTCCAGAATGTTAATATTTTGCATAAAATAAATCAATAAAACAAACATTACACACACTACCATGTATGTATTTGACACACGCATTTAAACTCTTTTCAAAAATTTCAAAAATGGAAGAGGAGCGGCCGAAGTCTGTCAATGTCAATCCAAACTCACATTCTATCTTTTTTAATTTTTTATTGCTTAGCATACAATCCGTGCAGCCTTAATAAAATTACGGTCGAATTTCGACCACTGGGCGACCACTAGTAAAGCTTAAATAGACCTACCTACCTACTTAATAGTACCTACTTAAATAATTTACAACAAACAATAAAGCTTTTAGGGCGCCGATTGCGAGAGGTGCAAGTTTTATTTATGATTCGAATTCTTTCCATAGAATTTTTGTGGCTTTTTATCTTTCTCGTTAGTCTCCTTCCTTCCTCCTGATAATGAAGCAGCGTCTCCTGGTGAGGAGGCGCTGCGTCAATACCTTTACAAATTCTTGTTTTCGTTAACGTAATATAACCGCCTCTGAGCTCTAGTGGTTAAGACAACCTGTTTCAGACACAATGATCCCGGGTTCGATTCCCAGGGGGGTACATGTTTGTCTACTCGGTTTGATTGGTGATAGGGCTTGTTTGTCCGCCTGGCTAGCTACCACCATGTCGCCATAACATCAATGTTAATAGGTAGGCATTTAATTTCTTCACTGTATTTTATAAATATTTCATTCAGCTTCAGTGCAGCAAGCACCTAAAAATAAAAAGTAAAATGTTAATAGGATTATGTTCCCGTAGCTAGAGATAAGATAGCCAGTGCCTCAGTAGTTGAGGGTTCAGGGTTCCGGGTGGTGCGCTTCCACCATAGACGTTATCATCATATAACATCAAGTGTGATGAAGACACTGTGCTTACCCGTAAGTTATAAAAAAACCGGCCAAGTGCGAGTCGAACTCGCGTACGAAAGGTTCCGTACCATTATCTATAAAAATATTTCAAGTTTCTACAAAAAAATTGAGAAAAAATACGTTTGTTGTATGCAGTGATGGGCAAAAAGTAATCAGATTAATGATTAAGGATTACGACTACAATTTGTAATCTTCAATCACGATTACAGATTACAGAAATTAATCAAAAATGTAATCATATCGGTGATTAATGATTATAAATCTGTAATCGTAATCTTGATTACTTTTATGATTGATTAATAAAATCAACAGTCGGAACGTTAAAAAATAAAAGAACTTTATTTTTTTATCAGTCTCATACACTGTGCTTTTAGGATAATTATTTTACGCAAAAAATCTGCTGAATGGTAATTTTTCTGGTACTCGATACTTTCAAACTTAAAAAAAATACTCGATCACGTACGATAAAAGAATTACGTCGTCTCGTATCGTCTCTTTGCGCTCGATTCGTTTGACTGATGCGCACTGAACAAAATGGCGCATGTGCACTTGTCGACTATCGACAATGCGGACGCGGCGATTGGCTAGCCGGTGATCGTACAATACCCTGTCCTCCGCACCCTTACCGCGCGTCTTACGTAGTAGGTATAATTTATAGTACAATAAAGCCAACCACTCAATTTCTAGATGCATACCTACAAATTGTGATAATTAATGGCAAATTTCTAAACCATAATTCATATAAACTTAGTTAAGAATAATCATGTAATTTAGATTACTGATTACTGTAATCAAGATTAAAGATTATATGTTTAATCTTGATTAAAAGTAATCACGACTACTTTAATCTGATTAAAAGTAATCATGATTACTTTCAATCAGATTATTAATCTGATTAAAAAAGTAGTTGATTACGCCCAACTCTGGTTGTATGGGAGCCCCCTTAAATATTTATTTTATTTTGTTTTTTAGTATTTGTTGTTATAGTATAGCGGCAACAGAAATACATCATCTGTGAAAATTTCAACAGTCTTTAACTATCACGGTTCATGAGATACAGCCTGGTGACAGACGGACAGACAGACAGACAGACGGACGGATTCTTTTTATTTTTTATTTTATAGTAACGGGTAAGCACAGTGCCTTGATCTCACCTGATGTTAAGTGATGATAAGGCCAATGACGGAAGCGCACTTCACCCGGGATCCTCAACTAGTGAGGCACTGGCTATCTTATCTCTAGCTGCCGGAACACAACAATGCTACAAACATTGATGTTATGGCGACATATTTAGATAAGATGGTGGTAGCTAGCCAGGCGGGCAAACAAGTCCTACCACCAACCAAACCGAGTACAACATGTACCCGCCGCTGGGAATCGAATCCAGGACCTCTGGGTTTAAACCGGTGGTCTTAACCACTAGACCACAGAGGCGGCTAGTTCTTAGTAATAGGGTCCCGTTTTACCCTTTGGGTACGGAACCCTAAAAACTAGCACAAGACAAGGCAGTGGCACCCGGACTTACTAAACCGTTGCTAAACGTATTTTTCCAAGAGAACCGCATCGTACAGTAAACTTGAGTTGTTGCGCCACAGCTCAGCAAAAAGTCGGCAGTGCAACTGTTTCGGGCCGCGTGATTGCGCCATTTATCTTTCGCCGGCCGCACAAAATAAGGACCCAGAAGGTTAGCTTGATACATGCCGCGCTCACATAGACCCCTTGCGCGGACACGGATCTCGGAACACAGCCAAGGACGTACACAGGGGGAGGTCCAAGGGGTCCGGACGACCCCCAACCCCAAAAGTGTTACACCTACAACATATACACATACACACACTCACACAAATACATATACACACACTATTAAAACTGTTAGCGTCGCTCTCTGTATCAACCGCAAGTGTTGAGAGATCCATTTCAACATTAAAACAAGTAAAAACATATTTACGCCTACGGGTTGGCCTTGATGTCGGCCCACTCAAATCAAGCCATTTCAGTGGATGATGTTTTGAACGAAATGTCCTCCCGACTAAGACGGTTAAACTTAATGCAGTAACATTGTCTCATTTAAAAAATATCTATTGAATAATTATTGTGTGAAAATTGATTTGCTATTTATTTCCGAGAAGCTTTTACGTGTCATTTGGGCACTTTAATCGTTTACCCAAACGGACAAAAAATCCTGGGTACGTGCTTGAGCGCATGCTGTTGCGAGATTCCGTGGCCGCGAGAGGTTGTCTATGTGTGTGTTGCTGCATCGCGTTTGTATGAAGCTAACCTTCTGCAGTCTAATTTTGTGGCGTCGCGGCCGCGTGGCGCGGTCGATGCCCCACTGACCGACACGCGCCGACCCGACACTGGCCATCACTACTGCTCACAAGTTGTATACTGTGTCCTTGTTAGGGTTGACACACACTCCCGGACGTGTACAACACAGATTCACGGGTTGCTTCTGAGGAGCTTGATGCTTGCTGTTCAAGGAGCCATCCCCATTGCGGAAAAGGGACGGCACTAAGATTAAAGACGACTTGTGATCGTGAACATTTAAAAAGGCTAATCCTTACAGGCGCTGTCTTAGATTAGATAAAATTTATTTATTGTGCAAGGAACACAGATACATTTCATTACAAACAAAACCAAGGTCGTAAATAAGTAGCGCCCACGCCATTCCAAATTCGTAAGTCTTCTTATAGTCCTATAGCATGGACTAATAGGAATAGAATGCCTATAGGTACTATTTAACAAAAGTTGGTAAATTTTTTCAGTGTGTTGCCTTAAAAAGTAAAACGGGGTTGATATAGTAATCGGCGGCAGTCGGAGGGGGTTAGGAGCGGGGAGAGGCAGGGGGATGGGTGCGCGGAAACCCTTAATTTTTGTGATATTTTTGAGGTTTTTGAGGTGTGAAAATTGCTCAATATCTGACTTAAACGTGTTATAAAACCCTTCCCCCCTACCGTGACTGACAAAAAAAAATTTCTTAACCTAACCAATAGTAAGGATTTACGTAACTTCAAACACGTGTAAAAAAAAAAACCCACGCATATTCGCGGGGTGGGGAGAGGTGTCGATTGAAAGGGGTAACCAACCCCTATAAAAACCAACCCTTATCAATTCCTAATTCCTGCCGCCGATTACTAAAGCCAACCCAGTAAAACTATCAAATAGAGTTATTTGTTCTTGGAAATGTCGTTGGTTTTAAAGGTAAGCAAAACTAAATTAAAATGTCTTATCTCTGTCAGTCCTGGTGTCCTGGATATAACGTCTTAATAGTCTTTGATCGCCGTGGTAGTCACCGGTGACCGACAAACAATAAATGTTGTATTGTGTCTGGTTTTGAGGCAGTCAACGTGTTAATAGTGTGTCGGTAACGTAACATCAGAACCACAAAATAAAGAGACCCCATAGCTAAATACAAACCGCGCTCCTGTCAGAACTGAGGAAAAAACACACGATTTTGCAATCTGGGCGTCCTTAAATAGCATAACCGAAGCTCTGATTTCACGTAGGCGATGCTGCGAGCGGAGCTCATTATAGTAACTTTGAATTCAAATGTAAGTTGTAGACCTGTTTGACATGTTAACATTAATAAACCTGCTTCTATAGCCTTAACAGATTTTGATTTCGATTCTCAGTACAAAGTTTACAGAACTCTTCTGAATATAAAAATAAGTAATTTTTTTCTTTAATAATTAACTTGTTATGTATTTTAGGAGGATTTTGGAGGTAACCTGTAAGTAATATTTACATTTAGCTTGTAAGTTTCATGTTATTGCACATAACTGCCAGCATTAAAATATAAATAAATAAAGAGCCACGATAGCATAGTTGGTAGTGCATGTCATGGAATCCCACTCGTGGAACAATATTTGCGTAAAATTATATGTATATAATCATAATTTATTTAAAATAAAATATAGCCAGCTGAGCAGGTTGGCAGCCCTGTGGCGGGCGGCCTGCGCCTGCGACACCCAACCGGCCGCAATCGTGAGTCGTAACATGAATCAGCGCGGGTGGCCGCGGTTTGGCAACTCTTTATGTAATTTATACTAAAAAACTGCGAAATTTTGAGACGCCCGCCAGCTTGATGCAGATTTTGTATATAATGCGTTAATCTTTCGTCTGCTAGTGACAGATCCGTCCTACAAACAATTAAAATTGTATTCGCAGCAGACGGCAGGGTGCCTAGTGCGAGTATCCATTCGATCACGTTAACGAAAACGACAATTTGCATGGCAAAATTTTAACTCTTCTTTTATGTCGCCAGGAGGCGCTGCTTCAATGTCATACTAATTTTAAGTTAAAAAAAACTCATACTACGCACCCTTTTGCTGCCCTAACAATACACTAGTGGACCATGCGGACTTCGTACCGCTTTGACAGTTTCAAAAATCTGTCAAAATTTCAATAAAAAAGTAAAATAAACTAGCAAATAGGTTCTATTCCCAACATCAAATCACCAAATATAGAGAAAAGGTATGAGTTGCATTCCCAAGGGAATGTTGGGATAAAAACCTATGTGTTAATCCTTGTTATAAACTATCTGTATGCCGAATTTCATCCAAATCCATCTATCCGTTGCAGCGTGAAGAAGCAACAAATATACTATACACACACACACACACACACACACTCTCTCACACACACACACACATACACACAACTTTCGCATTTATAATATTAGTGTGACATGTATGTATGAGTACCATAAAAATAAAAATCCTGACTCACCAATGCCCAGTACAAACCTCTAAACCTAGAAAAGTAGTATATCTCTTCTATGGCTAAGAGTTAAGAGTAATCGCTTCTGTGGTCTCCGACCTAAACAACTCGGGTTTGATTCGATACGTTAAGCCGTTGGTCCCGACTACATTAGCAGTCATAACAACCACCGCACCGCACTGGGCCCGCGTGGTAATTTACGGCCTGTTCTCTTTGTAGTGTATCCATTCGTAGGGAAGGCTCGTGCCCAAACAGTGGGGACAAAATGAGCTGCTAATGATGAATATTTAAGAATTTCCTCCTTGTTAAAAAAATAGGACAAAAAATTTATGTACAAATTATTTATTTTATAAAACACTTGTTCCGAAAACTTGAAGACACCTCTCTCCCTAAAACAATGCGTCAGAGGATGGATACTATTAATAGAGCAAATTAAGCTGGTTAAGCTCGTTTACAGTAATTTGGATCTACCTAACCTAGTACAAATCACAAAATGTTTAGGGAAATTCAGTTCAAGCTCAATAAATAAAAGCCTTAGTTGACGAAGTGAATAATGCGTCCCTCATCTTCAACTTTCTCCTCTGATGACTTCTTCTCTTCCGACGACTTCTTCTCCTCCGAAGACTTCTTTTCTTCCGACGACTTCTCTTCCGATGACTTCTTCTCTTCCGACGACTTCTCTTCCGATGACTTCTTCTCTTCCGACGACTTCTCTTCCGACGACTTCTCTTCCGATGACTTCTTCTCCTCCGAAGACTTCTTTTCTTCCGACGACTTCTCTTCCGATGACTTCTTCTCTTCTGACGACTTCTCTTCCGAGGACTTCTTCTCTTCCGACGACTTCTCTTCCGACGACTTCTTCTCCTCCGATGACTTCTCTTCCGATGACTTCTTTTCTTCCGACGACTTCTCTTCCGATGACTTCTTCTCTTCCGACGACTTCTCTTCCGATGACTTCTTCTCCTCCGATGACTTCTCTTCCGATGACTTCTTTTCTTCCGACGACTTCTCCTCCGAAGACTTCTTTTCTTCCGACGACTTCTCTTCCGATGACTTCTTCTCTTCCGACGACTTCTCTTCCGATGACTTCTTCTCTTCCGACGACTTCTCTTCCGACGACTTCTTCTCCTCCGATGACTTCTCTTCCGATGACTTATTTTCTTCCGACGACTTCTCTTCCGATGACTTCTTCTCTTCCGACGACTTCTCTTCCGATGACTTCTTCTCTTCCGACGACTTCTCTTCCGACGATTTCTTCTCCTCCGACGACTCTTCAGAAGAAGAATCTTCTTCGGGGCTTAGGTCAATGCCAGTCACCTGCTCTATCCAGTCACGGGCAACAGCGGGGTTCAGGAATCCTAGAAAATTAAGAATTGTTTGGATTATTGCCGTGTTACTTACAGCCTCCTCTCGCCTTGCTATTCTTATATTTAGTGTAGTATACCAGTGTTCGATAGGAACCAGTAAACGACATCTTATATCCTTTAATCAATAAAAATAGAGGTCAGCAACTGGTTTTAGTCTTCAGCAACAATTGCATACAACCACCTACTTATTTCCTAGCTTTTATCCCGTAAATTTGAAAGAAAACCTATATTTTTTGGCGACGACGACCTATGTCGAACACTATTGAAAATGGTTTAATACAAAAATGTTCTTTAAAGCCTTCCACCTGTATTCTGTAAAAAAATTATTACTACAATCCGTTGTTCTGTCATATAGGTACTCTAACGATATCAAAGTTTGGCATTGCTCAATTTATTTGGTTCGGTCGTGTCGGTCCGAACCACGCCCGCGTTTCATGAATAGTCATGTGCTGTGCGACGGGCCCTCTATCACTATGCGCGTTCAATAAAATATGAGCTATCTGTTAGACCAATTCAGACAAGCGATCGCCTGATCGGACAATAGAGCACTTGACCACTTGTATTTACGAGGACTCGGCTCGTTTCGGTCAGTTCAAAATTCTTTATTGACTTGCTATTATTGAAATTGATCGATAACAATATTGTGAAAATATAATTCGGAAAAAAAATTGAAAAGCGAGACACAGACCTCGTCGGCCGCCGGACGTCGTCGCCACGATAGTGTAATTGGTAATCCGCCTGACCTATTATATCGGAAGGTGCGGGTTCAAGTGAAGGTTTTATTTTTTTTAATTAAAACCTAAACGAAGATAAGACCGAGAATAGAGTACGTGGACCTAGAAAATGTCTATATTGCTTTCTATTGGTGGAAGGATTGATAAACTATTGCTTTATGACTTTTTTCTTCTTTTATTGTATTTGTGTATTTAATATTACATACCATAGGCATTTGTAATAAACTAAAAATAGAATTTAAGTTTATATTTGATTATTTTGATATTTTTCCAGACTCATGAAATCTTGCGCATATACCAGGGTGCCTGGTGCAAGTTTTATTAGCCAATTCATTATGTTGCTTCAATAACAAAACATCGTTTTCTTTACCGTGCGTGATTGAATAGCAAATAAAAGTTGCACTTGGCACTGTGTGTAATACTAGATACTATACTGACCGGTCTCCTTTCCAGGCTTGACGAGGACTCCGTACAGCACCCCATCGACCACGAGGGGAGCTCCGAGGTCGAACTGCAATCACAACTAAGTGTCAGTGACCTTTAACCTTTTGACCTAACAACCTACTCGTTACAGTTATGCTTGTAAACTTGTCAATATTCAGTTTTTTTTATAATATTTAAAAGAGAAACATAACAAAATAATGTAAAATATCTACAAATTAAAAGATGTCGTCCAACTCCAACTGTTGGCACATTGAAACTGTAAAAAATCTCACTTAAGTAGGTACTTAATTAAATGTTAAAAATAACACTTCTGATTGCATCTGGTGACAGCAAGAACTAAATCATTATCAGTCTGCAAAATTTACCAATGTGGGACCACCTATGATGGGATAGGATATATAATTTTCCAATATGTGACGTTGTAAAAGAAAGGGGGGGGAAATGCCCTTACCCTTACTGAGTGTCTTGTCGGTCTTTAACTGAACAAAACCGTTCGTAGGAATCGTAGCATAGACGAAATTAAAAAGATAACAAAGATTAAATGACACAGCCCAGTGCCAATAGAGATCACACATAAAAAGAAGTTACTTTGCAATTATAACAAATTGCCGTTGCATTGACCTACTGACCTCGGTAGATTCGCCATCTTTGCTCTCGCCGACGAGAAGACCGTCTTCCAGGTTCTTTACGGAGACTTCCAAGCAGGAGAGACTTTCGCCAGGAGCTGCAATACATTTACAATAAACCAGGGTTACTTTTGAATCCATTTAGGGTTACTTTTGATAATACGATTTTCAATATTAAAGTATCGTAGTTTTTGCTGCTGCTGACACGTCGTACAGTAAATAGATTACTAATCCTATGTATCCTTAGCTTAATCGTCGTAAAGAAAATGGCTAACTTGTTCCAGGTATCCTAAGCTCACTCGTCGCGAAGTAAATAGCTGACTTATTCTAGGTATCCTAAGTTGATTCTTCGTGAAGTAAATTACTATTATCCTAGGTATCTTAAACTCACTCGTCGTCATAGCTGGCTTATCGTAAGTGTAAAGCTGTCTCGCCGTGATTATCCTAGGTATCCTAATACGTCGCCTGATACGTCGTGAAGTAAATAGCTGACTTATCCAGGTATCATTAGCTGACTCGTTGTGAAATAAATAGCTGGCTTATCATAGGTGTAATAAAGCTGTCTCGACATATTTATCCTGGGTATCCTAAGCTTACTAGTCGTGAAGTAAATAGCTGACTTATCTTATGTATGCTAAGCTGACTCGTGAAGTAAGTAGCTCACTTACCACCGGCGTCGGTGGCGCTGTAGCCGCACCATTGCGCGGAGGCGGGCACTTCGGCCTTGCTAGAGGCGATCGCCACGGCCGAGATCTTGTCTGTTGGCAAAACAATGGAAGATGTTAAAACAATGGAATAAAATGGAATACCTAGGCTATTCCTTTAATGGTGGTTAACTTGTAAGGCTATGTATCTTCTTTGACAATCTTCTAGTAGTAATTAATTATACTATTGTTGCCAACAAGGTGGACCTACGATCTGGTAAATGTCGCGGGAAGCCGCTGGATGCGAGCAGCACAAAACCCGCCGCTGTGAGGAGATCCTTGGGGTAGGCCTTTATCCAGCAGTGGACGTCTTTTGGTTGAAATGATGATGATGATGATGATGATGATGATGATGATGATGATGATGATGATGATGATGATGATGATGATGATGATGATGATGATGATGCTATTATTACTATTGGGAAATGTATTGCAATAATGTTTTACATTTAAAAACGTGATTTACACACACACCCTCTGCCGCATTCGCTATCAAAGAAGACATTATTATAAGCAGTATCTAAAAATCTTCATAGGCTCCCGTTAATCTATAGCTTTTATTAAATGATTATAGGGTAAGGGCACCAGTGGACAAGAACCAGTGATTGGCAGTAATTTTTAAACATGTGTTACCTTTTATAATGTATTTTTGTTAAAAGACAAATAAACGTTTTTATTGATGTGTAACATCTTTCCGCCCGCTTTCGTAAAATGGAACGAAAGTATGTGTAACAGTGTGACAAGTGTGTAACTGGAAGTCGGGGAAGCTTGTGGGAGTAATTTCGTGAAATGTGTAACAGTGTAACTGTGTAACAGGAAGTCGGGGAAGCGCGCAAGCGCGCGCCATTTTGCGAATTTAAAATCGATATTATGAACATGACATATTTTTATTGTATGTGACATTGTGTCATTTAAATGACACAATGTCACATATAGTTAACTATCAAACACATAGTTAACTATCAAAGGCCATTTTGATATGTCAAATGTCTTCTAATGTGTATTTACTGCATTTATTTTATAGTTATAAAATTATGTAATACCTGACCCATTTTTTCAGAATATAATGTTAAAATTGCTTATTACTAAGGTGAGATGTGAAATGTTACACATCATATGCGACTGCGTAAGGCTCGTTCCGTTTTTTTATTGTTTTTTTATAAATATTTCGTGATGACGGCAAGGAAGCATGTCTGTACTCAAACGTTGCTAATGACTAAAACCAGTTGCTGACCCTTATGTTTTTTTTTTTTTTTTTTTTTTTTTTTTTTTTTTTTTTTTTTTTATTCAGAGTCCCCCGACGTGGGTCAGTGTCGGAGACGTTATTAATCTATGCTTATACACGGACCTATGCTAACTTATATAATTACTTTATAAGCGATCTTCCATTTTTATTGCACGCTAGGTGCCCTATCTACTCTTTTTCTTACTTATTTCTACTACATTCTTAAATCTATTTCTTACTTAGTGCTATTACATATTTTTGTCTATTTATAATTGCTATTCTACTATGTATTTCCGACTTAGCGGTTCCATTTTTATTGCATCTTAATGCCCTGTTTTTACTTACTATTGCTTATTATCAAGGTTATATTCTATATTCTATTACTATGTATGTACATTTACATTTAGTTTACACTTATTATTGTACTCTTATTTACTATTTAATTATTACTTATTTAATATGTTAGCCTTAGTATACTCAATATACCAGTGAAAACATATTTTTAGGTCTTGTTCCTTGTGATTACTTTGGTGGCCATTTTTGTGCAGAACTCTATAAATGTTGCTCTTGTGTGTTTGCTTCTTATGATTTTAGCAATATTATTTACATTTACATTCATTCCTATCTTACTTTCACACATCATTCTTTCGTACTCATGGACTGGGCATTCCGTAATTATATGTACTATGCTTTCGTCCTGCTCGGGGTCGCAGATACATCTTGGGCTGTCTTTACATTTAAATCGGTGTAGGTACGAGGAGAATCCTCCGTGTCCCGTCATCACTTGCGTTAATATTGTAGTCGGCTTTATTTTTCTAACTAGCTGATAGGCAGCTGTCGCGTCCGGAAAGAAGATCTTCGTGACGGAGGCCGTCGTTCCCGCATCATATCTCCGAGCCCATTCGCCAATCGTCTCATCTCGGATGAATCGTTTGGCGAATGAGATCGGCCACAGATCGTAGTCCGGCTTCCTCCGTGACGAAGTTGCAGCCTCTTTCGCCAGCTCATCTGCACGCTCATTTCCGGGTAGACCTGCGTGTGCCTTCACCCAGAACAAGCTTACAATTTTGCTTTGTGCGAGGGCCTTCTGCAGGTTCGCCCTCGAATCGCACGCTAAGCGATGGAGCGAGCTACGGTTTATTACAGTTTCCAGAGCAGACCTGGAGTCGCTGTATATACCGTAGCTCGCTTCATCCCTTTTGAGGATTTCCGCTGTCGCTCTGAATATGGCGAGGAGTTCGGCTTGGTATACCGTGCAGTAGTCGGCCAGGGTCAGTTTCATGGCTTTGGCTTCGGTTCCTCCCTTCCAAATGGATAGTGAGGCCCCGACGCCTCCGTCAATCTTACTCCCATCGGTGTAAATTTGGACCTCCTGCACGGCATACCTATCGAGGGCCTCCTGGTCCCCGAGGGCCACGAACTCGCTCCCCACATTCAGGGCGGGGTGCGGGACTTCCGCAAAGCCAACAGGCGCCTCCATCTCCCTGTCCTCCGGCAATGCCCGGGACCTGCCTCTCCTCGCGTCATACAAGGCCGAGGCCTCCAGAATGCGGAGGTCTAGAGGCAGTATCCCGGACAGCAACAGTGCCGAGTTGAGGGAGACTGTGCGGTACGCGCCACAGAGCTTCTGTGCGAATCCTCGCTGTACCGCTGCTAATTCCTTCTGTGTACCTATCTTTTGTGCCGCGGGGGCCCATGCCGCCGCTGCGTAAGTAATTATAGGCTCAACTGCCATTATATAAATATGCCTCACTACTTCAGGGTTTAGGCCCCAGCTGACCCTTGCTGCTGTCCTCAATTGTTTGAAGATGTTTAGGGCCTTCCTGCATACGTTCGCGACGTGGGTGTTAAAAGTGAGTTTATCGTCTATGGTTAGACCCAGGACCTTCATCTCTCTCTGCATAACGATGTCCTGCCCCCCCATGTTTAGGATTGGAGTGTCGTACTTTAACTTTCTGGTTACTGTCATGGCAACCGTTTTATTGGTTGCGAACCTCAATTTATTTCCTACACCCCAATTCCAAACATCTGAGAGCGCCCCGTTAGCCTTCATTGAGACTTCCAGTCCCGAGTCTCCCACAAACACCATCACTACGTCGTCAGCGAACGCCTGCACATGGTGCCCTTTTTCGGCCAATTGCCATAACAATGGGTCCAGCAGCAAGTTCCAGAAAATAGGCCCTCCTATAGATCCCTGTACGCATCCCTTACTCGTTGTTCTTTCTAATTTCCTCCCCCCGTACCTCACCTCTACTTTCCTATCCTCTAAGTAGCTGCCTATTACTTTTCTAAGATTGACAGGGCATCCTACTTCTGCCAGCCTTACTTTTATTTTTGGCCACCAAGCCGCATCAAAGGCCCCCTCTATGTCTAGTGATATGATGGTGACGATCTTTTTCATTTTGAGATTGTTCTTGATGTGATTCATCAGGACATAGAGGGAATCTTCGGTGCTCTTTTGGGGCACAAACCCATACTGGTAGGGGCTGAAGCCGGGGACCAGATAGAACCTTACCCTACACATAAGCAGCTTCTCGTAAATTTTTCCCAGTACTGGGAGAAGCCCGATGGGTCTGTATGACTTAGCATCCGTGTAGTTTGTTTTTCCCGGCTTGCGTAGGATGACGACAATCGCTTTCTTCCAGCTCTTCGGGAAGTATCCCAGCTCAAGACATTTATTTGCTATTGCCAAGAAGACCTGAGGGTGGCTTGCTATTACCCTGCTACAGATGTCGGAGGTGAAGCCATCTTCACCCGGGGCCTTCTTGAGGTTAAATGTCTTGAGCGTTCCCATCAGCTCGTGCAGTGTGAAGCATGGGTCGTATGTTTCGTCAGGGCTTCCGATGTTAGCTGTCCTTGCAAGCTCCCGCACCCTCCGATGCTCGTCGGTATCCTCCTTCTCCTCATCTTCGGGGTAAAACTTCTCCGCAATGTATGCGGCCGACTCCTCCAGCCCCAGCATCCTCCCATCCCTACTCAGAGGCAGATCTTCCTTCCTTCTTTCCGTCTGCTTTATCACCCGGTACACCCCATCCCACACAGTCTCCTTTTCCTGTTTTTGGCAGAAGTTCTTCCAACTGGCAGTCTGGGCTTCCCTGGCAGCTTTCTGATATTTTTCTTTTTCTTCCAGGTACTCCTGCACCACTCTCGCTCGTCGGACTGGGGCAGCGCCGCGGATTCTTCGCTTCATCGTCGAGACTCTCCTCTTCAAGCGGTACAGCTCGTCGGTCCACCATGGTATGGTAAGTTTTTGTTGACTCCTCTTCGCTGGAATGTGTAGTGTACATGCTTGTGTGATTGATTCTGTGTATTTGTGTAGTGTTTCTTCTAATTGTGTAGTGTTAATAATTTTGTTTATGTTTTGTGTGTTTATGTTGTCTGCTTGAAGGAGCTGGGTGAGTTTGTCATCAAACTCACTCCAGCTTGCCTTCTTTGTGACCCTTATGTTTAATGATTAAAGGAGAAAACTGTCGATCGCTGGTACCACTACCCTACGTATATTTTTAGCCGTTGGCCGTTATTTCGCGAGGTTACAAAAACACATGAAAAAATGAAAACGAAAAATGAAAAATGATTTATTCGTTAACATATTAACAATTAAACAAAAATCAGGGCAGACTACTTCTATTGAACGCGAAATGCATCCGTACCAGAAGTAGCCACTCCTCCATAGCTTACGATTTAAAACAAAATAAAAAATAAACAATTTCTTTTTGAACAATAAATAAAATCATGAACAATAAATAAAATCTCGACCTTTTTGCAATCGGTCCAAACGGCCGGCGGGCGCGCTGGCGCCGGTTCCCGAAACTTTTTAATTAATAGAGCATTCGGTGCAAGTTTTAATTGTCGCGCGATGGGACGGAACTGGGGAAGCGTTGCGTAGCCGGCTCACTAATAACATGAGTGCATTTTACTCAGTGGCCGCCGGCTTTTAAACAGTATAACTACAGATTGGACACGCTCTTTACAAAATATCTATTCATCCGGTCACGGCTTAAATTAAAACGAAAACGAAAACGACATAAAAAAGAGCATGAATACATCTAATCGTTGAATTTGGTTATTATGTAACCTTTTAAACTAAAGGGAACTAATTAGCTTTTATACAAAAGCTGAACCTTATCTTTATTATCTACAGGCTAACCCGGCGGACTTCGTACCGCATTTCTTTTCTTTTTTTTAATATAGCCTTTGTTACTCAACGCTAATGTAGCATTCTAATGGTGAAAGATTTTTTTAAATCGGTCCAGTAGTGTTTAAGTTTATTTGTTGCAAACATATATACATACGAAAATACAAAGCTTTCCTCTTTATAATATTAGTATAGATATTAAAGTCAAAGTAATTTTTCTCGTATTAAAAATAAACTTAGAAATAAGAACTTTTATTATTAGTATCCTAGAAAGTAATGATTTTCCCACTGCAGAGCAAAGGGAAAGGGCTCAAGTGCATTTGAATAGTCTAAAAATATGTATACGTTACTGGGGTAATGGCACCAGTGGCCGTCACTTTAAGCCCATTCTTCGACATTATTTTCGTCGGTAAAAAGTAACATAGATTTTAATTTCATTTCATTTCATTTCATTTGTCGACTACTACCCTTATCTTCACATCCTTATTAAATGTACACACGGCGGCAGATCAACCTACCCAAATCTGTCAAATTTCTCCAATGAATATTGATCCTTATGACTATACAATAAAGTTCAAAATTGATCGTAGAAATTTGACAGTTTTGAGTAGGTTGATCTGCCGCCGACTGTACTAGCCCGCTCGTTCGCACATGTATGCTGCATTTATGTCGAAACAATTTACGCTTTAATATTATTATTATTTACTAGTTGTCGCCCGCGACTTCGTTCGCGAAGACTACACTATCGCACAAGAACCTGTTACCGGGATAAAAAGTGTCTATGTTTGTCTATGTGCAAAGTTTCATCCAAATCCGTTCAGCCATTTTCAATTTTCTCGTGATGCACGGTCCAATAAACAGACAGACAAAAAATCTAAAAACTGTTGGAACGTGTTCTGTTATCGATTCTAAGTATCCCCAGCCAACTTTTTTTCGAATATCTTCCATGTAGTACAGACTTTCGACCCTCTTTAGCTTTATTATTTGTACAGATTTTGACCTAGCTACTAGGTTTCTAAATTTATATTATTTACAATTTTAAAGGATACAGAGCAATAGTGGATATCAGTTATAGTCGTAGTAGATTTTATTCTGATATAATGCTGTGACAGTTTAATACATGCTGCAGATAGTTTAATTTCCCCCGGGTCTATGCTAAATGAAGCTGGTGCGCCGACTTATGTCTGTATGTCGCCGTGTGACCGTAGCTGCACTACAACCTTTGTTTGTTGTCTATGACTTGAATTTGATAAACAAAACGTATTTTTTTTTCAAGTATTGAAAGAAGGAAAACGTAACTCATATTTCCGAAAGTAAGAGCTATTGCAAAAGGGAGCTGGGTCAGAGACGCGACCGACGGTGCAAACCAATAGAACAATAGGCGGCAAAAACGTTCGTTACAATTTAATATCTGTGGTGGATGTCGTTACAAACTCTTTTATTTTTATTTTTAAATTCTCCTTCTTTTTAAGTGATATCTTGCCCTCGTTTATTGATCTAGTTTTCACGGTTTGTATTGGTGGTATCTATTATTAGTATTGCTTTTTCCCACAGCTCTGTATTTGACCGGTGCTTTTCCATAAGTACCTACTTAGGTTATATTTTTTACCTCTTTCCTATAAATCAGCGTGTTTACAGCCCATAGCCCGTATAGAAGTAAAACGCGCTCGAATTGCGATTTCAACATTCGCGGACGGTTGAACAACATTTTATCATCTCGAGCTTTTCTATGGTTGGGTCGGCACGTGAAACCCTTGGTGCCGGCTGCAGTAGCAGTCGTTATATAACAACCTCCGCACCGCACTGGCCCCCGTTGTAGATTGTATGGCTCATTTTCCCTGTGATGTTATCATCCATAGGGAAGACTCGATCCGTTCGGTTACAAAAAGGTGTCAGACGACCTCGACCTTGCGCAAGTAAACCAACTCGCACAAGGAACCATCAACGTCTGGTCAAAACGCCAGAACGGGACAAGCATTCTTTATCCGGAACTCTTACGACGAGTGTCTTAAGCGAGTTTTCCGTGGACACGTATACTCGTGCAGCCCAGTGGTTTTTTTTGGAGAGAGTTTGTTGAATGCCACTGGGCATTTCAGCTTCACTGGACTTTTTTGGGGGCGGTGATAAACTTAAAGGGTTCCTCCAGCCGTGTGAAACGAAGCATCGTGAGAGGTGCGTGTCACCGTACCCTACTAGATTCTCCGAGGGGTTCAGATCGGATCGGGTTGTGCCCAGCATTTGAGACATAATATAGTCTTGTTGGTGATGATAGACCGTAACATGGTGTACCTGTGTACTCGACGTAGCGGTTGATGTTGATGAGGGCCAGGTCGAGGTCGGGGCTGACGAGCACTGTGCTGGACTCAGTCACCAGCGCGGGGCTCAGCACCTGCTCGGCGCCGTAGCGGAGCCAGATGAAGCGGGAGCTGGATACACACGAATTCATTAATGCTTACAAGTGTGGAATAAGATAATAAGCTGCCTTACGAGCGAGTGGTGACCACAGTGGTCATCAATCAATCGAATTGATATTTGCTCTTCTGGGAACCAATGCGAATGAGATCGGTGGCCTGTCTACTAGATAGGCCGCAGAGGCGACCAAATCTTGCTAGGATATTGTTTTATGTGTTTAGTCTTCTAGGGTTAAGGAGTTGACCAACTGGGCAAGTCCTTAACCATTGACCTTTCCGTTGACCTTTCCGTCTGAGACCCAGTGTAGGTACTTAAAAGACAAGTGTCTGTCCCTCACTTTTCAACAAAACAGAACTTTTACGTCTAGGACCAGGGCGGCAATTTAGAATCTTACCGGTGATCTCGAAATGAAAAGTGACACGAAATACACTATGGAATATCATAATTTTTGCATTTTTTACAGTTGATTATTAAGATACGTACAATAGGTACATACCGTTCGAGAATTTACGGTATCTAAAATAAGTTACTATACTTAATGCCTTCGAATAAGAAAAGAAGTAACACTTCTTTTTTTTTGAGAGAGTTTGCTGATTCATCATCATCAGCTCATTATATGTCCCCACTGCTGGGGCACGAGCCTTCCCTATGGATGGATAGGGAGAACGGGCCATAAACCACCAGGCGGGTCCAGTAGGGGAAGGTGGGGCACAGTGTAACTAAAAAGATATAAACACTCATTGTAATCAAATTATTTATTATATGGCACTTTTAAAGTCTCTCAATATAATTTCAGTCCTTAGTCTTTCATTTGGAATCTAAATATCACGTTATTTAACCTTACAAACTATCTGAATAATCGTTTTTAAAAAAACATTCTTTTGTTACATTGAACCCCAGGGTAGGGGTAGACTCATTGTAACATACCCTGGGGTACTATATAACAGTACTGCAAAATTTGTGTAGAAAACATTTATAATCTTAAAGATAACATAGAGATTCTAAAAAATCAACAAAGATTATCAAAATAAGAAATTATTCAAATAAACAATAAGTTTCAAATTTAACATAAAAATTTTAAATATAATCAAATTAAAAAAGGAACAAAGAATATTATTAAATTTCTTACAAAATTATTATTTCTTTTTTTTCCGCCGCTTTTCTTAAGCTTTTTTCTACCTGTGCTACGGCCTCCTAATTGTGGAATCCTATATCAGTCTTGCTCTTCCGGTTACGCACCATTTTTCCTTGAATCCTACTATAAAAACAAAAAGATATTACAAAAGGGGCACACTATAACATGTTACACTGTACCCCGTTACACTGTACCCCATGGTATCAAAGTTTAATAAGAAACATGCTCAAAATTTATAAGTTATAATTTCAGCCAAAATATCTAGTATTAAAACGAGTCATAATATAGCGGTACAATATAAAATAAACTTACTCACCAAAGCTGCAATAATGTAGGTTAAAACACAAATATACTCTAGTTATTTTAAAATTTCAAAATACAGAAAAAATAATAGTCGTTTATTTTGACGTACCCAGAGACAACTGCCAAAAATGATTACTGGCCTAAGATGGCGACAGGTGAGTTTGACAATTCAGTTCAGAAACGCTAGTAAGATATTAGTAAGCCACACAGTAATAGCCACTGTTATACTGTGCCCCTTGTTACACTGAGCCCCACCTTCCCCTACAGATTGGTGGTTGTTAACGACTGCTAATGCATCCGGGACCAACAGCTTGACGTGCCTTCTGAAGCACGGAGGAGCTCGAGATGATAAATTTTTGGTCACCCATCCGATGACCGGCCTTTGCGAAAGTTGCATAACTTCAGCAATCGTAAACCAGGCGCTTCAACCACTGCGCCATCGAGCTCCTCTTGCCGATTGCCACTGGGCATTTTCAGCTTTACCGGATATTAATTAATCACCGGTTCTCAGGACTCGGTCCATGCTAGGCGTGCCACTCACTTTCTAACGCAACTCCCGGAGGTGAGCACCCATCTGTTGTCGATGAGTGTGCCGACGCAGGAGTTCAGGAAGCCGCTGGTGGAGACCGCAACGCGCAGGTGCACCACCCATGGTGCGGACGAGCTGCCGGCGCGGGCGGCTGAAGATGGGGAGCATTGAACTTGAACTCTGAGTATGTACTCAGCTACTACTAGGTACATCTCTTGCTTGGTACCAGCTCTTATATTATGTGTGGGAGCTGGTACTAAGCAACACATTGCACTTCGAAAAAAGACATAGTATTAAAAAAATTTCACGAGCGGGATTCGAACCCGCACTCCACATTACCTAGTTGTCGACATTGAATCTCTATCCCTCTGAAGGAGCCCTCTGGCTCCTTTGGCTTACAGATTAAAAGTAGATAGTGTTGAGCCACGATAGCATAGTTGGTAGTGCACCTGACCCGGCATGTCATGGGGTGCGGGTTCGACAGCTAGCCAGGTGAACTAAACTTGACTCAAAACAAACTCTACAAATAACATAACCAACTACAATTATATGTATGCATCACCCTCTGGAAATCAAATCGAGCTCAGATCAATCTAGGCTTGAACACAAAATAAGGAGATTGCAGAAGATAAGTTTTATACAAACGCGGTTGATAAAATGTGACCTTCTTACCTTCTGGGTCTCCTTATTTTGTGACCTGAGACTGCTGAGTCTAAGACCTGTGTGTGTGGGTGTGGTCTAACCACTAAACTGCGCACATTAACAAATACATTTAAAACAAACAGATTATGTATCCTTACATTGAACACCGGTGCTGCGAGCCTGGAAAGAAATAACAAAGGTCAGACAATGTTGCGAACATAATTTTTTACCTCCAACCCATTCCACTCAGTCGATATCTGGGTGCCTAGTGTGACTTTTATTTACTATCCGCATTTATTCTACGAGTATGTGGGCAGGCCTCCAACAAGGTGGACCGACGAACTGGTAAAGGTCGCGGGAAGTCGCTGGATGCGGGCTGTACAAAACCGGTCGTTGTGGAGATCCTTGGGGGAGACCGTTGTCCAGGAGTGGACGTGTTTTGGCTGAGATGATGATGATTCATTCTATTACGTTTACAAAAACGAAAGTTTGTATGGCAAAATGTTAACTCTTCTAGCATGTCGCCAGGCAGCGCTGCTTCAATGCCATATTAATTTTCGTCTTCGTTAACGTGATTGTATGTCAGATAATAATAATAATAATAAATCATTTATTCTTTTTTTTTTTTTTTTGAAATGAGATGAAACTCGCACAAGGCATCCTGAAAGGCTAAGGCTTTGTTTTAAATAAAAATCATCGTCTGTCTGACTAACGGGATGTCCTTATCTTGCGAGATTAACTAGGCTGCATAGTTCTAACTAACTTAAGTTATTTAACTAGTACCGAAGAATGGGGTTACTTTGATATAAGTGTAACATTGATCGTAGCTATAAATCCTTAAGTAGCTGCAAATATGGGTATCCCTAGCGATCTAGCCGTCTCTAGTGCGATTCCTTCCAGAGTCATACCGTAAAACTACATGTGGAAGACAACTGTAGAGAACAGGAGCTGTGATCAATGTTACACTTGATTCGAAAGTAGCTCCGTTCTACCGTAGCTAACTTACTCACTTTATAATTTGTGACTTAACGTCTACCTACAAGAGTAGAAAGACCTCCAGTCATTATTTATAAAGTAGGTTAATTAATAACAAAAACAACATGTTGTTTCAATAGCTAGTACTTAGCTAGTTACTTAAATAGGCAGCTTTGTAGCTTAAATTGGCTAACATTCATTTTAATCTGTTGCCTATCGAATAATACGATAATTAAGTCTACAAGTTATCTAATCTGTTAGTTAATGCGGAGATAATGTTTTCATTTCAATAATAAGTACAGTACTTAATCCCTTTTGTAGAAAAATGGTATTATTTAAATATTCAGTCGAGTTAAAATTAAGTTTGTTCAATGAAGTTTGTATGGAATCGAAGCAGCGCTGCCTAGTGACAAACTTGTGAAATTAAGATTGCATAGTAAAAAAAATATAAGAAATAGATTGATGTTCGCCGCAGATGGTCTTTACAGCATAACCAGACTTAAGGTCAGCAAAAAAGTTCCTCAAGTCGAAATCCTGAGGACGTCCTCTAATAGCGGGACCCAAGAAGATTACTGTAGACCCGCCTGACCCGGGTCCCGGGTTAGCCATGTTATAGGAGAGTAGAAAAACGGGCAAGGCAAGGCCTATTACGTAGTAACTCTATTAAGTAATCTGTGATTCGATCCCGTTAATAAATACCTACTATAATTTATAAGTCAAAATTTTAAACTCTCCTAGATTGTCACCGGGAAGCGTTGCTTTAATCTATACTAATATTATAAAGAGGAAACCTTTGTATTTTTGTATGTATGTATGTATGTTTGGAACGAATAAACTCAAAAACTACTGGACCGATTTAAAAAATTCTTTCACCATTAGAATGCTACATTAGCGCTGAGTAACATAGGCTATATAAAAAATGCGGTACGAAGGGTCAGCTAGCTTATTTATAATAAAACTCGCAAGGGCGCATGTGGTCATGGGCGTGAAACGGATCTTTTTGTCGCGCGCGGCGGGCATTTTACGACCAAGATCAAAATAATGTCTTATGCTTATTGTGAATGTGTGTGTGTAGTGTAGTGAACATAGAGGAGCTCGATGGCGCAGTGGTTAACGCGCCCGGTCCGCGAGTGCTGAGGTTAAGCAACTTTCGCAAAGGCCGGTCATCGGAGGGTGACCAAAAGTTTATCATCTGGAGCTCCTCCGTGCTTCGGAAGGCACGTAAAGCCGTTGGTCCCGGCTGCATTAGCAGTCGTTAACAACCACCAATCCGCACTGGGCCAGCGTGGTGGTTTATGGCCCGTTCTCCCTATCCATCCATAGGGAAGGCTCGTGCCCCAGCAGTGGGGACATAAAAATGAGCTGATGAGGAGTGTAGTGTACGATGCATTTATACATCACCATAGCTTGGCAGCTCACTGATAGCTGAATTACTAAAAGTACTATACATTTTTATATTTTTTTCATAACGTTATTTGAACGTTAAAAATTCTGTAATAAATTATGACTCTTGCATCTGTTAGTTATTTCCTGGTACTTTTTTAGATAACTATCAAGAATGTGTATTTGGCAAAGGCAAAAGTCAATCCTTAGAAAGTGTTGGTGCTTGTTTCCAAGCGGAAGGTAAAGATAACGATGAACAAACAAACTGCATGCACTTGGAAGATTCTAAGAATTTATGCAAGAGACACTTCGGCAATGTAAACGGCTTTTATTACATAATGAGTAGGTAATCTTATGAATGTATTATTCTAGGTAGGTATGCAGAGATTGAGGAGCTCGATGGCGCAGTGGTTAACGCGCCCGGTCTGCGAGAGCTGAGGTTAAACAACTTTCGCAAAGGCCGGTCATCGGATGGGTGACCAAAAATTTATCATCTCGAGCTCCTTCGTGCTTCGGAAGGCACGTAAAGCCGTTGGTCCCGGCTGCATTAGCAGTCGTTAACAACCACCAATCCGCACTAGGCCCGCGTGGTGGTTTATGGCCCGTTCTCCCTATCCATCCATAGGGAAGGCTTGTGCCCCGGCAGTGGGGACATAAAATGAGCTGATGATGATGATGATGATGATGCAGAGATTGTGTACCGTATTCTGTGGTTCTACAGACCATGGGAACTATTTTACAGCTAGGTGAAAGTAACTAAGTAACTATAAAAGCCATAATATGTTTTTAAACTATAAACATTTTTAATTGTTTATGCTCAAAAATCTAAAAGTAACTGTTTTTTATTTTATTTGTAATAGTAGTCTTTCAATAGTAGATAGCACAGGTAGGCACCTACTATGAATATCATAAATTTTTGTTGACATCTAATTCACCATAAATAGTATGCATGCACCTATTTCCATTGAAATTTTCTTGTTTGTACTTAGAACTGTAGATTCATAAATTCAACTGAAAAGTACCCTTATAAAGGTTTAAAAAATAATCATGCTTCAGATATGCATAAGCCACAGGGGCATAATGGTCACTGATTAAGGCAGCATTAATTATGCAATATTGATTGTTGCATAGAACTCGAGCAGTTGCGAGGCTTATCTTGTAAACTTTAAAAAAACTACCAAATACGTAGGTATATGGTAGTTTTTTTTAAAGTTTGTTGATGGCTTCAGACGGCCTGCAGCATCAGCGAAAGTATTTGGGAGTAGTCAAGAAATCTTACCTGGGCAGCGGCAAGAGCGCACAACAATACCAAAAGTCCCTTCATGTTTCAACAATCAGCGGGTCACTGATGATTGGAACTAGTTAATTAGCTTATAACTAAATATCAATTTATTCATTATCACGTTAGCACGCGTTAATATGCTAATCTTTTTGATAACTTGCAGATAAGCTAGAGGTTTTCCACTGCCATATCCGTCGAATAATCCTTAGGAGCTCGAGCGCGCGAATACCAGACACAATAGAATTTTAATTGTTGTCGGCCACGTCGATTGACCAGCAGCTGCTGGTCGATCGACGCTCAAGGGGTTAGACGCGCTACTACACTTATAATCATCATCATCATCATCATCATCATCATCATCATCATCATCATCGTCATCATCAAAAATGTCAACGGATAAGATTATGGTTTTGTTAATTGGTTTTGTGAGACCGTTCATGTCTCTAGGCTTGTGTAGATATACATTATTTATTTTATTTACATGCACTTACATCTATTATTACAGGTTTTAACCTAATGCGATAGTATGAGACTTAAGTAACGCTATTGCTGAGAGACTGGACTGCCCCATCCAGAAACGATGGATAGACATAGTTATAGGGATCTTTTTTTTTTCACACCGTTTTAATTAAAGTAAAATAAATAAATAAAATAAATATAAAATAAAATATGTATCACAATTTTAACCTTTTGAGCGCCAATACCTACAAAACGCATTGTGTCTTCCAGCGCTAAGCTATAAATGTTTAAAGAATGTATAGTAAAATGCAGTGATGAGTGTAATTTTTATTTTATCGATAAGTGTTATTTACATATTTTTCTTTCCATAAATATACTGTTAAAGACATTTAAATATTACAGATCAATAAAATAATGACGTATTTCGAAATTTTGTTTTATTTTACAATAAGGTTGATAAGAAAAGCAGAATACACTATAGATAATGACAAAACAAAATCATAAATCAGTTCAGCCATAATGAATTCATCTCTATGGCCTTATTACGTCATCCCGTTGTCTTCATATAGAGACCGTGGCGCCCGTAAATATTTAAAATATGGATTGCAATAAATTTTAATTATTTTTTAATCTGAAAGATCTGAATTAAATAAATTGTCACCATTATTATTCATATAAAACAGAAATATCAATTAAGTATAGCATTAACAAAATATATAATTGCGAATGCACATAAAATACAATTTGTCTTCCAATAATACAGGTTTATACTTGGTTTATCAATTTACAAACAATGGGTTTTTTTTAATTACAAATTATAATTGCCTACTAATCTTTAAAGATAAAAAAATACTAATTTATTTTTGTTAGTGTCTTATCATTGGTTATCTATTTTATTATCCCAATTGTACTGTGCCGGTGTATGACAGTTGACTATATAATGCAATAGCATTGTCATGGTCGAATAATATTCCTATTCTAGGTCGCTACTGGATAGCACTGACATCTGGGGGCATGGCAGTGCCACCGCCAAGTCGATCTAAAAAGCGGCACTGCCGTACCATCCTTTTCTCGAAACAGTTCAGACCATTTTCGATCCCCTATAACTTCGTTGTAGATAAAACTAGAAGCCTGAATTTTCAGTAACCAAGCAGGCATTGTATAAACAAGGTATATTTCAAATTTTATTAAATTTGAACCAGTAATTTAAGAATTATGACTAGTCAATTAATTTTGTCACTCACTAACTGACTGACCGATCATCAAAACTCTAAGGCACTTCTAGCAGACATAGAAGCTTCAAATTTAGAATACAATTAGTGTTTAATGTATAAATCAAGGAAATACTAAAAAAAATGGAATTTCGGTCCAGTTTTCAGATCAGCAGATCCAAAAAATGACAGGGCTTAGAAGCAATAAAGAACTTAAAACTAAGCTTTGGGGTAGCTAACCAGCGCGTGTGACGCTTTATATTGCAAACGGTTTAATGCTCTAAGACGTCCATGGACTATAGTGGCGGTTTATATCAGGCGGCCCAAACACTTATGAACCCTTTCCAAGGCAACGGCAGCTATGTTGCCACCAAATTTTTTACTTTATGCACATGTGATAAGATTGAAAATCAATAAAAAATTGCGAATGTATTGCCCGTGAAAGAGTTGTGAAATAAAAAAAACGACTTGGAAATAAATAAGTTTATTTAGAGTTTTCCTTAGGGCTTTTCGACCAAGCCTTCTCAGCTTCCTTGGGGAGCGACCAGCTCTTGGACCGCGGCCTCCCACTTGGCGCGGCGGGCGTACGCGGCGAGCGAGCAGAACGCGGTGAGCGAGCAGAATGCGATGAGCGAGCAGAGCGCGGTGAGCGGGGCGAGCGCGGTTTGCTCGCGCTGCGGGAGCGGGAACGCTTGCGGGAGCGAGAGCGGCTGTGATGAGATCTGGGAAATAATAAATAATATTGATTGTGTATCAACATGTCAAAACAATCATATTATACTCGAAAGGAGCGACTGTTAAGACAAGAGGAGGTGGAAAACAAAATCTAAACCCTTTCGCTAAAGTTAGTGGATGGTTGAGAAAAGTAGCGTACTTATGGCATATTTAGAACTCCCAACTTTTTGTAGGAAATCACGTTAACTCGTTGCTTTGGCGTGAAGAAAGTACAAACACATACGAACTTTCGCAAACTGAGCGACCGGTCATAACTTGAAGTTATAATAATAATAATTAAGAGATTTTAATAAAAGCGCAAGCAGTTTCTTAAAATGTATAGTTTATAAAATACCCTCCGTCTTTTTTAAATAAGATAATATTACCTAAAGCTTTTTCAATATTTTTATTATCATACATATATATCATATTTAGCAATAATAAGTTCAAATTACTAGTTTAGTTTTTATCGTATTATTTTCTTTTTGGTGATCAGCTCCCGATACCTTTAGTATTATATTCTTATGCAGGCCGTGGCAACCTATAATTAAGGCAACACCTAGCTTACGAAAAATAATTAATTAATTAAAAATAAAGTTATTTTCGGATAAATATATTTTCCTCTAACACAAATGTTGAAAATATTTCCACAAGCAGGATTTGAACCTGCACCCTTCTGACATACCGGGTCAGGGGCTCTTCCAATTGAGCTATCGTGGTTCTAACCTACTACTACTACTATTAAAAATTACTACTAATAAAAAATTTTTCAACATTTGTGTTTTTGTAATTTGTTCGCAACAAAATTTGCGTTAAAAATGATTTGAACATTTTATATTTTCCTCTTTTAAGCACCACTCACCTGGATCTTCTGCTTCTAGAACGTGACCGTCTGCTTCTCGACCGCCTGCTGCGCGACCTCGACCTGCGGTGCGACCTCGACCTCGACCTCGAGCGGCGCCGCGACCGCGACCGCGAGCGCGAGTACGAGCGCCGCCGCGAGCGCGAGCGCGAGCGCGTATGCGAGCAGACGCGCTCGTTGTCGTGCTCGTTCAGTATTTTCCTATTGTGACTGGGAAATGTCAAATCGTTATGGAAATAAACCCTCTTTTGGATATTTTATGGGAATTCTAGATCTGTCTTTGGAGGGTTTCACATTGATCAGCGCCACACGAAGGTGCGAGAGACAATTTTTTTTTAAAGAGGGCTGCTGATTTTTTTAGACGGCATTTCAGGCTTTACCGGGTTTATTAAAAGCGGGACACACTCACAACTGTACAACTCTCACGCACCCCACGGCAAAGAAGTAATGTCAGTGTCTTATACCTTTTACAGCCATGCGCCAGTGTTATCTATACAAACTGAGATATATTTCGATTCAACGTTTAAAAACGTAGACCCGCGGCGCACCGTCACGTCGCGTGGCGCGGAGCAATGTCAAAACTTATTTTCTCAAGCATTCATGGAAATGATTTTATTAATTTGACAACCTTCATCTAGATAAATTGATATTGTTTTACTGGTCAAATACACGCGAGCACCGGCCAGCAAAGTTTTTATGAAAATCAATATATGTCCTGTTATTTAAGGCGAAGGGTAAGGCACACTAGCGCCGCTAATGGATTTAATTTGATAACTGCTAAACTGGTTTTTTTTTCAAACATTGCGGACCTTCCGACACTAGGCAAGCATCTATTATTTAATAATTGTGCACTACTTTTAGGTTTGTTTTTTGTATTCATTCGCTAACACCAAAAGTGGCCATTGTTTGTGAATAAATGCGATAGCCCGTTTTGTGAATAAACCACGCAACAAAATGTAGTGCACAATTAAATACTATGGATACTTTCCTGTTATCGGACGGTACGCAATGTTTAAAAAAAAATTCGATCCGTTAGTAATTGTCAAATTATCAATTGGTGGCGCTAGTGTGCCTTACCCTTCGCTATAATAAAAGCTTGTGAAAATGGAATGAACTTTTAACTCCAAAACATAGCAACCAAGGATTTTATTTATTGTTTACATGACATTTTTTTTCAAACCCCGCATAATCAAAATATTTCAAAATTAAAATATCAGTTTTCGTTTTCGAACATATACAGAATAGTCTGGCGCATGTCTGACGCGCGGGCCTATCGGTGACAATGCCATTGACAGCTAACTAAGTCTTCAAAATAAGCGTTCAAAAATAATTAGCTCTTCTTTAAAATATTATGTTTTATTCCGGGGTTCTAATATATTGTAAAACGCCTAAAGGTATTCTTAAGTCACCCAAGATCAATTGCAACTTCTCTATTTTTCTATTTATTGTGTACTAATCTCGCCATGATCCTTTCCTTAATACACTTTAAACTTTATGTATACGACGTATAAATAAATAAATAAATAAATATTAGACAATATCACATACATTGTTCTGATCCCAAGGTAAGTAGCTAAAGCACGTTGTATTGAAATCAGAAACAACGGCGGTACCACAACCACCCAGATCCGACACAAAATCAAAAAGTTCGTTTTCGACATTGACCCAGCCGGGAATCGAACCCGGGACCTTAGAGTTGGCACCGCCCAAAGTGTGGCGTGCAAGCCACTTGGTACAAGCAAAACTGTTATCAGTTCTCCAGAATATCAGGCGATGTTTGACAGACGAGTATTTAGGGCACGATCTAGTAAAACCACCTTTGCCCAACGGTTTAAATACTTCGCTTTCCCATTCATCTACAACCGCATTTTGGAGCTATGCGAAATTAAGAGATGCTCTTTGAGAATTGCGAGGCTCAAGATTCGCTCACTTCTTTTGACGTGGAGCTATAAATTTACGGAGACGTTTATGGAGG